>CM019181.2:5447194-5899231 GCA_009739505.2 Apolygus lucorum | reverse complement strand
CGGTTTTCAGCTATTTTTATTTTGGACACAATCATTCTTGCATAAATTTTGTGATGCACATAAACCATTCTATTTATATACATATAGACAAAAATGTAACAAATAAATTTTTTGGTTTGTTTTCGATACACTCTTTAAAATTAAGTACACTGAATTTCCCGATAGTAGGATCATTGTTTGCAATGCATTTCTAATAGGTGGGTACGATTTCAATTACATGAATCACATTCAATTTAAAAAAAGTTTGTTGCCGATTTAATGAACTGTCGTGACAGGGAGAGAGGGGACATTCCTTTAACAATAAAATACAATATTTACATTGAATTGGTAAATTGAAATTAATTACATTGAAGACACCTAATTACCCCTGAGGTCAAAATTCCAAATTATTGGAAATTGTATTTGTTCTCGAATATATTAATATAGAATATTAATGTACTGAGAAAATAATAATAATTTCCTCATGATCGAGTTCGTCCAACTTTAAGCAGATTGATTTATTGAGTTCGACTTATGAGTTATTGAGATCGAAAATCTTTCATTTTTGACTTCCAGTCAGTTAATATCGGATGTTCCTAGTTTTTCCAGTTTCCTCTTGGGTATACCAACCTACCAAGAACCCTCTCTGGATTTGAGACCACTATGAAACTTCTAATCCAGTTTTCACCAGTTCGAACGAGTAGTCACTTACTTCGTTTTCCTGACGTGAAATTGTTTTATTGGGTGTCTTGTAAGGGCAGGTTAACCCTAATTGAACCATGGTATCACTAGTGCCACCGAAACATCTCAGGAACTCCACAGATGTCCCAAAGTGTCACTGGAGGTAGCCACAACTAAATTGCAATTTTAATTTTAAATGGACGGCAGAATTTTTTGAGTTATTTGAAGTATCAATAGTAGAGTTATCACAAAAATGTCCAAGGAAAATCGATGAAAAGTGTTCGTCATAACACTATTTTTGACTTCTAATAACTTTTAAAAAAAATGGTTCAAAAAATGCAGTTCTGTCCATTAATTTTTAAATTGCCATGGGGAATTTGCCTCCGATTTTTTAAATTTTTGTTCGAAAGTGGTTCATTGATATGGAAGAAAAACCATAGTGTGCTGCTCGAAAAAACATCCTAACAATTTAGAGAATTTAAGGAAGATGGAAAAAAATGTAGCGGCAATCTGTAGATGGGGCAGCCATGTTGCAACATATCTGGCCTTCTAACCATATAACTTCTTAGGGGATCTGTGCCGCTTAATACAGTAGTGCTACCTCTGGAAGCGTGAATTAAACGATAGCTTACATGGTCAACACAGGAGTGCGCCACTGGGGGAGGGAAAATAGCAGACGAAAAAGTGACCAAAAGAAGCAATCTTATTCGCTCTTTTTGGTTAATTTTTTACAATAATGAACCTTTGGAATCGACCAAGAAAAAAAATTTTTAACACCCCCTCAAAATTTGATGGTTTACGTTTCAAGGTACGTAGAATCCAAAAATCGAATAAAAATTTGGCCGTCCGTCCGCCGTACGCCGTACGCGGCACTTTTGCCACTTAGCATTGACCGATTTTGATGAAATTTGGTATGTAGGCTCCATTTGGGGTCTAGTTGTGCCCGAAGATTTTGGTTGATGTAGATCACTTCTAAGGGTTCAAAAATGAATTTTGAAATTTTGAAAACGCCCTAACTCAAAAAATTTTGATATAAAGGTATTGTTTTTCCTTCAATTTAAGATTCTATAGAATTTTTAGAATTTCTTGAGACCACCCGGAGCTCTGTAGGACAAACCGTTCGCTCACTACGAGAATTTAAAGTTTGGACGTACGATAAATCAGAAACACGAGTGTGAATCGCAAAAGAGGCCTAATCTCCGTTCAAATTAAAGCTGATCGAAATGCGATCGACGATTTTCTTCATGTTGGATGGTTGGTGGCTTTGCAGACGAGTGATCTATATAGAAAAATAATAAACCTTTGTATAATAATTTGCAGCGCTTTTACAATACGATTTTACCTATTAGTTTATCAAGCATTATTGTTATTCATCTCCTCTCATTTAGTTTCTGTTTCTCTCATTTTGAATCACATTATCTGAGTTTCATGAGGTCACAGGGGCGCCTACAACTCTACTTGTTGTCGTTCTTTGATACTATTTGCTGAGATACTTCTTTTACGCACAGCCGTGTGAATTCGGTAAGTTTTCGCGTCGTTATGAGGTAGGAATGTGTGGAGTCCTCAGCCTTCCTCGATTTTCGCTGTGTTGGTTTATTATTTTCAATAATGAACCTTTGGAATCGACACAGAAAAAAAAATTTTTCAACACCCCCTCAAAATTTGATGGTTTACGTTTCAAGGTACGTAGAATCCAAAAATCGAATAAAAATGTCTTTGCATAAAATCTCGAGTAAAATCTTTGCATACGTACGTACGTACGGTTGGCGTTTTATGTATATAGATAATGAACCTTTGGAATCGACCAAGAAAAAAAAAGTGTAACCCCGTCCCCCACCGTCCGCCGAACGCAGCACTTTCCTTAATTCCCATGAACCCATTTTGATGAAATTTGGTATGTAGGCTCCATTTGGGGTCTAGTTGTGCCCCGAAGATTTTGGTTGTTGTAGGTCACTTCTAAGAATTCAAAAATGAATTTTGAAAACGCCCTAACTCAAAAAAGTTTGATATAAAGATATTGTTTCTCCTTCAATTTAAGATAGTATAGAATTTTTAGAATTTTTTGAGAACACCCAGAGCCCTGTAGGACAAACCGTTCGCTCCCTACGAGAATTTAAAGGTTGGACGTACGATAAATCAGAAACACGAATGTGAATCGCAAAAGAGGCCTAATCTCCGTTCAAATTATAGCTGACCGAAATGCGATAGATGTTTCTTTCCATGTTGGATGGTTGGTGGCTTCGCAGACGAGTGATCAATATAGAAAAATAATAAACCATTGTGTAATAATTTGCAGCGTTTTATACCCAGAGTTATGTTTACCAGTAGTGAGGAAGGTGGTACAAAAATTTAAGAATTTTGATATTGAAATCATAAATATTCACATTGAAGTAGAAAAGTCTGAATGTGATTTGGAAAAGTCTCAATTCGGGTTTGAATGTTCCAGTCATTTTATACAAGATTAACCCATTTCAAGCCAAGGGTAGAAATAACAGAGTAGTGAGAGGAGGAGGATGAACTGTTTTACAGGATGGCGGCCGAAATAAGGCATAATTTGGTCACCAATTGAGAGTGAAAGTAAATGTTATGAATTTTACATTTTAATGGGATTTAAGAGGCCTCAGTCTTCAAAATCGATGTGATTTATCCAATTCATTGTTGTTGGTAACATGTAAAAATCTATCTTTTGGACCGGAATCCGTTTCGACTCATGGCCCAGAACGCTCAACGCCCAGGATCGAATTTGAGCATCATCATCAAGCTTTCGGCCCAAAGGCCTCCTTTTCAACGAACAATTTCCAAAATCGCATCGAACTCTCGATAGTCGAAGAATTACCACTATTTTCAATGTTAAAAAAAAAATAAAAAAAGTCGAAGCGAAAACGCATCAGTGGCCGGAAATGGGTTAAAAACAAGTACACAAAGGGTAGACGGTGGAGCGATTTGTCACTTCCACGGTTTTGTGCAATGAAGCGACTCTTACTAACCTCTGAGCGGGTTGGGGGACAGAGAGGTGAGTGAGGTCCTGCATGGAGTTAGTTTCTAGGAAGGAACTGTGAATAACAACCCTCAGGTTAGCCACTGAAAACCACAGTATTCGAAAAATGAGCCAAGGGAGCGCATCGCTCCGGTATTTACCACTGGAGGGTTAAACGTCGTTCTAGGGCCCTATTACAGGATTTGACTTGAAATTCCAGAATCTAAAATTGAGGCGAATTCACCGTTCAAATCTAGTTAATCTGGTGTCACTTTGGGACAGCTGTGGAATTACCAAGATGTCTTCGGTTACGTTAGTGTCATCACGGTCAATTTATGGTTAAGACCCTGTTCATTGGCGTTTTGTCATACCTATACATCTTCTACACACTCTTTGATATTAGAGAATTTCCATGTGTTATTATGATTATTTCGTTCCACTGTGCTAAATTTGAGTTGACTGGTTGCAGTCAGAGTAGATACCATAATGTTACAGGTTCAGAACTCTTCTAAGCCTATTTCTTTAGAACTAGATTATAATCCGTAAAAATGTAGATAATTCTACAATTAAATCATTTCAGTCAGATATGAAAGTTACTATATGGTTGTTATAATATGTACGGGATAACAATAAATAAGCACGAAGACACTACATGAACAAAAACTAGTCAAACAGTCAAACATTGGTTTTGAAAAAAATGTCCGAATATCTGGATGAATCAGTTAATTCCATTTTCACTGGCACAAGTTCTAATTGGTTTTAGCGACTTTTCAAAGGAAATCAAACTATTGCAACGACCTCATAGTTTTCCAAATTCAGAGTAATTTTAAAGAAATTTTAGGGTCGGCCGACATCACCCAGAGTTTTGTAAACTCAACCGTTAGCTAATGAGGATAATTAATTACCTAATTTCAATTCAAGATAGTTTTCAATTTTGGTGTATTATTAAAGTAATAAACTTTTGGAATCGAGCAAGGAAACTTTTTTTTAAACCCCTTCAAAATTTGATGGTTTACGTTTCAAGGTACGTAGAAATAGAAAATTGAATTTTAAAAATCCGTTCCTCCGCCGTACGCGGCACTTTCCTTATTTCATTGACCGATTTTAATGAAATTTGGTATATGGTTTCCATTTGGGGTCTAGTTGTGCCCCGAATTGGTTGATTTCAGTTACTTAAGTCCCTCTCTAATACTTTGATGTGAAAATTGGAAATAATTTACTATAATATTATTATGAGTAGCCTGGCTGGAAAAATGATGAGCAAACTTGGCAGGGTTTGGGGTGGGTCACTAAACTTCTTTGAAAATTCGCTCATTGACTAATTCACATATGTGACTTTTCCGGGAGATTTGATTTGTTTTTTCACCAAATAAATTGATTTTTAAAAGTTTAAATTAATTTGACACATGAAAATTCTCAATAATCAGTCAGTTTAGTTACTCTTCGGGGTAATAAGTAAGATTGGTGAAAATTAACACAATGTTGGTAGGTAATTAGGTCAAAATTTAGTAGGGTCGCCATACTTCGTTGGTTCGCTTGTTCCCCGATGATTTCGGAGACGTCTTGGGCGGCGGGCTCGGTGGCGGAGGGTCGACGGGCCGAACGAGCGGCGGGTAGAGATGGGGGTAGAGCCAATGGGAGGGAGGGAGGAGCGGCGTCTGGAGGAGGAGGCTGAAGAAAGCGGGATGGTGGAGCCCGAGTGTCGGCGGCGGCGGCGTCGGAGGGCGCGGGTCGGGCGACGTGCCGCCGGAGCCGCCCGACGACGACGACGGCCTGTGGTGGTCGCTCGGCGCCGTCGTGAGGAGGCCGGTGCCGTTTTGGCCGTCTTGGCTCTTGTCCTCGGAGCCAGCGACCGTCACCGTGATGGGGCCAAGTGGCTCTCGACACACATCTGAAACAAGTTAAATCAAGCATAAGTCGTGGAAATGCGTACAAAAGTCTTCAAAAAACTTTCTAAAAGAAATTGCCACACCATTTTTCCTTTTCTTAACCATACCTTCAACTGAAAGATTTCTTTGAAAATTCGCTCATTAATTCATGTTGCATGAATAGACTTTTTTATTCAAAATTTGGTCAACAGGCGTGTGACATCATTGAAGCCCCATGCACGATCAGAACGCTACAAATTATTACACAAAGGTTTATTATTTTTGTGTATAGATCACTCGCCTGCAAAGAATACAGCTTTACCATTGTCACTACCTACCAACCATATTTTTGCTTCACAATCAAGTTTATTTTCAAGAAATAAATGCTTCACACTCAATTCGGAGAAATAAAGAGTTTTGGGTGCCTTGATTAAGATAATATCTTAATCAAATATTATTAAATATTAATAATATTAAATGATATTAATAATATTAAATAATATTAAATATTATATAATTTTTTTTTAATCTTATGCCTCGGCGGTTTGCGGCAACTTCGGCCATTCGTCTTCTCGCAGCCCAATATAACGTCGAGTTTCTGATGTAAATACAATTTTCGGCCTCCAAGGATGAACGGACGTCTTCAAGCTCTGGACAATTACCCAGATGCTGACCATCCATGAACCCGCCTCCACAGAGCACACAATCCGGGCTCTGAAATACACCTATTCTGTGCAGGTGGCCTTGGAGGTAGTCATTTCCTGTGGTTAGCCTAAAACAGGCTACAGCTACTTGTCGAGGAAGGTTATATGGAATCCGTCCGTTTTGTATAGTCAGTGATTGCCACTTCCTACCTTCAGCTTCCCGTTGCTGCCTTACTTCCAAAGATTTCATAATACAGGTCTTAATAGCTCTTTTGGAAGTGTGGTACGTGACGTTATTCTCAAATTGGGCGGAAAGGGCACCCTCTCTCGCCAGACGATCAGCTTCATCATTCCCATACACTCCACAGTGTCCGGGAATCTACTGAAGCACCAGTTCCACTCCTCTGCTGATCAGCTCGTGTGCTCGTTGCTTGGACCTTCTTACAATGGAACTGTCGTCATCTCCTCTAGCGTTACACACGGCTTGGAGAGCTGCCATGGAGTCCACAAAAATTGCGACTCTGGTGTCAGTTCTCCTTAGGCACTCGCCCAGAGCCATAGAAATGGCTTCGACCTCCCCGTCAAAGTTGGAGGCTGACTGTCCGACGGGAGCACTAAGTTGGAAAGAGTTGGAGAAAACTCCTGCTCCTGCATTGGTGGTCGAGTTTTGGGCGGATCCGTCAGTGTAGACATGCAGCCATGTTTCAGGATCTCAGCTCCTGGGATGAACACAGCTCCTTACTAACCTCTCTAACGAGGTCAAGTCTTAGCTGTATTATTTAATTACTGATTGCCTAGGGCGCAAAACTGATGCGGATGGGGGACGGACGGCAACATTTTTATTCGATTTTTGGATTCTAACCAAATCAAATTCTAAAATCTTCCCGAATTTTCAAAATTTAAACAAATTTTGAGGGGGGGGGGGGTTACACATATTTTTTCTTGGTCGATTTCAAAGGTTCACTATTGAAAATAATAAACCAAAAACAAAACAAAAATTGAGTAAATGTTCTGATCTCATCTTTTTGGGCAAAAAATCTGCAATGTACAAAGCACTTACTTACATTTTCCATTATCTTTCCGATAAACAGAGAAAGAAGATAGAGCAATTTCTTCTTTAGTCCACTCTCGAATTCTGATCAGAAAAAAAAAGACATACGAGAGCGACATAAATCAGCCGTTTCGAAAGAAAAAAAATAAACCAAAAAAGCCTCTTCAGGGAAAAAGGGGACATTATTATAAGGAGAAGCTGAATGTACTTTGCGTAGAGAAAAACTGGCCAGTTTCCAACCCTGAAAATAACAAACGACTCTCATCCCCTTCTTCCTCTCCTTCTCCGCAGCTTCATCTCGCTGAGTCCCCCTGAAGACGATCCATCTTATATCTGGACATCAAATCTCCAGTTTCTCGGAGAAATTGCCGGACAAACGGTCCGGTCCGATCTGATTTATTGGATCGAGTTACGATGGGGAAGCGTTGCGAGCGGTCAAGGCTACTTGGTTATCGGGGAGAACCACCTATTGTTTTCTCTAGTTTCAAAAATAAGTGGTCTCCTCGCTATAAATATTACGATTTTATCGAGAATCAACTTCCGATAAATTCGTCGCAGACGAGCTGATAAGAGACAGCAATCCTAGGGAGGTTTTCACTAAACCACCTCTTTCCGACTTATTGCCGATTCCTAATAGATCACATGCACATATCTTCTGGGTTCTATTCTACAAGGTATTTACACAAAAAATGTCTCTTGGCAACTTTTTTTTAGCCACTCGTTTTTTTCAATTTACAGATTTTTTCGTGTTTTCGACCTTACGTCATTAAAACAGCCATAACTTCTGTTATTTACAGAGAAAATTCAAATTTGAGGATATCGTTGGAAAGACTGTTAAATTGTCAAGCTACCTGGTTCAGAATCAAAATCTTTTAGCTATAAAACATTTTTAAAAATCAAGTAAAGAAGTAAACTTTAAATTTTTTTCGAAATTTGACTTTCTTTATCGAAGTTTTCACTCTGAATCCCTGCCCATTTTGATGAGCGCTCTTCGAAAAAACATGCTTAAATTGTCAACTTTCCAACGGTCTTTAAATTTTTCTTTTTAAAATTCAAATTGGAAGAGTAAATCACGTTTGAATTCCAAAAAATGTGTCTTTTGCAAGAAAATCCTGTGTTTTATGCGGTTCGTGACCACCCTCTATCTCAAGATTACTTGACGAGTTTGGAATCATTTCCCATTTAATTTTTCACGCTGAATTCAATGGTGATACTTCTGAATAATTCTGACAGCTAAAATTTTTCGAAGGATCACCCAGAGCTCTGTAGGACCAACCATTCGCTCCCTATGAAAACTTAAGGGTTGGACTTACGATGAATCAGAAACACAATTGTGAATCGCAAAAGAGGCCTAATGCCCGTTTACATTTTAGCTAACCAAATTGCGATCGCTGCTCGTTTCTCTGTATTGTACTCAGTTTTGCGTCCTTAGCAACCAGTAGGTATTCAAATTTCCTAATGAAGGCACCCACAACTCTCTATTTCATCGAATTGAGTGTGAAGCGTTAATTTCGTCAAAATAAACTTGATTGTGAAGCATAATATGGTTGGTAGTGGCATGGCGAGTTACCTACTCAGAAAAATAATAAACCTTTGTGTAATAATTTGCAGCGTTTTTGTACATAAAATCCGCATTATAGTAGATATGGTAATGAGCATCATCATCTTATCTGTGTGATATTAAAATCATAAAAATATTAAATATTTTTTGTTATGTCTGGAAAATATCACATTTTTAAATATTTTAGTGTACCTTCTTGGTACCATTACTTTCGTCTTAGTAGTATTAACCTTCATACTATCATCCCTTTAGCTTATTTAGGTTTGCTTACATCCATAAGGCCCATGGTTTGATCAATATGTTGGATCAATATGTAGGATTGGAATCGGTAGAGTTGAATACATCAAGTAGGTACTTGGTGCCTTCTTGTTGGTAATTCTGAACTTTCGAGCCTGAGGACTTATCAAATTAACATCTCTCCGTGTGGAATGGGCATCATCGGGACCATTGACACTCTGCATTCGTCCTAACTAATACGATTCAATCCAGGCTAGAAAGGTACCTCAAATCCGATCGAGCAGCTCGCTACGAGAGCAGTGAAAATGAGTACGCGAGGGCACCCGATGAAAGATAACTTGAGTACACCCAGAGGGTGTGAGTGCACCATAACAGAAATAACATGAGTACACCCTCGGAAAAGAATAAAACTTATAACACACTAAGATTTCGTTAAAGTCATCTATATTTCACCAAATTCGAGAAAATTCGGGGGTCGTCAAGAGTATCACGAAGGAAAGTATGCTACTTGTGCCAGTCGTCTTAAGATAGTTACGCCTTTGAATGAGGGCCACTCGAGCGATCTGTAAGTAGGGTGTGGATTTATTGATCAATACTATTGAAAAGAATATTTGTGAAAAAAAACCTTGACATATGATCTTAATTTACAAAGCGTGACAACCGGCGATTCGTTTGTTTGGGCGTGCTTGCATCGTAGTGCTGAGTCCCCTTCAGATGTTCTCACGTACCGATCGGATGTACTAATAGAGTATTTTTGTACTTGCCGTTTCGTTTCATACGTACTACTCCTACACGCAAAAAGTTTTTTGACGCCAAAAGCCAACTTTTGGCGTTTGAAAAAATCCGTTGTCTACGCGAGGGTGCGCTACGTGAGGATAACCTCGGAGTAGATGGAGTTGTTTTTCTTCTTCCATGGACTACCCAGGGCGGAAAACAGCAAGTTTAAGGTTGAACAGAAAATACTATTTGTTTGTACCTACCACTACCCCCATTTACTCCTCTGGGTGTACCCACGTCATTTGCCGATCGAGCTCAGTATGGCCAGAAGTATGTCCCTTCGGATCAGACCGAGCCGGGCGGGGAGAGTTTTAGTTTGAACTTGCATTTTTCAAATTCTTGTCGATTCCTATTTTGTTAATTTTTGGCATCATATTTACCACTGGTCGGTGGAGGGTGGTGGGCGGCTGAAAGAGCTAGGAGTTGCGAGTGGTGGAGCGGCGGTGGAGGTGGCAGGTAAGGGTATCCCCCTCTGGTCCAACCATTTTCTCCCAGCTGCTGCGCCAGTCCTGAACAAGAACAATTTACCAACACATTAGTTATTGATACACCAAAAACACGGCGTAACATGAGATGCAATACCAGGGAAGAATCAAATGAGGAGGCGAGGACTGACGAAGTGATTTGTGCCGAAAAGCAAAAGAAAGACAGTAGAAGAACAACTGCCTGGTCCTTCAAATACAACGTTTTTGAGGCTTTAATAGAATTATTAGTTTATTATTTTTAGAATTATTATTATGAAGGATACAATTTTTCCTTGATGGATAAACAATTGACCTCCGCCAGAAAAATATTTATTAATTTATTTTAGTAACACGGACTTATCAGTCCGATATAAAATTAAATTAATGCATGAAATAACATTTTGTTCACAGGCTCATCAACAATATACGAAAACGTAACGTAAAAAGATTTATCTACAATTCGTTTCAATTTCGTGTAAGACGTATTGAAAATGTCCAAATTGAGACGGTTCCAATCATCCTGGCAGCGATTCAATGGAGAGTGTAGAAGGGCCACTTGAAAGGTGGAATCTTGTATTGCGTGGTGAAACGAAGAAATTAACTTGGGAAAGGAGTTCAGGGTGATCCACCGAACCACTGAACACCTTATGCAAAAACAAGGCGTCCAACCTCCGTCTACGTTCCTTGAGAGGCCTCAATCTGCAGACTCAGCGCCCCATCCAATTCCATTCCCAGGCAATTGCAGATTCATCGATTTCGATACTTAGAACATCATCACAGTAACAAACAAGGATTACGTGTCACGTGTCAATTGATGATGTGCCCCTTGCTTTATGGTTTTGGTTTATTATTTTCAATAATGAACCTTTGGAATTGATCAAGAAAAAAAAATTGTTTAACTCCCACTCAAAATTTGTTGGTTTACATTTCAAAGTACGTAGAATCCGAAGAATCTAATATTTAAAAAAAATCTGCCCGTCCACTGTCCGCGGCATTTTCCTTAGTTCCCAAGGTCCGATTTTGATGAAATTTTGTATATGGGCTCCATTTGGAGTCTAGTTGTGCCGCGAAGCTCTTGGTTGATGTCAGTCACTTCTAAGGGGTGAATAATAAGGGTTTTAATTTTCAAAAGTTCCCTATCTTAAAAACTCTTGAAATAAAGGTGATTGATTTGATTATAATTTATTTTGTATTAAAAACTCGGCTCCATTTGGAGTCTAGATGTGTCCCGAAGCTTTAGATTGATGTCAATAACTTCTAAGGGTTTAAAAATAAGAGCTGAAATGTTCAAAACTGAATTGTTTTTTCATCATTTCAAAATAGTATTGAATTTTTGAAATCAAATAAGACCACCTAGAGCTCTGAAGGTCCAACCGTTTGTATGCTATATAATACGAGTGTGAATCGCAAAAGAGGCCGTTCCAATTTTATCAGACCAAAAAGAGATCGTTCTTCGTTTCTTTAAATTTTCTTACGAGAGCACCCACAACTTTTTATTTCTTGGAATTGAGTTGGAAGCGTTTATTTATTCAAAATAAACTTGATTGTGAAGCGAAAATATTGTTCATTGGTAGAGACAATGGCAAAGCTGTGTTCGTTGCGGGATCTATAAAGGAAAAATAAACCTTTGTGTAATAATTTGCAGCGTTTTTGGGTGAGGAATGTAGCGTGAAGCCTCGCACCAGTTGTTTCTATGATCTACAGAGTCACGCCTTTACAAAAAACCCTGGAAAGGTTATCAACGACCCGTCAGAAGTGGAAAAGTCGCTTGGAAGTCAAGACACAAAAGTCCCTCGGAAGGTGTCCTTGTGGGCGAAAAGGGTATAGCGGTAAGGGTGAGAAGGGAAGAGGGGTACAGAGAAAGGGTTTGCTTCAAAAGGAAAAGGGTTGCTTCAAAAGGAAAAGGGTTGCTTCGAAAGGTCCCTCCGTGATATTTCGGAAGGTCCCACGATATTGCGAGGTCTCTCTAAGGTTGCAAAGCCATGACTTCTCATCTCTCCCGCAACCCCTTTTAAAATACCTATCCCTTGACATCCAAAAACCCCTTGCCTTTTTTACCCCCTCTCCCTCGATCTAGTCGCTAATTAATAATTCTCACCCTTGGGAGGGGTTGGGAAAAAGGTCAACCCCTTTTCTTACCGCTTTTCTGTAAAGTGATATAAAGTCCAAGCGGAAGGGGATAAAGTGGGGAAAGACCCCTTTATAGCTTTGGTCGAGACCGGGGTAAGAAAGGGTTGCAGAACCTTGTAGGGCACAACGGCCTTTTTCGAGGGATAATGGTAGCGGAAAACCGATTGTGCTGTACCCCTCTTATTTCCTCGTGATATTTGAACTTCCAACTCCCCCGAGAGGCAATTCTCACATTTCTTACTGGAATTTCTTTAGGTGGAGTGACGTGAAATTTATGCCTTTATGATCATGAACCATTCGTCCAATTTGTAGAAGCTATCGTAAATCAGTTCAGCCGTTTAGTTGATCCCCAAGTTATAGAAGAATCACTCATGAGAGTGAAAACTGGGAGGATTCCACGTTTGCGCATGCGCAGAAGATACAATGTGTCCGTGAGCGATGAAATTCGAAATTCTCAAGCCGATACCGCACAATTTCTTCAAATGTCCTTGAAATTGGTTAATATTCGTGGCGTTATAGAGATTGGAAGAAACATAGACAGATTGACCCTGACAGACACACACAGACAGGAATTGTTCAGATCTGAAGTGTGAAAACCGAAAGAAAATGTTGACTTTTAAAGACCTTTACCAACTTCTAAGAGAAAACGTGTTTTAACTTCCTCGTTAGACCAAGAGAACCAGCTACAAATTATTACAAAAAGTTTCATTATTTTTCTGTAAAGATCACTCGCCTGCAAAGAACACAGATTTGCCATTGTCACTACCTACCAACCACATTTTCGCTTCACAATCAAGTTTAATTTGAAGTAATAACGAGTTGTGGGTGAGTTTTTGAGTTAGTGCGTTTTTAACATTTCAACCCCTTAGAAGTAACTGACAATATCCAAAAGCTTCGGGGCTCAACTAGACCTCAAATAGAGCCGATATACCAAATTTCATCAAAACCGCAGTTACCGCTTGGTGACTAATGAAAGTGCCTTCATTAATCGATTTTCGGATTCTAACGCACATTGAAACGGAAATCTACAAATTTGGGTAGTTGGTAAATATTATTTTTCTTGATCGATTCCAAAGGTTCATTTTTTGTAAATAATCAACCAAAAGGGTAATATTTTCGCCTCATAACTTATCTTTGCATCGGTATGGGGTATTTTATTTGAATTGATCTCAACATCTATGACTGGAATTTTTCGGTTAGTGAAGTTGATGTGAACTGATTTTGATTCGTTCAACTTTATTCTCCACATATTGGTCCACTTAGAGACCTCAGTGATTGACTTCTGTAGATTACTAGTTGCAGCTTCGATATCATCATCGACGGAGAGGATAGCCGTATCATCTGCAAAGGTGGCAACAGTTGTACCTTCTCGTTGGGGTAAGTCCCTTGTGTACAGTAGATAAAGGACTGGCCCTAAGACACTCCCTTGCGGGACCCCAGCTTTTATTGGCTTCAAGCCAGAGTATTGGTCCTCTTGCTTCACCCTGAAATGTCTGTTTTCAAGGTAGGATTTTAGCAGTAAGTAGTACTGTTTTGGGAGATCTCTGTGCAGTTTGTACTCCAATCCCTCGTGCCAAACCTTGTCAAAGGCCTGTGCCACATCCAAGAAGATACTAGCACATATTTTCTTACCTTCGAGGGCCTTTTCTATTATGTTAGTGATTCGATGGACTTGATCTATAGTTGAATGTTTTTTTTCTGAATTCGAATAGGTGATTTGGAATTAAATTTCTATCTTCTATCAATGGGCTGTGCCAAAAAATCAAACATTAACAAAATCCAAACTTCCCAAAATAAAATACTGAGAAGTATAGTTCGTGCACCTTGGTACATGAGGAACGATGATATTCATCGAGACTTGGGGATGGAAACAGTCCACGAAATTATTGCAAGGTACTCAAGGAGGCACGAACAACGCCTCCACAATCATGAGAACCTGGAAATGCTCTACGTTTTGGACAACGAAGATGAACTCCGGCGACTCAAGCGAAAAAAACCACTGGACTTAGTTAGTGCTGTTAAAGTGCAGTTATAGCTCAGTGTTGAAGATACTGTTATGAGAAGGGACTGCGCTTTACTGTAAACGGGCTCTCAAGGAGTGTAATAATGATATGTAATATTGCTAGATGGATTGTATTTAATATTCAGTTGCAATAATAAATCACGTTAAAAAAAAAAAAACTTATCTTTAGAAACGTTATAGTATTCCTCGAGGCGTGCGATGTACGATATCGTAATTGGTAACTGTTGTATTTATTTAAATATACGTTTGGATGTACACAAAAGGTACAAGTATTTTTGCGTGCATTTTTTTCTGGCCAAAAACTCGTTTATTGTTGGGAAAAATAAGTATTTTTTTCAATTGAAGGTTGCAACAATTAATTGAAACGAATGCACTTGAATTCTTCCTAGTGTGAACCTTGTTCTGATTTAATTCACTCAATGTTATCCCAAACGAAGTTACAGGTTTGCCAGGAGTTGGTGGAACAGACCCCAAATGTTCCATTCAGTGTAGACAGGTTGGTAAATACTCGACCCTGAATCGGGTGTAATGACTACGAAGGGGAGACATTTGGGTGTGTTTGCAGGTGTCTCGAAGGGATTAGGAACATGAGAGTGAGGAGGAGTGAAGGACACGTGGAGGATGGGTTAATGAAATGTAGATTAGTGGAACACGTGTGACAATTCAGTTGAGCACGTGTATTGGAGAAAGAGGGGTGGGTAATAGGGTTTGGATGTAAGGTCCAGTTTGGGGGCAGCACATGGGACCACTTCGAGAAGGGATGGAATCAAATTTAGAAACCTTCTCAGTACAGTTAGAAGTGTGGAACGGGCGAGACAGAGTTGGAGGCGAAGAAGGGAAAGGAAACGAGAGGTGGAAGGAAGGTGTAAAAAGGAAGAGAGGGTGAAAAGGAAAAGCGAAGGTGTATCTCCGGAGAAAGGAAGGGGTGAAGATTAAGGGAAGAAAGAAGAAAAGAGGAAGACGACGGTGGAAGAGAGAAGGGGATGTGCGGTTCGGGGTTGCGGGCGACCAATGGGGGAAGCCGCACCCCCACCAACCCATGACGTCACTGTTTCCCCCTCCTCCTCAACCCGCTACTTCCCCTTCACTTCTTCCTCCTCCGCCCGCCACCTTCCTTTCCTCCACTTCACTCTCATTCCCTAACCCTTATTGCACCTCCATATGACGCCAAACACAATAAACACCACCCACTCCCCAACACTACACCTCCTCCCCTCCCACCGTCTCAGCACCAGTGCACAGCTCACACCAAACTAATTACATTCTTCCTTTTGCCAATTTCCCTAAAATTGGGTTCTTATTGCTGTTTCCTCTTTGCCCTTTTCCCCAAGTCTTTTATATCGTTTAGAGCTCCCCCAGCTACTAACATCTTTCAAAAAAGAAAAAAAAAGTCGCGTTCTTATTACTTTTTCTACGCTATCTGTTCCAATAAAATTTAAAGGCCTCCGCATGCAGCTCCTACCTAATAAAAGAGTACAAAAAACATAAATCTAGGAGCATTTTTCCAATTACCTATTTTTGCTATTAATTTGATTTGCATCTCGTTTGACAGCCAAGTAAACGGGCTATCTAAAGTGTTGCTAATCTTGAATTCATCTCATTTGGCACAGGATATGGAACTAGTCTAAATCTTTCTTCTATTTCAAAAGGTATTCGAATAAGTGTGGACTTGTAGCTACAAAGTTCCTCCACATTTTACTCCCGGAGAATCGTTTTCACTTTTTGGGGATAGACAAGAAAAAATGTCATCCAAAATCATCCAATTTTCATAGGCGTTTTACGTTTTACGCTTCGTGTCTACCAGTCTTCCATATCTGTCAGTTTCTGTGTCCGCAAATCCTGTAACATATTGGGGCACAATTAAAATAAGTCCGATTCGGGTGAAATTGTCAGGGATTGTGCGAGTTGGCGTGTAGATGGCCCTCTGTGGAAATCGTCGTCCCCGAATGGAAAGTAGCTTCTGCTCATGATCTTACAGGAAATCCTTGTAACTATCTAATCCTTATCTATCCTTCATTTATGGAATTTTGTTTTTATACATTTGTATATTTGGAAGGTACCTAATTCAATTTTTTCAATTTATAAACTCAATAACCATGCGTTGATATTTATAGTATCTTATAATCGTTGAAAACATTGTATACAATTTCATCATCTTCTTTCTAACTATCAAATCCTTGTAGCTAACTTTCTATTTGAGTTGGATAATTATAATTTTAGGGAATGTATTACAGGGAAACTTTTTTTTCTGAATTCATATTTATTGCACCAACTACAATCAACTTATTAGTAACATTTCTATGACAAAGAATAAATGTAAGGAATCGAAATGAGAAAGTGGTACATGGCATACCTCCTTAATTTTCGACTATTTAGTTTCTTTTGACGCACCAGATTCAGAGGAGCGTACAGTACCACACTCACTGAACATTTTCATGAAAATATCACTCCCTACTAGGTACCGCAGATCGTGAAGTTTTCGTCCTTTTAGCGGCCTGATTAGATCAACATCCAGCAGATTCACGGCTACCTCGATGATATCACCATGTAACCTCCGATGATGGGTTATTGCTTGATTTTTGATTACTTCATCTATTGTGGGATGAGGTCCTTATGGAAGAATATCGAAACGCATCAACGCATGACCGCAGTACTTTATTCTGGAATCGCTGTATACTGTCACGATTGCTTAAAGAAGTGCAGCCCCACAGTTGTCCACCATGATATGTCTAGACTGGCTTAAGGACCTGACTGAATAAGGTTAATTTGTTCTCGGTTGACAATATTGGGAGATGAGACGGTCCCTTATCCATTTGCATCGATATCCGATTATTAGTAGCCAATGAGCATGCGCCAACGTGAAATTAGTACCAAAGATATACAGTTCCGATTTCGATGGGATTTTCAAGGGTGTGTGGTTGAGACTCAGAGCAGTTCTCAATAATCTCACGTTATGTGATCATTAAATTTATAGAGTAGAAATATTTACTTGAACATTCAAGTGTTAAGATTATCTACTATGCATCGGATCATCTATACAACACACGAGGAAGCTATGTGCCAAACCCACTTGGCTATTTTTTATATGCACACAAATTCCTAAGAGAGAAACTCCTGTCACCGAGCTCTCAGTCCCTGGGCGTGTTGAGGTGTCGCACGGCGCACCAGGGTATACATCACCCGCATGACCGCTCGGTCGTGCGTTTCATTGCCTAACCGCAAATTAATTTCCCGCCTAAATTAACGAGCGAGCATGATTATATTAAATATAATCATCTTCTTTGATTTTCATGAAAGTAGATTCGATTTTTCATAAATTTTATGAAAGTAGATTCGATTCAAAGAAGATTGAAACCAATCCCATCTTTTGGTTGTTCAATCACATGTTCAATCCCATGTTCAATCCCATGCTCAATCACTTCTAAGGAGTTGACGTTTTCAAATGCCCAAGCTCGGAAACTTCAAGTATAAAGATATTGTTTTTTCTCAAATTTAAAATAGATTTTAATTTATAGAATCAAATGAAACCACACAGGGCTCTGTAGGACCAACCATTCGCTCCCTATGAAGTCCTAAAGTTCGGACGAATTATAAAGCAGAAACACGAATATGAATTGCTTTTTTTCCTTTATTTAGGCGCATGGAACCTTGAGGAGGTCATGGGCACAGTGCCGTCCTTAGGGTGGAGCGAGTGGAGCGGCCGCTCCAGGCCTCGCGATTAGGAAGGCCTCGCGCTGCGAGGCCTTTCTCTCGCTAATACACAATAAGTAAAAGTTTTGGTTGAATTAAAATAGTGTGCAGAGTGAAGATATGCATGCTTAAAATATGAAGTCTGATTATACGCGCAATATTTTCAATTATTGGATAGATAAAACAAAAACGAACAAGATATGAGTGACTTAAAGAAAGCAATGCAAAACATCGTTTGATAGCGGCGCGGCGGCAAAATGACCGAACCCTAGCCTCGCGCTCGTCAGCCAAAATTAATTTTGATGAGATTATTGACGACTTCGCTGGAATGAAAGCGAGAAAAGTACAGTTCATATAAGGTGAGTCAAAGTTGATAATAACACAATTTTAAATATAGTTTATCTAACAATGAACGATTGCATTTACAGTATTATTTTACATCGGTTTAGCTGGAACTATCTGTTTTACTAAGTTATTTTATTGTTGAAGGGTGTTGAGTCGGATGATAATTACATGTTGGTGGTCGAAACGACTCCCAAAAAAAAAACCAAAAACCAACCAAAAAGACCAAAAAGTCAACGTTTTCCCCCTTTTTATTCACAAAGAGGACCCAGAGTCGTTTCGACCACCAACATGTAAGTTATTTTATCTTATAACTCATATTTTAACAGGCCTCTATTGTAGGCTGTAATGTGTTTTATTATTTTACAGATGTGATGTGAAAATTATAAACCTACATTAACAATGGAACAATGGAAGAATTTAATAAACAAGATATGAACATCTAAAAAGATATGGAACGTCAATATTAAATAAGTATTCACAATAATGTACATGTTTATTATAATTTACTATTTGTTTTAATAAAAAGCAAGAAAGAAGACATTTCGTTTTTTCTAATGAATTTTTGTTTGTTAGACAAAAATTACTATGTTTAACATTAACAAGCACTGTTTAAGCATTACTTAAAGAATAAACTTTGTTTTGATATTTCTAGCTTATTTCTCTGAGATTCCTATTTTTTTTTAACCTGAAACCTGAAACGAAATTACTCGAAACATACCTACCTGAAATGGGTGTTTTGCACCACCCCTCCCCTTTTAGTGTGTAAGAGATGAACGTTTTGTTTATCAAAAAGCTTACAATTACGACTTTGCAAGTATAGCTTGACAAATATTTTCCGGACCCCCCCCCCCCCCGGTATCCATAGTTAAAAAAGGCTTCGCAAAATTTTTTTGCTCCAGGCCTCGCATTTTCTAAGGACGGCACTGCATGGGCACCATATAAATGATAAATAACAAAACTGTAACACGTAAAACAGAGATAAAGTATCAGTTTGTTGAATATGTTTGAAAGTTGAGACATTTCTTGTAGAATTGTTGGCACTAGAGAAATGGGAAATCGGACAATCTTTCCAACAGAGCCCTTATTTTTACATGTTTACGGTAAATTAAGAAAGTTATGATAATTTTGGTAGATATAAGTCGAACACACGAAAAAAATCGAAATATTGGAAAAACTTGGAAAAACAAGGGGTTAATACAAAATTGCTGTGAGACATTTTCTCACTTAAATTAGCTTTAAAATCAACTCCCGAAGTTTTCCGGTCCTTAACATGGGACACCCAGTAGTATGATCTACAATTATTTTAATTGTAGCGGGAATAAAACCCAACTCCACAGCACGAGCACAACTCACTAAGTATACCTGTACTCTAAGCATCCATAGCTACCACATTTTTAGGGATTAAATTCAATGTCGACAATTACCCCACCCTTGCCCCCTTACTCCTCGGTCCTAACTACCCCAATTTTGATCACGAGCTCAATCTCAATTTCCTTTATCATATCCCACACTCACGTACCCTTACATACCCCCCACATCACACATTAAACACCCCCAAAATGTCAGACCCCCCTAATCTCTTCAGATTTGACATCTACACATACCAATGCCCAAATTTTCAGCCCTTTCTTGTCCCTTGGAGGGCGAAAGTCGCCGTAGCCTCATATTTCTACTATTAATGGTACAGCCGTTTTCTTTGCAGAGGGATGATCTACCGGATGTCCCAGTTACTAAGCTCTCTCACCTTATTTTCTCTAATTGTGGATGAAAAGCAATCGGACGAACTGTATTGCGCAACCAAGATCAACTTTTTGAGGAGGAAGTCATGGATTTCCCGTGGAATCTTTTCCGAGTAACGCTTTCTTCACGAATTATTTCCCCTTTGTGCAGCTAGACTCAATTTTATACACAATTTTGTAATAATAATTTTACAATTTTTTTACACTTCTTTAAGATTGATTTATTACCCATCATAAGAAAATCAATGAGAGAGAGAGAGAGAGAGAGAGAGAGATAGAGAAAACACGCTTTTATTAAAGTAACAAACAATCAATTACAAGCCATGCTCCTATACAAGGATTAGGCATTTCTCAGCTAGCATTCGCGGCGACCGATGTTCGGCAATACTTAGGGCCTTTTGATTGTACTTGAAGTGTAAGAAAATCAATGATCTCCTCCATTAAATGCGGTAAAATTAAATTAAATTAAGAAAGGGATGTCACAAGCGAATCAGCGTAGAAAAACTGTGCTAAGTAATGAGCCACACTTCCGCATTTCGGTCAACTAAAATTTTAACGGAGATTAGGCCTCTTTTGCGATTCACACTCGTATTTTTGATTTATCACACGTTCAACCCTTAAATTCTCGTAGGGAGCGAACGGTTTGTCCTACAGAGCTCCGCGTGGTTTCAAAAAATTCTAAAAATTCTGTAGAATCTTAAATTGAAGAAAAAACAATACCTTTATATCGAAATGTTTTAAGTTAGGGCGTTTTCAAAATTCATTTTTGAACCCTTAGAAGTGACCTACATCAACCAAGAGCTTCGGGGCACAACTAGACTCCAAATGGAGCCTACATACCAAATTTCATCAATATCGGTCAATGCTAAGTGGCAAAAGTGCCGTACGACGTACGGCGGACGGACGGCCAAACTTTTTTTCGATTTTGGTTTATTATTTTCAATAATGAACCTTTGGAATCGACCAAGAAAAAAAAATTTTTAACACCCCCTCAAAATTTGATGGTTTACGTTTCAAGGTACGTAGAATCCAAAAATCGAATAAAAATTTGGCCGTCCGTCCGCCGTCCGCCGTTCGCGGCACTTTTGCCACTTAGCATTGACCGATTTTGATGAAATTTGGTATGTGGGCTCCATTTGGGGTCCATTCTAGTTGTGCCCCGAAGATTTTGGTTGATGTAGGTCACTTCCAAGAGTTCCAAAATGAATTTTGAAATTTTGAAAACGCCCTAACTCAAAAACTTTTGATGTAAAGGTATTGTTTTTCCTTCAATTTAGGATTCTATAGAATTTTTAGAGACCACCCGGAGCTCTGTAGGACAAACTGTTCGCTCCCTACGAGAATTTAAAGTTTGGACGTACGATAAATCAGAAACACGAGTGTGAATCGCAAAAGAGGCCTAATCTCCGTTCAAATTAAAGCTGACCGAAATGCGATCGATGTTTTTCTTCATGTTGGATGGTTGGTGGCTTTGCAGACGAGTGATCTATATAGAAAAATAAAAAATAATAAACCATTGTGGAATAATTTGCAGCGTTTTGGATTCTACGTACCTTGAAACGTAAACCATCAAATTTTGAGGGTATTAAAAAAAATTTTCTTGGTCGATTCCAAAGGTTCATTATTGAAAATAATAAACCAAAATAATAACTATTTAGTAATAATTTAGCGTTTTTGGAAGGTCGAGGGCGGTATCCACTTTGTTACTGAATGTGTTGCACGTTGTGGAGAGAATTAGGATTCTTCGTTATAACTTGACGTTTCCAAGCTCGTACATCCTCTTCCTGTTCCTTCATTCTATACAATTACCACGTTGAGGGAGGAGTGAGAGGGGCAGCGGAGTTCACCCCCGTTTTGAGGGCGAAAAGTGACCCCATCTCTCAGGTCCCTCGACTCCCACAGTAGTTCATCTTCCTCCTCCTCCCTCTTACCGGGCGTGAAGTTCATGTGGAAACGCCGGACGTCGTGGGAGGCGGGGGTCAAAAAGGATGAACCTCCAGGAGGGGCGAAAGGATGAAGGTTTCATCCTAAAAGGGGTGAAAAGGATGACTTTGTAAACGCCCTAGGAAAAGGAGGGGTCGTCAAAGTGTATACGCTCAGGACCTCGAGGTCGAAGTGAAGGCAGGTTGGATGACTGGGAGGTCGGATCTTCTCTTCCTTTAGAGTTTGTAATCAGTGCGCGCACCACGTGGCCGGGACAGCAACTAATGAGCCCTTTCCGTTCCCTACAAATTACCATCCCCCTCCTCCACCTTTCCGCCCTATCGCTCGCCTCTTTCTCGACCCTCCTTACATCCAACGCTACTTTGTACTGGCCAGAAATTCGCAATCACTGAAGTGTCTGAGCCTCAACCGAATAACCGGTACCGAATAACTCCTGCTCCTTCTAGGTAAGTGAAAAATTACTCTTCCTGCACCTCCTGTCCACCATCTAGTGATACACCCAGAACAATTCCTCCACGAAAGGTGAATTTTGAAGCGTTCTAAAAAAAGCCCATTCATGCAGCATGAGTTGATGAGCGAATTTTCAGAGAAATCGTAAAAGCAATTGATAAGAAAATCGAAAAAATAATCCCTATGAGACAGCAGTCAGTATTGTGGGTGTGGCACATAGCTCAAAATTATACAATCAACTCTGGTTAAAAATTTTTAAAAACTCAAAAAATACTTTCAACGTCACTCCAAACTTATCGTTTTTTGATTTTTGCTTTCGAGTCTACCAAGGTAGCGGAAGCTTTGTTTTCAATTTCGAGGTTGAAAACTTGGCGCTTCGCGTCTCGAAAACTGGAGTCTCGAAAAGGCACCCAGCATGACCATTAAATGGTTGCAAATTTTGCAACTGGCAAAACTACATGAAGTTATTTTCCGATGTCGATGAAATTTTCAGGGGATTTATGGTTTGTTAGGTAGATGGTTCCCTATTTATTTATTTATTTAATACGGGCAAGCCCAATACAACGAGAAAAAATATTAAAAATATAAAAATGATCAGAGAAAGGAAACGTGTTTCTGATTTATCGTAAGTCCAACCCTTAAATTCTCGTAGGGAACGAACGGTTTGTCCTACAGGGCTCCACGTGGTCTCAAAAAATCAATTTCTCCCTTGCGAGGGAAAAACATTAAATCATGTTTAATGTTTTTCCCTCGCAAGGGAGAAATTAGATTGCCGATCACTCAGCTGATCAGTGACCACTCAGGCGCCTTCAGCATTCTCCATTGACCCTGCTTCTCAAATTTCAGCTTCCTGCGTTCAACAGGAGAGAAAATGGCCTTGGAGCTCACTCAGCTGATCAGTGACCATCTTGGTACAACTAGACCCCAAATGGAGCCGATATAACGTGGTAACTAAGAAATCGGTCCGTGGTAACTAAGAAAAAAAAGCGTTGCAGATTTGCGTGTCGGAATTCACAGAATGACCCCCAGCCCTAAAACATTAAACATGTTAAAATTCAATACTATTTTAAATTGATGAAAAAACAATACCTTTATATCGACATTTTTTGAGCAAGGGCATTTTCAAAATTTGAAACCTGACTTTTCAACCCTTAAAAGTGACTGACATCAACCAAAAGCTTCGGGGCACAACTAGACCCAAAACGAAACCTACATATCAAATTTCATCAAAATGGGTCAATGCTGACTGAGGAAAGTGCCGCATACGGCGCACAGTGGTCCGAATTACGAATCTAGCTGATCAAAAATGAAAAAGGTAACCCCTTTAAATCTGTATGGAATGTATCATAAACTAATTGTAACATGTTCCTGATAGCAGAACCAAAAGAAAAACAGGGGGGCAAGTGACCAAAGTCCCTGAGCGAGATGTAAACAAACAGATAATACGGATCGCTTCCGAGCCAGTTATTTCAGTGCTTTCTTCGAGTCAAGACTTAATCGTAGTAAAAATATTTTCGCCAGCTTATCAAGATGAATTCCTCTCATTTAGGTAAGAAGAACACAATTTTAAAAGTTTTCTCTTAAAAAAAATATATTTTCGTGATTTGAACGATGGCTTTAAAAAAGAAGGAATATAACTAAATTGTTCCCCTTCAAAATACTCAAATTCTTAGGGAACCACTCAGAACCAGAAAATTATTTTAAATATACGTTATATAACTGATATACTTTGAAATAAAATTACAACCAGCTGCGTCCATTTGCGTTCCTGAAAGTTATTCAATTTTTTGTTGTCAGGGTCGTCTGAAATCGTTATTACCCGCTTGGAGTTGTTTGAAGTGTTGAAGGCCAAGAATTTTGAACTCGCGAAAGGTAATAAGATTATTTTTTAATACATTTCGAACAAGTACAATGTAAGCTACCCCGAGGTTACAAAATCAAAAATTATTTCTGCGGTAAGCAATTTTTAGAAAGTTTTAAAACGCTTCTGGGTAAAATGCTACAGGAATTCAAAGCGTTTCTGTGCCAAGTATGAGAGTTGGTTACAAGGTACCCTAAAGTCCGACTATTCCTACTCCTGGTAGCAGTTGTGGATCACGGGGGAGCTCGTCCAAAAACTTCAGCGTGAGCAGCGAAGTACCAAAACGTCGAAAAATCAGGAATATTGTTGAAAATCTCTCAATAGAGGAACCCTAAAGTTCGCCCTAGGTGAAGGAACCCTAAAGTTGTTAGGTGAAGTGCTGGGGTCACCAGGAAGAGCAACAAACATCTTTTTTAATAATACAAGAAAAAAATTGAAATGAATTCTACGTTACATTCTCCTCAGGAAGCATTGGCATTAATCGTCGGAGCTCGACTCATCAATCATAAATACCTACTACCTACTTCACAAAGGTGCCACAAATGCCAAGAAAAACCCTTTGTATCCGTCATATAACGTCCTACTAAACGCCAAAAAAGATTGTTATCCCTCTGAAACGGAGACAGTGATTAGCGATTCAATGGGAGAAGTTATCTGAAGATGTGGTGGAGATTCGGCATAAGGAGTTCAAGAACTACAGACAAGGATATTCCAGAAAAAATTCCCGAATTAATACGAACTGTGACATTTTGCACAATCTAATAATCTCCTCACATCCCATAATAACGAGTTTGAGACCTCTACCCAAAACTGAAGACTTGGATCAACTGGACAGCGAGGTTCAACAACTTTAGGTTGATGCTCCCGCAATTCCGATTGACAGCAGTGACTCTGATGACATCGAAAATAATTTAAGTGACATGTCATTGTCATAAAATGTGATTGTTTAATATAATAATAAATAGATAATATAGATGATATAATATAATAATAAATAGATTTATAGCATGATATGATATTATATGTAATATATATACCTAATAAAAATAAGTTACCAATGCAGTTCTAAAAACACTTCATTTTTTGTGAAATAAGCTACATTATCTTTTCAAATAAAAAGTTTAGCTCAAATTTGGTTTGACCATCGTGTTTGCCGTTTGAAAATCAATAAGAAAACATGATATACTTGTTAGTTACGACATCATGATAGTAGCCAAGATTTTTGATCAGCTAGATTCGTAATTTGGACCACTGTGCGGCGGACGGTCGGCCAAATTTTTATTCGATTCGAAACGTAAACCATCAAATTTTGAGGGGGGTTAAAATTTTTTTCTTGGTCGATTCCAAAGGTTCATTATCAAAAATTATAAACCAAAAAGAAGCCGTTAATGATAAATCAATATTATTATCAAAAATATGAAAATCAAACAATCAAAATCAATATCAATAAGAAAATAATTATCCCCGGATCTGTAGTGGCCTCTGCGCAAGCGCAAACGTGAAAAACTAAGCAAAAACGCTGCAAATCATTACACTTAGGTTTATTTTTTCCTATTTGGATCACTCGTCTGCAAAGAACTCGGAAGGTGAATTTCCTTGTATTTAAAAGCCATACATTTCTCTCCCAAATTTGATGATATTTTCTAGCATTGTTCAAATTAGCGTGTAGATGGTCCCCTATGATGGTAGTGCAAGGTACTTAGAGATCAATTTTTTGAGATTAGCTACCATACATCGGATTATTTATACAATTAGGTTATGGATACGCAGAAGCTATGTGCCACACCCACTTGGCAGACGTTTGTTGTTATCTGGTAGGACGTTACGGTGCCAAATCGTTAAACTCATCAAACAAATCAGGTTTATTGAAGTAGACATTTGTGGTGGGTTCTCTTGAAATAGCATTCGTGGAACTGAAGACATAATCAGGTACCTTCATTGCCATATTTGATGCCTCGCAATACCAAGGAAGAAAACGTTATAAGCCAAGGATTCCATCGACGAGCCCCTGGAGGGTTCCTTGCGACTCCCCTCATTTCAACCCTTCACCAACCGGTGCTACGCGGATATTGTTCTGAAATCCGCTTATAGGCTTCTCTTAAGAGCCTTCCAAACCTTCCTCTAAGAGGGCTCCGCTCTTCGCTTAGTCCTCCAAGAAATTCTCTATTTATTCGGAAATAACCTCCTTTTCCCGACCCTCCGTTGTATTAACAATTTGCGCACAACAGAAAGCTGTTTGAAGGGAGACGGGGTACCGAACTGCTTGTCATCTGCTGCCTACTCCTTTACTACCCACGTTACCTGGAAATTTGCTTCATTAAAGATCTCGATTCGATTCGTGGTATTCTTAATCAATAACTCCGGATGTGGGATCTCACCCACTCACCAGAGATTACGTAGATATCATCCGCGTGCTTCTCAAACTCAACTCAAACAGATTTGGGGTTTCATTTAGAACGGCTTACCAAAAGATTTGACAGATAATCGTACCTTTAGAGACTTCAAAGACGTACGTCATCGATAAATCATAGGGAGAATACAACTCCCACGTAGATTTTGAGATGTTAATAAATCATAATGCATATGTCAAGTTGACTGGTTTTGGTTTATTATTTTCAATAATGAACCTTTGGAATCGACCAAAAAAAAAACGTCTGCCAAGTGGGTGTGGCACATAGCTTCCTCGTATCTATAACCCGATTGTATAGATGATCCGATGCATAGTAATTAATCTCAAAACATCAAAACAAGTTAATTTGTAACATCCCTGAAAATTTCATTGAAATCGGATGGAAAATGTAGAAGTTATGGCCGTTACAAGGAATTCACGTTTGCGCATGCGCAGTGGCTACTATCAGTCCAAAGGTGGTGATTTTCATAGGGGACCATCTAAATACTAATCTGTAACATCCCTGAAAATTTCATTGAAATCGTATAGAAAATGTAGAAATTATGGACGTTACAAGGAAATTCACGTTTGCGCATGCGCAGTGGCTACTATCAGTCCGAAGGTGATGATTTTCTTAGGGGACCGTCTACAACCTAATCCGCATAATCCCTGAAAATTTCATCGAAATCGGGTAGAAAAAGTGGAAGTTATGGCCGTTACAAGGAAATTCACGTTTGCGCATGCGCAGTAGCTACTATCAGTCCGAAGGTGATGATTTTCATAGGGGACCGTCTACACACCAACCCGCACAATCCCTGAAAATTTCATTGAAATCGGATGGAAAATGTAGAAGTTATGGCCGCTACAAGGAATTCACGTTTGCGCATGCGCAGTCGCTTCTATCAGTCCGGGGATGATGATTTTCATAGGGGACCGTCTACACACCAACCCGCACAATCCCTGAAAATTTCATTGAAATCGGACAATAACTTCGTATAGTTATGCGCGTTACAAGGAATTCATGACAGACACACAGACAGACAGACACACAGACACACAGACACTGAACCAAAATTGTTCAGAAAGGTCTAAAACGCAAAACGCGAGTGAAAATTTTGATTTTGGAGAACTTTTTTTTTCGACCTTGAAAAGTGAAAACAAAGCTTCCGCTACCTTGGTAGACTCGGAAGCAAAAATGTTTAACACCCCCTCAAATTTTGTTGGTTTACGTTTTAAGGTACCTACATAGAATCCAAAACGCTGCAAATTATTACACAATGGTTTATTTTTTTTATTTTTCTATATAGATCAATCGTCTGCAAAGCCACCAACCATCCAACATGAAGAAAAACATCCATCGCATTTCGGTCAGCTTTAATTTGAACGGAGATTAGGTCCCTTTGCGATTCACACTCGTGTTTCTGATTCATCGTACGTCCAAACTTTAAATTCTCGTAGTGAGCAAACGGTTTGTCCTACAGAGCTCCGGGTAGTCTCAAAAATTTTTTAAATTCTATAGAATCTTAAATTGAAGGAAAAACAATACCTTATATCAAAATTTTTTGAGTTATGGCGTTTTCAAAATTTGAAAATTCATTTTGGAACCCTTAGAACTGACCTACATCAACCAAAATCTTCGGGGCACAACTAGACCTCAAATGGAGCCTACATACCAAATTTCATCAAAATCGGTCAATGCTTAGTGGCAAAAGTGCCGCGTACGGTGGACGGCGGACGGACGGCCAAATTTTTATTCGATTTTTGGATTCTACGTACCTTGAAACGTGAACCATCAAATTTTGAGGGGGTGGAAAACTTTATGGTGTAGCTGTTGATCCTCCTTCAGAGATCTTACTTGCTCCTAAATTTTAATGATGGTGTAGCTGTTGGATCTCTTCAAGATCCGTACCTGCTCCCATCGAAGTGAAGCTGTTCCTCATCAACTAGAGGGTACCTACTTGCTCCTTCAAATTAGGTACACCTCCTTCAGAGGTGGACAAGGTGGTACCACTTTGCAAGAAAGTCAAAAACATAAAGATATTTGCATAACTTTTAAAAAAATAATTTAACTATCCAAAATTTCATAAAGGAACAAAAATTTTGTTATTTGAGCTAAAAAATTCATAACAGAAAGATTGAAACTAGTTCAACACGATGTTGACATCATGCCATGTAGTAATATCAATATAATAATTATTGACAATTATTGTCTTCGATAAAACAATTTACCCAGAATGAGTAATTCACGAAGTTCTGCAGTGGGAGGACGGATATAAAGACGGAATGTGTTGTGAATTCAAGGGGGAGTGAAAGAAAGTTATTATTGAGTGTGAAACAAGGCAAGTTGTCAAAGTCAGGTGGGTTCGGCGTCACCCCAAGGAATCAACTCCGCCCCCTCCGGAGCGCCTGTGTTGATTTAGTTAGAGACTGCACCCGCCGGTGTTCGAATTGACTCGGCCGCGTCTTCAGTGGGGTCCCCTCCCGCCGCACTACCTTCAGTGGGGTTGACTCCGGAGGAGCGAAAAATGCCTTTAGAAAGGCCTCCCCTCCGTGAGAAAGGGGAACTAACTAACCGTAGGAAACTGACTCAGGGGTGGCAAGTAGGCAATAGACACTGATCCCCCCCGAACACTCGCTCCCCCAAGAACACGACTCCCCTTCTCGAACACCTACACCTGTCTGATAACTCCTTGTTACGTGGAGGTCAAGTTTTTTTGACAAGTCGTGCGTGTTGTAAATCACGCGTCTTTTCATTGCAGTTCCCTAAATTGATATCGCTCTATCACACGTTTTACTTGCTACCAGTAAACTCAACTTCCAGGAGGATACCTTCCTGCACACAACAACAATAACAACCACCACAACAGCAACAGCCTCGACCTCAAATCTGCAACACTCCAACGTGCAACGTCAGCTCAATGAGCCTAGCTCAAAAATTTCGATTTAAGGTATTGTTTTTTTTATCAATTTAAAATAGTATTACATTTTCAGAATCGAATGAGACCGACCCTGAGCTCCGTGGGATAAGACCTCCGAGGGATAATCTCCGTTCATATTCTAGCAGACCAAAATGGGATCGCTACCTCGAGTTGTACTCAATTTTGCGTCTTCAGCAACCAGTCATCAAATTTCCTAATGAAACCACCTGCAGCTCCCTATTTCTTCGCATTGAGTATGAAGCATTTATTTCTTCAAAATAAACTTGATTGTGAAGGTAAAATATGGTTGGTAGTGACAATGGCAAAGCTGTGTTCGTTGCAGGCGAGTGATCTGTACAGAAAAATAATGAGCTTTGTGTAATAATTTGCACCGTTTTTCCAGAAAAATTCATAACTTTTCCACCAATGTATCAACAAATTTTACAATTTTTACAAATTTTACAATTTTTCCATCAAATTTTACAATTTTTTTAACCAATTTTATAACTTTTTTAACCAATTTCATAATTTGTAACGAATTTTATCATTCATCCAACCAATGATGTAAATGTTTCAACCAATTTTATAATTTTTTAACCAGTTTTATAACTTTTTTAACCTGTTTTATAAATTTTTCAACAAATTTCATACTTATTTCAACCAATTTAACAATTTTTAACTAATTTTATAATTTTTAAACTAATTTTATAATTTCAAGTTTTATATTTCAATTTTCAATTTTCCTTCTCTCTATTTTTCTACCTCTATATAAATCTCATATGTTACCTTTGACATAATATTTCAACATTTCAATATTTATACCAAAATATAGGTAGTATTTTACCGTTTTACTTTTATAAACTATTTTGACTTGAAAATTTTCTATTGCCATGTAGGAACGTAATTTTTTAAAGAAAAATAACGTACGAAAACTTCATTTATATGTGACCGTCCATGGGAAAAGGGACCTTAAGTTAAAATGGCAAAATGTTCAGGAGAGCAGTTTTAAGAAAAAATGCCAAAAAAATCGATTTTTGGGTTTTGATCGATTCTGATGCAGCAACTATCCCTCTTCATGGAGATACAGGCCGTTTGCAAGGTTATATCGATTAAATAATCGAAAAATGGAAAAAATCGGGAGAAGGTCAATCTCAACAAAAGGGACCTTAAGTTAACCACCCACCCCCCCCCCCCCCCGCTCCATTATTCATATGGAGCGGAGGAGGGGATAACTTAAGGTCCCTTTTCCCAAAGCAGTGTTTCCAACAGTTTCCAAGAGAAATTATCTCTTGTTTTTCTATGATTTTTACGAAAAACCGAAGGATAAGGCTTTAGTGTAGTTGTAGATCCCGAAGATATCAATCACTGCCCACTGGCATCCAAAAGTTACAACCTACCGGTAGCATGACTGAGGACCTATCAAATGGCCAGATAACGATTTTTGCTTGTTTAATTTAGAACTTGAGAGAAATAAACTAATAGGTACGACATTTCTGCTAGGAAGAGGTAAGTAAGTGGGAATGAACCTGCGTCACTGCCAACCGGTCGCAAGACTAATGGCCCAAAAATGTTCAGATATTGGTTGTGAATGAGTACCTAATGGATGAAAAAAAAATTGGCTCAAAATTCCTGTTAGAACGGCGAATATTCACATTTGAACACTTGAAAAATGTTGGTAAACTTTGAGGCTTGTTTTCTCAAAACTGTGTTTTTCGAAACTCAAACTTCGAAAACTCGTAATTTTTGAAAAAAAAATCGTAGAAAATGTTCAGATATTGGTTGTGAATGAGTACCTAATGGATGGAAAAAAAATTGACTCAAAATTCCTGTTAGAACGGCGAATATTCACATTTGAACACTTGAAAAATGTTGGTAAACTTTGAGGCTTGTTTTCTCGAAACTGTGTTATTCGAAACTCAACCTTCGAAAACTCATAACTTTTGAAAAAAAATCGTAGAAAAATTTTGAAAACACCATCGTGTTCAGCTACTCTTCTACTATTCGAAAATACCAATAACTCCATTTTCACAAAATCTAACTTAAGGTCCCTTTTCCCATGGACGGTCACATATGTTGGATTTATTGGGGACCATGGTTGGAATAGTTGACCGTTGATGGATTGGAGGATGCCCACTGAAAATTATAGGATGGTCCTCCATGAATTAATGCGTGTGATGAAGTATTCGTGCGATATCAATGTTCAAAAACTACTTTTCTATGTGGGAATAGAAAAATTGTAATTCCAATTCAAAAAAATTGGGGTGTGGCACATAGTACTGCCCTCATAGGGGATCATCTACAGAGCGTCCACATACATCATTGAAATGGAAAACCTCCAAATTGATGTATAAAACTTCCTATTTGGTGTGTAAAACCAAAAATTTGAAACTTCAATCGTGTTGTTCTGATCAACTCAATCATTTTCTAGCCAATTGACTCTGCATTCGCAAGTAATTATTCGTAAGGAAACTTTACCGTCCACCTATCTTGGCAGACTTTTGGTTTACTATTTTCAATAATAAGCCTTTGGAATCGACCAAGAAAAAAATTTTTTTAACACCCCCTCAAAATTTGATGGTTTACGTTTCAAGGTACGTAGAATCCAAAAATCGAATAAAAATTTGGCCCTCCGTCCGCCGTACGCCGCACGCTGTACGCGGCACTTTTGCCACTTAGCATTGACCGATTTTGATGAAATTTGGTATGTAGGCTCCACTTGGGGTCTAGTTGTGCCCCGAAGATTTTGGTTGATGTAGGTCACTTCTAAGGGTTCCAAAATCAATTTTGAAATTTTGAAAACGCCCTAACTCAAAAAATTTTGATATAAAGGTATTGTTTTTCCTTCAATTTAAGATTCTATAGAATTTTTAGAATTTTTTGAGACCACCCGGAGCTCTGTAGGACAAACCGTTCGCTCACTACGAGAATTTGAAGTTTGGACGTACGATAAATCAGAAACACGAGTGTGAATCGCAAAAGAGGCCTAATCTCCGTTCAAATTTTAGCTGACCGAAATGCGATCGATGTTTTTCTTCATGTTGGATGGTTGGTGGCTTTGTAGACGAGTGATCTATATAGAAAAATAAAAAATAATAAACCACTGTGTAATAATTTGCAGCTTTTTATTCCAAAGGACTCAAGATTGTGGAATATCTGTGTATTAATATAAAATTTGTCCTTTTCCTCCATGTGTCTGTCAAAAATACTCACGGTTCGTGATCAATGCCATAATAAAGTAAAAAGTTTTCCAATGTAAATTCCCTACAATGAATCTTCATTTAGAGAATTCGACTCCGTGCGTGCCGAACCCTCATTGGCAAGCGGCTCATCTTAACAACTTCCTTAAGCTTCTCAACTCATCAAGGGCTTCCGAAACCTCCCTTTTCCTTCTCCGCGTTTAAAAATTAATTAATTAATTGAAATAGAGTCGACATTGCTCATTAATCACTGAAAAGCCGGAAGGGAACTCTTGAGGGAGGAAGGGTAGGGCCTATAATCTCGGAAAGTACTGCTGCGGAGGGATTAAAGGCAGCTACCGTTCTTTGCCCATGGTCCTAAGGATGGTCGGGATAGGGGAATTAGGGCGAAGGGAAGGGAATGAGGGAGGGGTTCTTTTCCTTATCCCGTCTTCAACTTGAGTGTTAATCCTTTATTCACAAAGAGCCTATCCGCTAAGGGGCCGAGAACAGCTGTCGCTTCCAGAACACCCCGGGATTAAAACAGCGTGGAAATAAAGCCTGCCTAGTCGGCGAACGGAGTTTTTTTCACCCACCGACGAGAGGTTACGGAGGCCTGGAATGAACTGAGAAACAAAGGAGATGAAAACTATCAGATGTTCCAACAATTAAATTAATTCATAGCACGTTGTGAGATAATATTGTGTATCAACGTAGCGTCCGACCTTTTTGGATAAGTGAGAAATTCATATTGTGAAAAAAACTTGAACAGATTGTATAATTTTTTATGAACAATGATTATATAAATATGTATGTGCCAGTATAAAGTGAAAAAATTATGAAGCAAGAGTTTAAAAACCCTGCAAATTATTACACAACGTTTATCATTTTTCTGTACAGATAACTCGCCTGCAATGAACACAGCTTTGCCATTGTCACTACCTACCAACCATATTTTGGTTTATTATTTTCAATAATGAACCTTTGGAATCGACCAAGAAACAATTTTTTTTAACACCCCCTCAAAATTTGATGGTTTACGTTTCAAGGTACGTAGAATCCAAAAATCGAATGAAAATTTGGCCGTCCGTCCGCCGTACGCCGTACGCGGCACTTTTGCCACTTAGCATTGACCGATTTTGATTAAATTTGGTATGTAGGCTTCATTTGGGGTCTAGTTGTGCCCCGAAGATTTTGGTTGATGTAGGTCACTTCTAAGGGTTCAAATTTGAATTTTGAAAACGCCCTAACTCAAAAAATTTCGATACAAAGGTATTGTTTTTTCTTCAATTTAAGATTCTATAGAATTTTTTGAATTTTTTGAGACCACGCGGAGCTCTGTAGGACGAACCGTTCGCTCGCTACGAAATTTAAAGTTTGGACGCACGATAAATCAGAAACACGAGTGTGAATTGCAAAAGAGGCCTAATCTCCGTTCAAATTAAAGCTGACCGAAATGCGATCGATGTTTTTCTTCATGTTGGATGGTTGGTAGCTTTGCAGACGAGTGATCTATAGAAAAATAATAAACCATTGTGTAATAATTTGCAGCGTTTTGCTTCACAATCAAGATTATTATGAATACGCTTCACACTCAATTCGAAGAAATAAAGAGTTGATGAATATGGAAATTTGATTACTGGTTGCTAAGGATGCAAAACTGAGTATACAACTTGAAGATACGAATAACGATCGCATTTTTGTCAGCTAAAATTTGAAAGAAGATTAGACATCTTTTGCTATTCACACTCGTGTTTCTGATTTATTGTAAGTCCAACCCTTAAGTTCTCTTAGGGAGCGAACGGGTGGTCTCTATAGAGCTCCGGGTGGTCTCGAAAAATTCTAAAAAATATTAAAAAGGACGGACGGAAAAATTGTTATTCTAATTTCGGATTCTACGAGCCTTGAAACGTAAACCAACAAATTTTGAGGGGAGGGTTAAACTTTTTTTTCTCGGTCGATTCCAAAGGTTCATTATTGAAAATAATAAGATAGGATGTTAGGTACGCTTTGAAGTCACAACCGTGCTATAGTTCATACTACATACCCACATTTTGATCTCAAGTATTGTACAAGCAACGTCAGTGCGATTCAAAAACGTCTGCGTATAGATGACAAGATGCAAAATAGCTAATCTCAAAACATCAATCTCTAAGAGCCTCTCACGGCCCTCATAGGGGACCATCTACTAGTGATGAGGAGGTTATGGCTGTTACAGGGTTTTTACGTTTGCGCTGCGACCACAATTGATCCTGGAGCGATGATTTTCATTGGGAATCATCTAGACAACATCCCACACATTTCCTGAAAGTTTCATTGAAATCGGACAATAACTTCATGGTTTTGCCCGTTATAAGAATTCTAACCGACACACAGAAAATAAACCAACAGACATGCAACCAAAATGGTTTAGAAAGGCCTAAAACGTAAAACACGACTGGAAATTTTGATTTTGAAGAACTTTTTTATCAACCTTGAAAAGTGAAAATAGTACTCAGAAGCAAAATGTTCTCCAACATCATAATTTCCACTCACTTTTTTGACATTTTATGTCTTTACTATGGCACATAAATGAAAAATCGTCACGCGGGGAGCGTTATGAGTAGGGATGGCAACGATATATCGATATATGAAATATATCGATATATTACGTTTGATATATCGATATATTTATATCGATATAGTGAACCGATATTATCGGTCAATATCGATATATTTACCGATATATCGCGACCTGTTTTCAATTAATTTTTTTTTTTCAAAGTAAAAATTAAATATTGATATGAATGGACGAAAAGGGACGCCTATACCTGTAAAAACATCAAGTAATTTTATTCCAAATTTTGTAGGTAGTGATGAGCTGATTTCAGACTGTTGACTTCAGCTCAGACATGATTATGTACTTACATGAATATTTTACACCTACAGTGGCTATCAAGGCTCAGTAAATTACATGACTTGAATCAAAACTAATAGAGGCTCGTCTAGATTAAAACTACTTACTATACGAAGTGAAGCAGGTTTTAACAACAATTATTTTCAATTTTGAAGGATCATGATTGTCTACAGTATACACCCCTGTCAATTTATCAATTAATTTAATATTTCAATGACGTTTTCGCACTTTTTTCCAGTTTTCAAACAATGAATTTCGATCATTCATACCCAGTAACTTTTGAAAGTAGGTTAATATTTATTTCACCAGGTTTTTTTCAAATATAACTTCCGATATGTTGAGTATATCGATAATATTTCTTCCAAAACGATGTTTTTTTTTTTTTTTTCAATTCACCTACCTACTTCTTCAAGTTTTTCCAAGTAGATACTCCGATATGTCCATAAATGTCATCCTAAATGAATTTTTTATTGTTTTAAAACGATTAAATTCACCTACCTACTTCACACGTTTTGACATTTTATGTCTTTACTAAGGCACATAAATGAAAAATCGTCACGCGGGGATCGTCACGGGGGGATCGTCACGGGGGGATCGTCACGCGGGGAGCGTTACGCGGAAATTTCTGATGATTTTCACGTACAACCAATCGTTCCTAGGGAAAACTAACTTCCTCATTTTCCACCCCACAAAAATCGTTCACCACTCATTGGAAAGCTCTCAATTTATTAAACATAAGACATAAAATGTCTCTCGTGGTTGCGTACTTGTACGAAAGCTGTATCCACTTTTGGATTTTCGTTTTAGTCCTTCCTGAACCATTTTGGTTCCCTGTCTGTTTGTCTGTCCGTCTGTGTGTCTGTCAAAATCCTTGCAACGGGCAAAACTGTACTTATTAGTCCGATTTCGATGAAATTTTCAGAGATTGTATGGATTGGGACGTAGGTGGTCCCCTATGAAAATCATCGCCCCGGGACTGATAGTAGACACTGAGCATGCGCAAAAATTAATTCCTCGTAAAAACCATAAACTTTACATTTGACATTTTCTATCCGAATTCGATGAAATTTTCAGGGATTTTCAGAGTGGGCGTATAGATGGTCCCCTATGAAGGTAGTGCTCAACTTAGAGATTAGGTAATGTTTTGAAATCCATCTTACAATTAGGTCATGGATACGAGGAAGCTATGTGCCACACGCACTTGGCGGACGTCTCTTTCCTGTTATATCAATATTTCCTTCAAAATGACAACAACTAAGGAACATCCCTTTGTGAGCATCCAGCTACTTGACTCCACGACAAACTCACCCTGGTGGCTCTCCGTCTCACCCACCCCCGGGGGCGGGCGTGGGGGCGGGAACCGGAGGCGGCAGACCCATGCAAAGTAGGTGCCAGCGCTCTCTATATGACCTCGCGTGAACTCGAGTCGGGTTTTAACAGAATCCGATGAATGTAGAGCGCTCTGGCCATCCTCCCTTTGGTCAGTTCAACCCTTTCGTTTGCCCTCCCAACTTTGAATTCGACGGACGCGAGATCCGTTCCCCACATATAAAGTTTGGAAGATATGAAGGCTTGTCTCCGGTACTCTGTGTATGAAGGTATCTGAGTATTCATACCTCCTAACTGTACCTGATAGTCTAAACAATAATATATTATCACCAAATCCAGCCCTAGATTTCAAGAAATTATTGCAACGAATAACAGTTACAAACGCCTCCCTGGTTATGTGGAAACAAAGAAAAATTAGAGATGGGCAAAACGGTTCACCAAGAAGACTGAGCGCTCCGCTCATTCAAAAGATCCGGATCTTTTCGACGGATCAGTGGCTCTTTTTGGCTCTTTTGAGCTCGTATTTATTGTAGAGATGAAAATACGACGAAAAACGCTACAAATTGTTACACAACGATTTATTTTAGTTCTTCCCGGAAATGTTTATTCGATTATTGGATTCTACACTACCTTGAATCCTAAGCCATGAAATTTTGAGGGCGAGATGTAATAATTTCTCTGTTGCTCGATTCCAAGGGTTCATTATTGAAAATAATAACCAAAAAAGCGCTGTTGTTCAATAAAGATGCTCAACAAATCCTTCAAAAATCAACGAAAATTAACAAATGAACACGATTAAAGCAATGAATAAGTAAGACTTGAAAATACAGTTTTTTGGTAAAATTGTTGGAATTGTGTAATAGTGACACTCGATAAGACAACAAAAATGTGTTTTATTAAGTAATGTTGTTACCACAAAATGAACAAACATTCTCTTCACAAAAATATTATTCTCGCTAGAACTTTCGTTCGTGCATAATTGTGAATATAATTTGCCTTTGCTAATTATCTATTTATTCAATCAGCTTCCACATATACATTTCTGTAGGTTATGGGCCCAGTAGAATTGTCGTATAAAAAAAACCTTCAATCAGCTTCCACATATACATTTCTGTAAAAATATTTATTTACCTATATGAAATCTGCATTTCTTTATGCCTCTAATGACAAACCACAATTAAAAAAAAAAAATTCTTAGTAGGTACCTATAACATTTTTATAATATAACATTTTGATGTTATATCATGTTATTCAACAAAGAAAATTAAGGTAACCAAGGTGAAAGAGAATAAACGAACCAATAAGTACGTAAGCTTCAATATTGATAATATTGGTAAGATAAGGCTGTGCTTTTGCTTGCCTTTTGAACTTGTATCAGAAAGCTCCTCACAAAAAATCATGATGTAAAAATCAAACAGGGAGAAAAAACAACGGAAAGAATTAGAAAGTGGGTCACAGAAAACACTGGAAAAATACGGTAAAGTTTACGACCGAAAATACAATAATGCATGTGGTGGTACGATACAATTCCGCAAAATTGTATTTTTTTGATCGACTTATATCGTATTTTCCCTCGGAATTATCGTACGGGTTGGCAACAGTGAGCTTACGAAAAGGAGGTCCTAATTTTCCCGAACACTGCCGATCTCAAAAGAACCGAAGAACGAAGAGCCGCCGTTCTCAAAAGGACCGAAGATCGAAGAGCCGCCGTTCATTTATTTTACTGGATCTCAAGAGATCCAAAGATCGAAGAACCGCGATTCATTTGTCATTTTTACTGATCCGCAGTTCACTTGCTCTTTTGAAGAAACCGATCTTCACCGAACACTACCAGCACTGAGCTCAAAAGATCCGAAGAGCCGCGGTTCTTTTTTACTGACCCGTGGTTCACTCGCTCTTCTGAAAGACCCGGCTCAAAGAGCCGGATCTCTAAGATCCGCGACCCATCTCTAAGAAAAATACTTCCTACCTGTCCGAAGAAATTGGATATGACTTCTTCTTTCGGAAACATTGAATGTAACGTGAAACTACTTGCATATCTTAGCATTGAATCGTTCTCAATTCGCTCTACAACTTTGGTTCATATTCAGAACGCCAAGATTCGAAAACACTCAGCTGTGACGATAACCTTAGGAAATATCTAACTTTGGACAAACTTACATAGGCGAAGCAGGCGCTTCGTAGAAGTGTAGTTTCGTAAGTCTATTGCAGGGTGTTGCAGCATGACTTCTTTTTTACAAAACTGAATAAAACGCCATCGATGTGTACTGTTGCAACGTTTTTATGGAACCAAATGTTCAAAAAACAAAAACAAAATCCTTTAACACTCAATAACAACAAGATGGCTGTTAGGAGAGAACACTTCCCAGAACGCCCCATCTCAATCTGGGGCGATTAGCACTGGTCCCCCGATTTATCCCTTTGTGACTTTTTCTGTGGGGTTGTTTGAAATCCCGTGTTTATGTGATCCGTCTAAGGATCCTTTAATATTTAAAGGACGACATCAGAAGGAATCTCCAACATACCGCCTGCTTTGCCTGACAGAGTCATGACAAATCGTTGTATTCAATGAATTGAGAATGGGTGACGTCACCTAAGTGATTTTATCTTGAAAACTATGTAAAACCGAACTTTAGTAGTGTACCTACATTTTAAAAACCAAATTACAAACTTTCTGATTCATACAATGCGTTTTATGCAGTTTTGAAAAATGGAAGTTATGCTGGCGCACCCTGTAGTTATAGAAAACACTCAGGGACTGCCTTCTAAGGTAATCTATGCTAAAACCTAAAGTAACCTTTTTGCAACCTTGATTTGTAGGTGCACTACCTGTTCAAAGCTGTAGGAAAACAAACACATTTCCTTGAATTCTTGCGATGCAAAGCTGTACATTAATCCTCTCTATCAAAGATTGGAAAGCTCTGGTATTTGTAGGGCTGGTGAAATAAATTGAGTCCACCAAAATACAATTTTTCACTTGCAAAATGCGTTTCAGAGTGAACAATTTGGGTCTGGATTTTGGACAATCGGCAAAGTCTGAGGCACGATTAAAAAATATTGTGCTCTTGAATTTTAATTGAATTTTCAGAAATGACAAATGGCTACCCCTCTGAGTTTCATTGTTGATATGGACTGACGGTAGCGCGTGTGCGTGGGTGAATGTAAATTTTTCGAAGAATTCTTCCCAGACAGGTTTTTAAATTAGGCTTCAAGACAATTTTTGTCTATCAATTTAATTGCACTTGAATCAAAAGAAGCCACAGCGTTTGAGAAAATCATAATAATGAAGAATTTTTTTAAAAATAAACAAATAAATTAGCCAACTAATTTGTTACAAGAATTTTCAATGTAAATGGTTTCTGAATCTCTTCATCTCTACAGAGTGTTTCTTAAATAGTGGATCACTCTTCCTATCTCCTTTATTTGTGGAGAAATAATAAAACTTGTCGAATTAACCACCCGTTGTTGTTTTTTTTTTCCTAAGACTTTTAAAATCACATTTTAACACAGAATGTGTTTTTGCGATGACCTATCGAAAAAAAATCGTCACGAAAAAGCGACAGAAAAAACCGTTACGCGCCTTTTATAATGATTTTCACGTGCAACCAGGCCGTTGGTAAGGAAATAGAACTCCCGCAGTGTTCATTGCACAGAAATTGTTCACCATTCGTTGGAAAGCTCTCAATTTATATAGTATTTTTCTTGTAGTTACATATTTATTTATATAACATTTATAGGGTTTTAGACCAAATTAAATGTCTAACAATTATTTATTTTATTATTGCCAAAGACTCCACATTTATTATTGTTTCTTTTTTATTTAACGGATGACTAGTATCGCAAAAACACATTCTGTGTTCCTATGATTTCATACAGAGTATGGAAAAAGAAATAAACCGGAGGGTGCAGGGGGGCGGAGCCCCCCGCCGAGGCGCAAAGCGCCGAGTTTACTCAAAAAACTTGGTTTTTTCATATAAGAACCTTCACTTTTAATAATTAAAAGCAATTATTGCTTTTTTTGCAAAAATTTTCAGATTCTACGTGAAATCGGAAAACCCCAACTGTGGCGCATGGGATTGCATTGTTTTTCGATGCTGATCACCTGGTGGTATCCACTTTTTAATTTGATTAAGATTCATCTAAATAGTACAAATTCTGTTGTTTTTGCGAGAAATCGCTCGTTTTCCATCCTTACGAGGCGATTTTATTAGTTAGACTAAATGCAATTAGCGATCCGACTTTCGTGAACATTTCTAGTCCAACTCTGCCCTATCCGGCACCCTTGCCCATCGATCTTCATCAAAACAACTCAGATTAGATGAACATATAAAGAGTGTCTCGTAGCAGCGTATAAAAGATAAATAACCGACAACCCCCGAGATAAATCGACAACCACAGTTAATACTTTGGAAAAGAGATTTTTCACCGAAAACAAGAACTATAGGCATGACATCGTAAAAACAGTCAACTGAAAAAGTGCGATTTGGACACTATTTAGAAAAATTCCAGTGAAATTCAAAAATTGATACCACCATGTGATTCAGCGTTGAAGAATATTGAAAAAATATGAGCCACACTTGGGGTTCTCCAAAACCTAATTTTGGTGCAATCGTGGGATTGAGCAATTTTTAGTGTTCTAGGCGGCCGGGTTGCGTGCAATCGAAGAATTAAGTGCATAAAAATAACTAAACGCATAAAATTTTACTTAGAGTCTGAATCTGCAATAAAAAGGGGCGGGGTCAATTTGAAAAAATAAAATTGGTGCGTGATGCACGTATGCGCGACGCAAAAAAATATGATATTCGAACTTTTTGCAGAAAAAAATTACGGGAGGTTACCTACTTTGACACTTGATTTCTCCGCAAATAACGGAGATAGAAAGGATGGTTCACCATTTAGTAAACAGCCATATATGTGATGACCCTCTCATATTGTCTTTGACTACTCCACCACTTCAGCTAATCAAAGGACTCAAATACAATCCCTCTCTTGAGCCCTGTCTTAACTCTTTCGACGAAAAAAAGAGCCGAATCTCCCCCCACATAAAAAGCAACAAAAAACAGCAATCATCCGGGCATTCAAGTAAATCCACCCTCAGGCCTAGGGCTGGGGTTCCCCTTTCCGCCGATTAGATTGTGTTTAAACGGCCTAAGACGAACAGATCCCCTTCCTCCTCCCCGCATCTCAATTTTCTTTTCCTGATTGCACCCTTTTATCACTTAAATTATATTAATCTATTAGCCTTACCCAGATGGGGTTTTTCATTTCACTAATTACTCCGTTTATACTTTGGATGACCAGAGTAAAGGAGCTTACATTGAGAAGTTACTTGTACATAAGTAGGATTGAAATTTAATATCTGAAATTATGTTTTCTGTTGCCCGTGTTTTATTGACAAAGCTTCAGGTGAGTTAAGTGAGTATTTTATAATAATTATACTCTACAATCATGTGAGGCTAAAGTTTAAAAATATCTCTCAGCATGTTAAGAGGTGGGTACCAAAACTCTCTCTCTGCCTTGGAGGTGATGGGTTCCAAATTTTACTCTATTTGTAAGGCGGTGGTTCCCAAAATACTCTCAGTATGTAAAGAGGTGGGTTATAAAACTCTCTCTGGCTGAAAGGTGATGGGTTCCAAATCCACTCAGTACACAGTTTTACAGAGGCACTTCCCTTCATCCCTCTCTCCCACCCCCACCTTCCTCATCTTCCCTTATCCCTAGGGCCGGCGTCGGGTGAGTCCTGGGCGTCCTCCCCATTATATTTGATTTAGTTATTTATTTTCATTTCTGGCGTGCCCCCTCCGTCAAAAAAGACATTTTGTCTTTGAGGAGAGTTTATAAAAAAAAAAAAAAAAAAAAAAAAAAGAGGTGAAAAACTCCCCCTTATTTCACCTATACACTCGTTGGTATTGCACATAAATATATATGCATAAAAGTATTTAAATTAGCACGAATACGAGGCTTTCTTACAGTTGATGGAGAGGAAGCAACAAGTTGGAACCCATAGGTCTCTTTAGGTTGCGTACCATTTACTATTTGGCTCATTATGACAAACTTGTTTCAGATCCCACTTTTGGTTAATTATTTTCAATAATGAAAAAAAATGTGATCCCTCCTCAAAATTTGTTGGTTTACGTTTCAAGGTACGTAGAATCCAAAAATCGAGTACTCGAAGGGCTCCATTTGGGGTCTAATTGTGTCCCGAAGCTTTTGGTTGATGTCAGAGCACCCAGAACACCCAGACCACCCAGAGCTCTGTAATGACTTGAAGTTGGGACGAATAATAAAGCAGAAACTCGAGTTTGAATAGCAAACGATTGTTCACTGGAGGAAATTGGCTAAATCTCCGTTCAAAATAAAGCTGATAAGATCACGTTGTGTGATGATATGGTAGGTACTGATAATGGAAAAACAGTGTTCTCTGTAGGCGGGTGATTTAATCAGAAAAATAACAAACCGTTGTGTAATAATCTGCGACGTTTTCATAGCTGGTAAATGAACCCATAGGAACTAGGTGTTTTGAGTGTATAGAGTTATTCATGGGGCGTAATAATTTCGATGTTGAAAAACGATAATGATCTGTTGAAAAAATGTGCTTGTGTTCTTAGTAGGCACATGCTAGTAATAAATGAAGAGGTTACTAGTACATACATGATAGGTAAGCATGCGCTACGCTGTGCGAGGAAACCCTCTTTCAAACTTCAAAACACTGCAAATTATTGCACAAGGTTTATTATTAAATAATAAGTAGAGTGTTCTATAAATATTAAATTTTAATATTTATAGAACACTCTACTACCTACCTACTTCACAATCTGGTTTATTTGGAAGAAATGAACACTTCATACTCAGTTCGAAGAAATAAAGAGTTGTGGGTGCCAACATTAGGAAATTTGATTACTGGTTGCTAAGGACGCGAAACTGAGTAGGTACAACTCGAAGAAACCAACAACAATAAGTGTTGCTATTGCAACAACAATTGCAATTATTGAATTTTGGTCAACTAAAATTTAAACGGAGATTAGGCCTCTCTTGCGATTCAGGCTCGTGTTTCTGATTTATCGTAAGTCCAACCCTTCAGTTCTAGTAGAAAGCGAACAGTTTGTCCTATAGATCTCTGGGTGGTTTCATTCGATTCTAAAAATTCAATTCTATATTAAATTAATGAAAAAACAATACCTTTATATCAAAAGTTTTTGAGCTGAGGCGTTTTCAAAATTTCAACCCTTATTTTTCAACCATTGGAAAAAGACCTTCGGGGCACAACTAGACCCCAAATGGAGCCCATATTCACGAAATTTCATCAAACTCAGTAAATGCTAACTAAGGAAAGTACCGCGTACGGTGTAGTGACGGAAAAATGTGTGTTCGGTGATCGGATTGTACGTACTTACCTTGAAACGTAAACCAACAAATTTTGAGGGGGAAATCAAATTTTTTTCTTGGTCAATTCCAAAGGTTCATTATTGATAATAATGAACCAAAAGCATCAAAGTTTTGAAAAAATTAAGTGTGAGTGTGACTATGTCTAGTCGGGTGCTGGGTTTGAACTTATTAGATTTCGATTATCGTAAAGGGATAGTGTAACTATAACTATGTATACAGTGTATAGAGACTTTTGCTTCCTCACTACCGAAGGTAGGGAAGCTTTGTATTCGTGAAAGAAGTAAAAAAAAAAAAAATGTCCTCCAAAATCAAAATTTCCACTTGCTTTTTGCGTTTTAGAGCTTCCCTAACAATTTTGGTTCCGTGTCTGTCTGTCTGTCTGTCTGTCGGTCTGTCGGTCTGTCTGTGGTCAATCCTTGTCCCGGGCAAAACTATACTAACCTGTGGTCCGATTTTGATGAAATTTTCAGGGATTGTGCGGGTTAGGTCCTAGACGGTCCCCTATCAATTTCAGCACCTTCGGACCAATAGGAGCGAGTGCGCATGCGCAAACGTGAATTTCCTGGAACCTCGGTTTCTAATGAACCGATTTTGCTCAAATTTGGAGGTTAGTTAGGGACTAACTTCTAAGAGACACCTCATAAGTTTCAATCAAATTGGTCAAGCAATAGCCGCTGCGCATGCGTTAACTTTAAATTTATTGTTACAACCAAAACTCCGCAACTATTCAACCAATTTCGATGAAATTTTCAGGGATTGTGTGGGTTAGGTCCTAGACGGTGGACCGCTAAATAAAATTCTACGTTGAAAATACAAAAATAAAAATACTAAATGAGTGAGGAAGCTATACTGCCCACCCAACTTGGCAGACGTTTTTTTCACGCAGTAACAAATCAATTCAGGGGTGACAAATTCGGAAACGGGCAGCATATCTTGTAAGCTCACTTTTTAATGAAGTTTTCAAAATACCGAGTATTTAATGATTGTCACCAACATATGAGGCGATTCCTATTCACTCAGGAGTAAGAATTTAGTGCTTCCTAAAGTCGTGTGGAGGAAAGGGTCGTTCATAATTTCTGGTTCTTTCCAACTGATACCACGTCATTTTCTACCAACTGAATAACTCACGTAGAGGATAAGAGGGAGGAAAGTATAAGGAGCTCTGAAATACTGTCTGTCTCCCCCATAGCTTTATTTGATATTTGTCCCACCCATACGATATTTTCGAATAAGACCTCTCCAATTATTTCCCGAAAATCCGTCTTACGTTTCCTCGATTTGTTTTTGAGTTAAATCGGCCTCAAGTATTCACAATCCTGTACTATTAGGTTTCATGATTGCTATAAAAACGCTGCAATTTATTATCACCCGTCTGCGAAGAACATGGTTTTTTCCATTAAGAGTTCTTGCCAACCATATTATCGCGAAGGTGTAAGTATCCAGTTTATTTTGACTGACAGTTCCTACCAGTTCAATTGATTTGGTTCTTAGTTGTTGATGAAGTACAAGGGGGTGATACAAAATTCTATTCGAACAAACGAAAAATATCGCGTTTGATCAGCTGAAATTTTTGCCGTTTAAGAGCGATCTACACTCGTGTTTCTGACTCATCATTAGCTCAACACTGAGTAGAGAGAGAGTCAGCTACCTTCTTAGGACTGTGGTGTTGCCGAGAGGGGGGGGTATTTCATTTCTCTCCGTGGGTTTACAATTTTGTTCATCTCAATTTATTGAGAGATTGAGAGATTGTTTAACCATTCCAAATCTCAAATTGTTCTTTACAGTAATTAATACGTTAGCTTATCCACTAGTAAAAAGGTTCTTTTTCACTTACCAGACAGTTTGAACGGTAACGAGTCCACTCTTTGAGGGTCTATCGAACCAGGGAAAGGAAACGGTCGGGGGCCGAAATGGAACGGATGGAACGATTGGTGCCCTGAAAACAAAAAACCTGTTTAACAGGAAAACAGTTAGGGTAATATAGTTCGTCAATGAGATGAAAATATTTAAAATTGCAACAATCTGCAGTTTTTAAATTCAAATGAAACCTTCTGTAAAATGAAAAATAATCCATCAGTCAACAAAATTAATACGTTTTTTAAAATTAAGTTTGATAAATTAAAAGTATTGATTAGGAGTTAAGTTAGCTGTGTCCTTAAAAATTTGGGAATGTTATAATGATATTTTTTATGTTCTGTACAATTTGATTAGAGAGGGCTCTGAAATTAACAATAAGGAACCAAATTTTGGTGGTGGCTGAAAATTTTACAGTCTTAGTATAACGAAGGTGGAAATTTACGGTTGATGACTAACGTTAATGTTTACTACAAGCATTTGAGAAGTTCACAGCATGTAATTTTTCCAATAATTATTAGTGATGGATAATTACGATGATGCCTCCTTACGAGTGTTCTTTATCTGATATAGAAAAGGTTTCATTGACTTGCTAATTCGAGGAAAATATTCCTTTCAAGTACAATTTCAATTTTTTTCAATTCAAACAAAAACACGAAGAAATTTCTCCCTTAGAGGGAAAAACAATACATCATGGTTACAATGTCCATTATCGTATGTCCATTGTTGTAAGTGTAATTTGAAAATTAAAATGATGAAATAAAATACACACAAGATATGAACTTACCTATTACTTTTTCAATGAATTAACATCATGAATAAATAGCTACCGATATGTAGCTATGATTTTGTTTACTGGTTGCTGCGTTGCATTTTTTGTGGCGAAAAAAGAGTGTCGCGAAAAATTCCTTGATCCTCAGCCAAAAGACATATCTATGTCAAAAACAGTCAAATACTTGATATACCTAGAGTTTTTGACTATGCAGGTCAGGTTATTTTGAAGAAGTATTACTATTGCCACGAAGTCAGAGAGGTCAAATCGGGTGAGTGTGCCATGTAAAAAACTTCCGTCTTGGCCATTCAAGAGCATTAAATTTGGTAAATAGCCTTTTGGAGCCCACTGGAAGTGATTGCCAAGAAGTTAAACTCAGATTACGTGAGTTACTGATGAAGCAAACATCTCTGATTTGGACATGTTGGACGATTAAGGTGTTCCAATTAAATTAAATTTGATTTGAATAACTTATTTCCCATCAGTGAAGTTATTCATTTACTTTATTTTTTTCTTCTCTTTATTTATTGATAGAAGAATCAATTGTTTTAATAGATTAATGAAGTATCTCATAACATGTAAAACTTTAGTAGAGCATGGTGTTATTTTTACTTGAATTTTAATATCAGATGAAAGTAGCACAACATTGGGGTTTCTTCGATGAAGAGGGTAGCGTGAAGCCGTACATTAAACGAGCTGATTCTCTTCAAAATGACGTTATTGTCAATCACGTTATTGAATAATTAAATGAAAATTTTAAAAATGCGGGAAAGAGTAATTGTAATTTTAAAAAACACTGTTTAAAAGGGAATTATAAAAAACTTGTTTGAACGCGATTTCGGGTTTTCTTCTTGAATCCAATATACAAAGTATTAAACTATCCAACGTCCCAGAATAACCTATGAAACAGTCAAAATTTCCGAAGTATTGAGCAGACGCTGTTCAAATCCATAGTTAAGTGGCGTTTGAAAATTCGGTTTTTTGCGGATTCCAATAAATTTCTTCAAGTTCGCTCAATCTCTAATATAATTTGTAGGAAGAGGAAAAATCTATTGAATGTCATCTAATAATAACGTACTGTATAATTATTCTGAATGAAATCGTAATTCTCTATGGATTGCTGTGACAGCAATCCATAACGAACATGTTAACGGACAGTTGAAAAATGTGAAGGTACTAACTCGTTTTCGATCGAGGTTCTCTAGGTCCGTCTACGGTGACTTTTATCGCCTTATTGTACGTGGCGACTTGAGGAGGGCAGGAATTGACGATTATCGACAGCGAGAAACTTTTACCTGGAACAATCGATCAAAGACAATTTATCAGAGAGTACGTATTAGAGTTACAACTTGTATAAGCATCACGTAAATAGAAAGAGAGATAAGAAATTTTTATTGAACTTTACAGGAGCGAAAAATAAGTACAAGGGCTATAGTACTTGTCAAAGCGTAAGGAATTTGCGAAAAGTATGAATTGATTTGCCAAAAGTTCAAAATTGAGTTGCCAAAAGTTTAAATTAATTAACCAAAAGTTCAGCTTGAATACACTTGAACACACAACTTGAGTTCAAACCGAACATGAAAACTTTGGAGCACAAAAAAAAAAAGATTAGTTGAAACTTGATCGTCTTAGTCCCAACCACCCAATTCTTTTAAAATTCCTTCGAAATCGAATGGAATCTGAAGAAGTTATCATCAGTTGAATTCATTTTGGATTATTATTTTCAATAATAAGCCTTTGGAATAGAGCAAGAAAAAAAAATTTAACCCCCCCTCAAAATTTGATGTTTTACGTTTCAAAGTACGTAGAATCCGAAAATCGGATAAAAAAATTTCCTTCCGTCCGCCGTACGCCGTCCGCCGTACGCGGCACTTTTCTTAGCAACACTGGACCGATTTGGTTCAAATTTGGTATATGGGCTCCATTTGGGGTCTAGTTGTGCCGCGAAGCTTTTGGTTGATGTCAGTCACTTCTAAGGGGTGAAAATTAAGGGTTGAAATTTTCAAGAGTGCCCTAGCTCGAAAACTCTCGAAATAAGTGTATCGTTTTTTCACCAATTTTAAATAGTATTGAATTTTTGGTTTATTATTTTCAATAATAAGCCTTTGGAATCGAGCAAGAAAAAAAAATTTTTAACCCCCCCTCAAAATTTGATGTTTTACGTTTCAAGGTACGTAGAATACGAAAATCAAATAAAAAAATTTCCGTCCGTCCGCCGTACGCCGTACGCGGCACTTTTCTTAGCAACACTGGACCGATTTGGTTCAAATTCGGTATATGGGCTCCATTTGGGGTCTAGTTGTGCCGCGAAGCTTTTGGTTGATGTAGGTCACTTCTAAGGGGTGAAAATTAAGGGTTGAAATTTTCAAGAGTGCCCTAGCTCGAAAACTCTCGAAATAAAGGTATCGTTTTGTCACCAATTTTAAATAGTATTGAATTTTTAAAATTTTTGAGACCACCCGGAGCTCTGTAGGACAAACCGTTCGGTCCCTACGAGTACTTGAAGGTTTTCTTCGATAAAACAGAATCATGAGTGTGAATCGCAAAAGAGGTCTAATCTCCATTCAAATTTTATCGGACTAAAATGCGATCGCTGTTCATTTCTTCGATTTGTATACAGTTTTGCCTTCTGCGTAACCAGTAATCAAATTTCCATACGAAGCTTTCTATTTTTCCAATCGAGTGTGAAGCGTTTAGTTCTTTCTAATAAACTTGATTGTGAAGGTGTGAAGCCAGTGTGGTGTGGTAGGTAGTACCTAGCTGGTAGGTAAAAAAAAATGTTGGTGGGTAAAAAACACTGCAAATCATTGCTCAAAGGCTTCTTCACTCTTCAGATCACTGATCAGCTGAGTGAGCTCCGAAGCCATTTTCAATCCTATTGAATGGAAGTGTTCTTCCAGGCGTCTCCAGCATTCGAGGAGATCTTCTTCACTCCTCAGATCACTGATCAGCTGAGTGAGCTCCAAAGCCATTTTCAATCCTATTGAATGGAAGTGCTCTTCCAGGCGTCTCCAGCATTCGAGGAGATCTTCTTCACTCCTCAGATCACAGTTCAGCTGAGTGAGCTCCAAAGCCATTTTCAATCCTATTGAATGGAAGTGCTCTTCCAGGCGTCTCCAGCATTCGAGGAGATCTTCTTCACTCCTCAGATCACTGATCAGCTGAGTGAGCTCCAAAGCCATTTTCAATCCTATTGAATGGAAGTGCTCTTCCAGGCGTCTCCAGCATTCGAGGAGATCTTCTTCACTCCTCAGATCTCTGATCAGCTGAGTGAGCTCCGAAGCCATTGCTCAAAGCACACTCAGCTGATCAGTGATCTGAAGAGTGAAGAAGATCTTCTCGAATGCTGGAGACGCCTGGAAGAGCACTGATCAGCTGTGTGAGCTCCGAAGCCATTTTCAATCCTATTGAACGCAGGAAGCTGAAATTTCAGAGGGAAGGGCAAGGGAGAATACAGATGGTGGTAGGTGCTATTGATGGAGAACCAGTGATCTATACAGAAGGGTGATCTATACAGAAAATAATAAACCTTTGAGCAATGATTTGCAGCGTTTTTAAAATTTTTGAGACCACCCGGAGCTCTGGAGGACAAACCGTTCGGTCCCTACGAGTACTTGAAGGTTTTCCTTCGATAAAACAGAATCATGAGTGTGAATCGCAAAAGAGGTCTAATCTCCATTCAAATTTTATCGGACTAAAATGCGATCGCTGTTCATTTCTTCGATTTCTTCGATTTGCCTCTGCGTAACCAGTAATCAAATTTCCATATGAAGCTTTTTATTTTTCCAATCGAGTGTGAAGAATAAATAAATTGTGAATAAATAATAAGAATAAATAGATTGTGAAGGTGCGAAGCCAGTATGGTGTGGTAGGTAGTACCTAGCTGGTAGGTAAAAAAAAGTTGGTGAGTAAGAAAAATGTTGGTGGGTAAAAAACGCTGCAAATCATCGCTCAAAGGCTTCTTCACTCTTCTGATCACTGATCAGCTGAGTGAGCTCCGGAACAATTTTCAATCCTATTGAATGGAAGTGCTCTTCCAGGCGTCTCCAGCATTCGAGGAAATCTTCTTCACTCCTCAGATCACTGATCAGCTGAGTTAGCTCCAAAGCCATTTTCAATCCTATTGAATGGAAGTGCTCTTTCAGGCGTCTCCAGCATTCGAGGAGATCTTCTTCACTCCTCAGATCACTGATCAGCTGAGTGAGCTCCGAAGCCATTTTCAATCCTATTGAATGGAAGTGCTCTTCCAGGCGTCTTCAGCATTCGAGGAGATCTTCTTCACTCTTCAGATCACTGATCAGCTGAGTTAGCTCCAAAGCCATTTTCAATCCTATTGAATGGAAGTGCTCTTTCAGGCGTCTCCAGCATTCGAGGAGATCTTCTTCACTCCTCAGATCACTGATCAGCTGAGTGAGCTCCGAAGCCATTTTCAATCCTATTGAATGGAAGTGCTCTTCCAGGCGTCTTCAGCATTCGAGGAGATCTTCTTCACTCCTCAGATCACTGATCAGCTGAGTGAGCTCCAAAGCCATTTTCAATCCTATTGAATGGAAGTGCTCTTCCAGGCGTCTTCAGCATTCGAGGAGATCTTCTTCACTCCTCAGATCACTGATCAGCTGAGTGAGCTCCGAAGCCATTTTCAATCCTATTGAATGGAAGTGCTCTTTCAGGCGTCTCCAGCATTCGAGGAGATCTTCTTCACTCCTCAGATCACTGATCAGCTGAGTGAGCTCCAAAGCCATTTTCAATCCTATTGAATGGAAGTGCTCTTCCAGGCGTCTCCAGCATTCGAGGAGATCTTCTTCACTCTTCAGATCACTGATCAGCTGAGTGAGCTCCGAAGTCATTTTCAATCCTATTGAACGCAGGAAGCTGAAATTTGAGAGGGAAGGTCAAGGGAGAATACAGATGGTGGTAGGTGCTATTGATGGAGAACCAGTGATCTATACAGAAGGGTGATCTATACAGAAAATAATAAACCTTTGAGCAATGATTTGCAGCGTTTTTCATGCGCAGCAGCTATTGATTATCTGGTTTTGAAAGATTTCATAGGCCCTGGCTACACAATCCCTGAAAATTTCATAACATTTCTATGGAAACTCTCGGGAAAAATGGACCAGCACAATATCTGAAATTGTTTTTGAAATCGGTACAGCTTTTCCGGAAACACTGACCAACTGACGGACAGACACGAAACCAAAAAAGTCAACCAAGTGGGTTTGGCACATAGCTTTTTCGAATCCATAACCATAGATTGATAGTATAGATGATCCAATGCATTATAGCTAATGCATAGTAGCTAGTACCTTGCACCCTCATAGGGGATCATCTACAAGCCAACTCCCACAATCCCTGAAAAAAATCGGACTTCAACAACGTATAGTTTTGCCCTTTACAAGGATTTCATGACACAGTCCAACAGGAAGACCTGCAACAAGAAATGCGATTGGAAATTTCGATTTGGAAGGACTTTTTTTCTCATCCCAAAAGTCCGATCTGTACAGCATGAGTGAATGTAATAAATATTTTACCAATTTTCAGCCACTTTTTCATTAAAGTTTTTAACACAGAATGTGTTTTTGCGATGACCTACCGAAAAAAAATCGTCACGAAAAAGCGACAGAAAAAAACATCTGGTGATATGTTTATTGGTTGTCATGCTAATGTCAACTCCACATTTATTATTGTTGTTTTTTATTTAACGGATGACTAGCATCGCAAAAACACATTCTGTGTTCCTATGATTTCATACAGAGTATGGAAAAAGAAATAAACCGGGGGGTGCAGGGGGGCGGAGCCCCCCGCCGAGGCGCCGAGTTTTTCTTCATTATCTCGTAGGAAATAATCACGCTCATTCCAAATATTCCATAGTAGTGATAGGTTTAATATTATCCACCAAAAACCTCAAAAACAGGTTTTTGACATTTTCATGTCTTTCATATGGCACATAAAAAAAAATCGTCACGAAATTTGTTGCGACGAAATTTGTTGCAACGAAATTTGTTGCGACGAAATTTGCTAACGAAATTTGCTAACGAAATTTGTCCCAAGTCGCCACAATGATGATTATGACCATCAGAAGTGAAGTTGTTAGGTAGGTACTTTACAAGTAGGTACGTACTTTACAGTTTAAAAAACTCGGCGCTTTGCGCCTCGGCGGGGGGCTCCGCCCCCCTGCACCCCCCGGTTTATTTCTTTTTTCATACTCTGTATGAAATCATAGGAACACAGAATGTGTTTTTGCGATACTAGTCATCCGTTAACTAAAAACGCTGCAAATCATTGCTCGAAGGTTTATTATTTTCTGTTTAGATCACCCTTCTGTATAGATCACTGGTTCTCCATCAATAGCACCTACCACCATCTGTATTCTCCATTGACCCGCCCTCTCAAATTTCAGCTTCCTGCGTTCAACAGAAGAGAAAATGGCCTTGGAGCTCACTCAGCTGATCAGTGACCACTCATGCACCTTCAGCATTCTCCATTGACCCGCCCTCTCAAATTTCAGGTTCCTGCGTTCAACAGGAGAGGAAATGGCCTTGGAGCTGACTCAGCTGATCAGTTACCACTCAGGCGCCTTCAGCATTCTCCTTTGACCCTGCCTCTAACATTTCAGCTTCCTGCGTTCAACAGGAGAGGAAATGGCCTTGGAGCTCACTCAACTGATCAGTGACCACTCAGGCGCCTTCAGCATTCTCCATTGACCCGCCCTCTCAAATTTCAGGTTCCTGCGTCCAACAGGAGAGGAAATGGCCTTGGAGCTCACTCAGCTGATCAGTTACCACTCAGGCGCCTTCAGCAATCTCCATTGACCCTGCCTCTTAAATTTCAGGTTCCTGCGTTCAACAGGAGAGAAAATGGCCTTGGAGCTCACTCAGCTGATCAGTGACCACTCAGGCACCTTCAGCAATCTCCATTGACCCGCCCTCTAAAATTTCAGCTTCCTGCGTTCAACAGGAGAGGAAATGGCCTTGGAGCTCACTCAGCTGATCATTGACCACTCAGGCGCCTTCAGCATTCTCAATTGACCCGCCCTCTCAAATTTCAGGTTCCTGCGTTCAACAGGAGAGGAGATGGCCTTGGAGCTCACTCAGCTGATCAGTGACCACTCAGGCGCCTTCAGTATTCTCCATTGACTTTTGATTATGGAAATTTGATTACTGGTTACGCAGAAGGCAAAACTGTATACAAATCGAAGAAATGAACAGCGATCGCATTTTAGTCAGAAAAAATTTCAACGGAGATTAGACCTCTTTTGCGATTCACACTCATGATTCTGTTTTATCGAAGGAAAACCTTCAAGTACTCGTAGGGACTGAACGGTTTGCCCTACAGAGCTCCGGGTGGTCTCAAAAATTTTTTAAAATTCAGTACTATTTAAAATTAGTGAAAAAACGATACCTTTATTTCGAGAGTTTTCGAGCTAGGGCATTCTTGAAAATTTCAACCCTTAATTTTCACCCCTTAGAAGTGACCTACATCAACCAAAAGCTTCGCGGCACAACTAGACCCCAAATGGAGCCCATATACCAAATTTCATCGAAATCGGTCCATGGTAACTAAGAAAAGTGCCGCGTACGGCGTACGGCGTACGGCGTACGGCGTACGGCGTACGGTGTACGGCGTACGGCGTACGGCGTACGGCGGACGGACGGAAATTTTTTTATTCGATTTTCGGATTCTACGTACCTTGAAACGTAAAACATCAAATTTTGAGGGGGGGTTAAAATTTTTTTTTTCTTGCTCGATTCCAAAGGCTTATTATTGAAAATAATAAACCAAAAACAACAATAATAAATGTGGAGTTGACATTAACATGACAACCAATAAACATATCACCAGATGTTTTTTCTGTCGCTTTTTCGTGACGATTTTTTTTCGGTAGGTCATCGCAAAAACACATTCTGTGTTAAAAAATCGTCACGAAATTTGTTGCGACGAAAATTGTCCCAAGTCGCCACAATGATGATTATGACCATCAGAAGTGAAGTTGTTAGGTACTTTACAGGTAGGTACTTTACAGTTAGTTAGGTACTTTACAGTTTGATATTACCAGATCAGCTGAGTCAAAAATCGAGCTCCCAGATCAGATGAGTCGAAAATCGAGCTCCCAGATCAGCTGAGTCGAAAATCGAGCTCCCAGATCAGCTGAGTCGAAAATCGAGCTCCCAGATCAGCTGAGTCGAAAATCGAGCTCCCAGATCAGCTGAGTCGAAAATCGAGCTCCCAGATCAGCTGAGTCGAAAATCGAGCTCCCAGCTCAGCTGAGTCGAAAATCGAGCTCCCAGATCAGCTGAGTCGAAAATCGAGCTCCCAGATCAGCTGAGGCGAAAATCGAGCTCCCAGATCAGCTGAGGCGAAAATCGAGCTCCCAGATCAGCTGAGGCGAAAATCGAGCTCCCAGCTTTCATACTTTTCTCATCACCGCCCATTACTCAGTGTTACCGCGACAGATGAATGTTTTTATGTAGTTTATGGGAGGTATGTAGTTCATGTGTCGGGAGGGGAGGGGGGGGGCATGAAAATGTTTCAATGTGTTGCAGACTCGTATGCAAGCGTTTTTCACATGCTTTTCCACTTTGAGTAACATTTAAATCAAAATCACCAACCATCGATCGCATTTCGGTCAGCTCTTTTTTTACACGTTTCTTGGTTTTTAACCTTATTTTTTGAAATTTTCCAACAGTTTGGTTTTTAGTGGAAAATAGCTATCTCTTGGAGGAATTTTTTCCATTTCTAAGAAGTGGTGGTCAATTTCAATACTACAACTCACTGTACTCACCTCTTGTTAGTAGAGATCACGCTCATCATTCATATTCTCAAGTTCAGCAATTCAAGCTTGAACAACACAGTAGCCCTTTACTTTAAGATCTCCTCCTTTGAAAGCAACCGATAACCGAGCAGCGAACAATTCTACCAACTAGCAGCCCTTCACAAAAGGGAAGAGGAGAGGATAGTTCCAAGGGCTCGCAAGGGCTCCAGCTAAGGGCTAATACAATCTAGAGACGGCGTAAGGATGTCTCGATCGATACCAGTGGCTACTTGATCATTAGCTGATTTTCCGGTTCACTTCACTGTTTGTGTTGAGATTGATACAGAGCCCCGTGCAGAGGATCCTAACAGCGGTCCGGGTTCGTACCTTCCCCCTAATTATCCACTGTTTGCTGTAGGGCGACCATCCACTTCCTACCACTCCGTGATCCAACGGCCCGACTAACCCTCTCTCTAACCCCTTACAAAGTATCATCCTCATTTGCATAATAGCTATTAATATTTTAGTGTATTTTTTTCACTCGAAATGCCGCCCTTCTTCGTCACATTTGCCTTTCAAAATAGTCCACCCCTTCACGCTTTATTCTGTTCGTTTGGTGGCAAACGAGTGGATATCAACCAAACATCACTCTCAGAGTAGTAATCCTACCGTCACCACCATTTGATTTCTTGAAAGCTCTGAGATGTTCAGAGGTGCTAGAGAACCAAATCGCATACTGGTTGGAGTTTAACGTTCACCTCATTATCCGATGGTAGGTCCCCTTGAATGCATTACTAAACTATACGTTTTTAACTAAAACTTGCTAAATGTCAACACAAAAACGCTGCAAATTATTACACAATGTTTCTTTATTTTTTATTTTTCTATATAGATCACTCGTCTGCAAAGCCACCAACCATCCAACATGAAGAAAAACATCGATCGCATTTCGGTCAGCATTAATTTGAACGGAGATTAGGCCTCTTTTGCGATTCACACTCGTGTTTCTGATTTATCGTACGTCCAAACCTTAAATTCTCGTAGTGAGCGAACGATTTGTCCTGCAGAGCTCCGGGTGGTCTCAAACAATTCTATAGAATCTTAAATTGAAGGAAAAACAATACCTTTATATCAAAATTTTTTGAGTTAGGGCGTTTTCAGAATTTCAAAATTCATTTTGGAACCCTTAGAAGTGACCTACATCAACCAAAATCTTCGGGGCACAACTAGACCCTAAATGGAGCCTACATACCAAATTTCATCAAAATCGGTCAATGCTAAGTGGCAAAAGTGCCGCGTTCGGCCGGCCGAATTTTTATTCGATTTTTGGATTCTACGTACCTTGAAACGTAAACCATCAAATTTTTAGGGGTGTTAAAAAAAATTTTTCTTGGTCGATTCCAATGGTTCATTATTGAACATAATACACCAAAAGGAAAACTCCTACGGCTGCCATCTAACGGTGATTTGGAGACAGGCGTTATAGTCAACTGTAGTAGGTAATAAGTACCACTAAATACTGTGAAATAGGAAAGGTACCTAGTATTAAGCGTTATATTCAATAAAGTTAGAAATGAAATTGGAAAAAATATAAGATTTCTAATTCTAATGAAATTGGACGAAAATCGAGAATGAAAAATTCATTCATACTGGTGGTTAGATTGTTTCATATAGAGTGTGCGTGAGAGGGAAAGAGAGAGAGAGAGAGAGAGAGAGAGAGAGAGAGAGAGATGTTTTTATTAATAACATTCAGACAATTCCGTTTTGGTTTATTATTTTCAATAATAAACCTTTGGAATCGACCAAGAAAAAAAAATTTTAACACCCCCTCAAAATTTGATGGTTTACGTTTCAAGGTATGTAGAATCCAAAAATCGAATAAAAAATTTGGCCGTCCGTCCGCCGTACGCGGCACTTTTGCCACGACCGATTTTGATGAAATTTGGTATGTAGGCTCCATTTGGGGTCTAGTTGTGCTCCGAAGATTTTGGTTGATGTAGGTTGGTTTGGTTGTGGTTTTGGTTTGGTTGGTTCTAAGGGTTCAAAAATGAATTTTGAAATTTCGAAAACGCCCTAACTCAAAAAATTTTGATGTAAAGGTATTGTTTTTCCTTCAATTTAAGATTCTGTAGAATGTTTAGAATTTTTTGAGACCACCCGGAGCTTTGTAGGACAAACCGTTCGCTCACTACGAGAATTTAAAGTTTGGACGTACGATAAATCAGAAACACGAGTGTGAATCTCAAAAGAGGACTAATCTCCGTTCAAATTAAAGCTGACCGATATGCGATCGATGTTTTTCTTCATGTTGGATGGTTGGTGGCTTTGCAGACGAGTGATCTATGCAGAAAAATAAAAAATAATAAACCATTGTGTAATAAGTTGCAGCGTTTTTGCTTCCGAGTCTACTAAGGTAGCGGGAGCTTTGTTTTCACTTTTCAAGGTTAAAAAAAAGTTCTCCAAAATCAAAATTTCCACACGCGTTTTACGTTTTAGACCTTCCTGAACAATTTGGTTCCGTGTCAGTCTGTCTGTGTGTCCGCGTGTCTATGTGTCCGTGGGTCTGTCTGTCTGTCATGAAACCCTTGCCACAGCCATAACTTCTACATTTCTCACCCGATTTCGATGAAATTTCTAGGGAGTGTTCGGGTTGGCGTGGGGATGGTCCCCTATGAAAACATCAACCCCGGACTGATCAACCCGCTGCGCATGCGCAAACGTGAAATCCTTGTAACATCCATAACTTCCACATTTTCCATCCGATTTCGAAGAAATATACACATATTAGATACACAAAGATACACCCTGAATAATTGAATTTTTAGCCCTGAAATGCTAACATGGACCACTTTACCTAACTAGGTTTGGTTTTTTCGGTACTGCAGCCAAAACTATGACTAGACTACAGCTCCCCACTGAACTCCTTCAATAACATGATATTATTCTTCAGTTATTGAAATGAAGGGACCATCTTCTTGATTGGATAAGTTTCGGAGCTGATACGTCATGTTTCAGGTTTCTAATTCATTCGGAACATGTTTCGGCATTCATCAATGCCTTCCCCAGCCTAAAAAACAATATAATGTAACTATCAACTGTAGCCTATGCTAGGTTAATTAATTAAATGTATGAAAATACATTACTCAATTATAAATAAGTTAAAATAATAGTACCTAATAATAATTATAATTTGGGGTACTACCTTAGTTACTGAATGGGCGTCATTCATATCTTATAATGACTAGACAATAAATTAAGTTATTTAATTACTTATTTATTTACATACAGTATTATATAATTATTGATGGAAGATCGTAACAGCCTTATTTAATTTAGAAAAATTTCTACTATAAAAATAAAGTCTGTCCTGAAAAAGTTTTTTATAAACGCTGAATTTCTGAAATTGTCGATGATTTCTTTCAATCAGTTGTGCCAGCCTTGGCTGATTAGAATTAAGTAGATAGATGTCCTCTCCTCAGTTATCCTCTTTTTTTTAGTTTTTGTGTATGAAATTCGTAGTTTTTTAATTTTACAATTCCATTCATATACTATTGTAAAAATTGGAAATAAATATATTATTATTATTATTTTTGAGATTCCAACCTGTGGTACCAACTAACTAGATCTTTCCTAATGAACACCTAATTCTAAGCCTCAAGAGAATGATCATATGAGTTTGAATAAACCAAGTCAATGCTTGTAGAAATTATGCAATATGAAAGTAGTAATTTTTTAACGAGCTATAGGTGTTGCGGGAATTTCTACGCTGGAAAGCTAGATTTCCCGCAAGTATCTCCAGCGCTGGAAATTCCACAAAACAAAGTGAAGGAAATTGGCAGCCCTAGTTGCAACAGAACATCGCAGCAGATCTAGCGACACTTTTCAACCCCACGCTATCTAGTTGAGTGCCAGACAGGGACTTTAGATCTTCAAGAGTTCTTGAACAGTCGAATGCAGAGACTTAAATTGCCTTTCAACGTAGGCATTTATAGGCAATCGTATTAGCGCCCAAATTTCCGTCAACACCATTTGAGCCATTTCTAACTAGGCATTAAGAACAGTGAAATTTATGTTCAAAAGAAGAATCCGCATACGCTACCGTCAGTCTAACATAATTGAAACTCATAGAGGACTGTTCATGAATACTCACGTTTCCTGAAAATCCCATTTTCCAAATCGGTTATGCCTGAACAAAAATAAATTGTTCTAAAACTCCAAACCGAAAAATCCTCCCCCTCCCCCCCACAAAAAAAAAAACTTATTTGGATTCTAATTTTTTTATTTGAATACACGAATCGAAGCTTTTCAACTTCCGATAACGAGGGAGGGAATCACCAGTAAATGAGCACGGAACTTTTTGAAAGCTATTATTTTAATGGGCGAGCATTATCTGCGGTTTAATCAGGGAGGTAATTTCGTTAATTAGGATTCGATGTTGAAAAGTGGCCTCCCTATCTGCCTTATATTGAGGTAGATGAAATATTTCTGGTCGATATGATTCAATTTACTAACAAAAGGGTGGCCCACGGTTTGTTAGGGACGATATTATTATGTGCAAGTTGGTACTGCACTTAGTGAGAAAAGAGAGGTCATTAGAGAGAGAAAGAAAGTACGTTTTGCCATTTTACATGGATGTACATTGCAATCATCGTGCAAGTTGTGCATCGTTGTGCATGTTTACTATTAATTGTCAATAATTATTAACAAATATAAAATTATATCACAGAATGGAAATCAGTTCGTACATATGAAATAAATTACGTAATCTAAGTAGTTTGTAGTAAACATCTGTCGGCGGCATCGCCAGTATTCAAATTAGGCGCTACCGAAGTATGATAAGATATCCGAATCGGCATCTCGATGGATCGAATGAACGAAAAGCCTATTGAATCAGCTATCGATAGTGGACGGGTGTATCGAGAGGGGGACAGGCAGTTCGAGAGGACCCCGAGAAGGGATGTCGGCCTAGTTACGTTTGATGAGTTAAATTCAATCGTAATGCTATTGTAGAGCATAGAGTGGTGTGATAATGTCGAGTTATTTTTAGTGAATACACCCTCTCCGTAATACATAATATCTGTCTTAAAAATGTATTATTTAGGTAAATAACTAACACTAACAATAACTATTTAAAACGCTGCAAATCATTGCTCAAAGGTTTATTATTTTCTGTATAGATCACCCTTCTGTATAGATCACTGGTTCTCAATCAATAGTAACTACCACCATCTGTATTCTCCCTTGACCTTCCCTCTCAAACTTCAGCTTCCTGCGTTCAATAGGATTGAAAATGGCTTCGGAGCTCACTCAGCTGATCAGTGATCAGAAGAGTGAAGAAGATCTCCTCGAATGCTGGAGACGCCTGGAAGAGCACTTCCATTCAATAGGAGTAAAAATGGTTTTGGAGCCCACTCAGCTGATCAGTGATCAGAAGAGTGAAGAAGATCTCCTCGAATGCTGGAGACGCCTGGAAGAGCACTTCCATTCAATAGGAGTAAAAATGGTTTTGGAGCCCACTCAGCTGATCAGTGATCTGAAGAGTGAAGAAGCCTTTGAGCAATGATTTGTAGCGTTTTTTACCCACCAACATTTTTTTTACCTACCAACTTTTTTTTACCTACCAGCTAGGTACTACCTACCACACCATACTGGCTTCACACCTTCACAATCAAGTTTATTAGAAAGAACTAAACGCTTCACACTCGATTCGAAAAATAGAAAGCTTCATATGGAAATTTGATTACTGGTTACGCAGAAGGCAAAACTGTATACAAATCGAAGAAATGAACAGCGATCGCATTTTAGTCCGATAAAATTTGAATGGAGTTTAGACCTCTTCTGCGATTCACACTCATGATTCTGTTTTATCGAAGGAAAACCTTCAAGTACTCGTAGGGACCGAACGGTTTGTCCTACAGAGCTCCGGGTAGTCTCAAAATTTTTTAAAAATTCAATACTATTTAAAATTGGTGAAAAAACGATACCTTTATTTCGAGAGTTTTCGAGCTAGGGCACTCTTGAAAATTTCAACCCTTAATTTTCACCCCTTAGAAGTGACCTACATCAACCAAAAGCTTCGCGGCACAACTAGACCCCAAATGGAGCCCATATACCAAATTTGAACCAAATCGGTCCAGTGTTGCTAAGAAAAGTGCCGCGTACGGCGTACGGCGTACGGCGGACGGACGGAAATTTTTTTATTCGATTTTCGTATTCTACGTACCTTGAAACGTAAAACATCAAATTTTGAGGGGGGGTTAAAATTTTTTTTTCTTGCTCGATTCCAAAGGCTTATTATTGAAAATAATAAACCAAAATGATGTCCAAAATTAGTGGGTTTGGGCTTAGGTGTATCTCTGAGTCTTCGCTCTCATTTAAACAAGAGATAAAATGTGAGAGTCCTTCGCTACTAGATTTCAGGAGAATAGTCTCAAATGGAGAGCACTAATCGCATCAAACGCAGGCGATTGCACTCCAAGCGGACTGATTCCACCGCCTTCTCGACGCCAAAACATTGCCATCCTCGCAATTACTGAGCAGCTTGAATCCCTGAAGGGAAGATATACTGTGACCAACCTTTCGTGTTTTAGGATTTTGTCAGGGCGGTGATGGCCCACGAATATGCGCTGGAGTTGATTGAAAGCTGTCTCGACTGACTTCAACGAAATCGACATCCTGTCTAATCTTTTCGTAACGAATTCCGGGATCCCACAGGGTAGCGTTCCTCTGGCTTAGGCAATTCTCCACAGGATTTGGACTGTTGTATTCCTGATATGGGGAAGGTACCTCCGCTCCAACATTTTTGCAGTGAACAGAGAAAATGATGCGCTACACACCTTTTTTGGTTGCTCACAATGGGTGGCTGGGAGAAATCAGCTGCAAGCAGAACTGTGGTTGATGCCCCAAATTTTAACACCAGAAGCTAGCTTCAGCAAGATGCTGGAAAGTGGAAAGAACTGGAGCCTTGTAGCAGAACACACAGAGCATCCTGAAAAGGACGATGTGACTAGAAAGAGAGAGAGAGAGAGAGAGAGAGAGAGAGAGAGAGAGAGAAGAGATCATTTTTGGTCCGTCCCCTCACCGAGAACTGACAAAGCACCCTAGGACTCAGCCCGAAGTAATGTTTTAAATGGTTCTGGGCTGAGTCACATCGTGGGAGAAAAGAGGATTTTAGTAGGTATTAATTACCACATAACCCGAAGATGCAAAAGCTTTAGGTATCTTACGACATCCAACTCCCTTGTAGATCTTGAAGATTTTCTCACCAGCCTGCCAAAAAAAAAAAAAACATAGCAGCTTTCATGGCCCACCATTATCCCTTCTGGCTAAGAACCTCCTTTCAAGCCCTCGTACTCAATGTTTGCTTTTTGCAAACCACATGTGGAGTTCACGTCAAGCCAACTGCTCGAACGCTGCACATTATTACACAACGGTTTATTATTGTCCAGTAATGGATCACTCTTCTTCGAATAACATGGCTTCTTCCGACCCTTTTGTAGGTGGGGGGAAAGGGTTCGGTCCTCGGGGTAGCTTTATTAGCGGTGTAGTTGTATTCTGATAAATTTCAGAATAATTGCTCACTTATGGCCAATACATCCATTATTAGTTTCCAAATGGCGCTCAGTTCAAATTTTATCATTTAAATTGTAGTTTAAATTTTATTCAGTATTTAAAAATCCAATTTTTCAAAAACTGAGCTTATAGCGACAAATTTCAAACTCGCCTGAGTATAAAACTATTTTTATTTTATTTATTTTTTTTTTTTGAAATTTATTCAATATAACGGAGGTAAATTGTCGGCGGCGAAAAACAAAGGAATTCCGAGAACATACAGCTCCTTGACTAGCCTGTTGGCCACCTCCCCTTCATCAAACCAACACAAATAGTTCACAGGCACCGATATGTTAGTTCTTTCTGATTCCTAGTCTATTCGTTTCTTCATTCTGAATTTCCTCTCATATTGAATTTTGCAGCTTGGTTTAGGTATATTGAAGTTAGTCAATTCCTTTCCGTGCAATAAGCAGCTCAACTACTTCGGAAACCACGAGGAAATTATAGTTTGTAAGTACCTCTCTAAAGTATAAAATCTACCTCTACCTAAATGTGTAATACGAATAAAACTTTTAGGTTGGACATAGTTGGTACATAAGTATAAACTTCACGTTAACTTCAGGTTAAACTTTAGGTTCCTCCTAAGTCTAGGTGACACGCTGGAATGTCCCTTCGAAATATTCTAGAAAAACTTTACTCGTAATCTTAGTTGTACCTGCGCAGAGGATGAAATTAAATGTTTCCGGACTAAATTTATGGTCATAATCTTTTTCAATTTGAACTTCAAACATATTGTTTAGTAATGCATGCATTCCAGGGGACGTCCCATTGGATAAGCATTAGATCAGTTTAACCAGTTGTTAAGTGATAAAACTGTTTCACTCGATGTAATTTATTAATTACTTTAGGCAAGAAATACTGACCCCCCCACCATTATCCACCTTAACATTTCTAGCGGCATGGGAGCCTCGAATCTGAAGAGCATTTTGAAATCCATGCTCTACGATACCCAACATGCGAATTCGAGTTCACCCCCCCCCCCTCCTCCTCCTCCAATGGTGCCGGTCTGGCACCAAAGCGGAAATACGTCGTAACATTGAACTTTCATCTGTTAGTTTTGGTAGGCAGTCCGTCTAATTCACATCCGTATTCGAGGTGAAACACAAAAAAAAAAAAACACGAAATAAGCGGTTTATGGCATCATGGCACCATGTCCTGGCACCATGATGGCACCACTATTAGTTCCATGGTGGTACAGAGAATGATTCATGAAAATCCGGAGGTATAATGAGAATTTTTCCTCAATTTCAAAGCTTGGGGACAGTTAGTAAGCAGTAAAGGAACCGAAATATTGAAAAATCGGATATTTTGTGAATATTATCCGCCCACTCACCCCCTCCCCTTGCGAATTTTGGTACTCTGGTAAAATCATGTACAACTCGGAAGTTATTTGAGTCAAACAAAAAAAGAAACACGCAAATCGGTTGGAAATTGAGGCCTGGGCAGTGTTTACAAGATTATACCCGCAAACGCACGTTTTTTAAGCATTAACCCCCCCTTTCCCCCTCTTAAAAAGCAAAATCCAAAATTCCGGCGCCGTAGTGCACAACTAGATAGTTTTCCGCGTCAAACGAAAAAAGAACCACGAAAATCGTTTGCGAACTAAGGCCTGGGCAGAGTACACAAGATTATGCCCAAAAACGCATGTTTTTCGAGCATTAACTCCCCCTTTCCTCCCCTTAAAAGGCAAAATTCGAAATTCCGGCGACGTAGTGCACAACTAGATAGTTTTCCGCGACGAACAAAAAAAGAACCAGGAAAATCGGTTGAGAACTAAGGCCTGTGCAGAGTACACAAGATTTTGTCACACACACACACACACATACACACACACCTACACACACACACAGACAGACATACACCTATGGTTTTTTTCGCGGATTTGGATTCAAAATGGTCTAAAACGGATTACTGTGTGGTTATTTTTTTTTTCTGTTGAGTGTTGTCCAACTTTACCCCAGATCGATCGCATAAGGACGCCCAAGTCTTACTGTGGGACGTCCTAAAAACCCAAATTTCCCCTCGTATTTTCGTTTTAGAGCTCATTGTACAACTTTGGTTCTGAGTCTGTCAGTGATAGATTCCTCATACCCGGCTGAACTATATTAAGGAAACAAGGTTTGATTTTGATGAAATTATCACGATTGTAGCGGATAAGCCTCGATAGGATTTTCTTTGAATTCCGTCTATGTAGGTGCATCCAACATCTAGCGAGTGCTCTACTAACTCTGTTTGCTCGATTTTTCTAAAATTTTTTCGGTAGCTAGTTATGGGCCATCGAAGATTACGCTTTTTCACAACTGTAAAAGCGGGTGTCGCACTATCTGTAAAATGTTTGCCTAGTGGATGTGGCAAATAGCTTCCTCGTATTCATTAAATTTATGGATTTTGACCGATTTTTTTACCCAATCGAGTTAGATAATGAAAAAATTATAATTAGATGTATCCGAGTTATTGAATGGACCACCCACGGCCCAACCCTCACTCATCCTAACTTATTCTAACGGAATCGGAAGATTACTGTGGAAGTTATGCGTTCCTACGTCAAGGAATTTACGTTTGCGCATGCGCAGATGATGCAATTAATTTGTCTCAAGAATTTTTACGTCTGGGAATGACAGTGGCTACCTAAACCCGCACTATCCTTGAAAAATCATCAAAATTTAACTGAATTACCTTGAGCTTGTATTCTTTATTCGCTTTCCTATGGTTTTCTTTGATCGTCTATCCCCACTAAATCAAATAAAGGTGGTTGGAGCAACTATTAACTGGCGTGGGATATGACATGGCAAGTCAGCCAAGGATCTGATTCAGGTTGGTTACCCACTGTTCATCCTAGAGTGAATGACCACCCGAGTCCTGACACGAGGAACGTTTATCTGGTATGTATTCAGGACTACGGCCACTCGACGGCGTGCCACGGCTCGAGCAAATGGGCCCCGTGGGACTTGGAGCTGAACTCGAACCTCATGGGGAGGAGAAACGTCGGCTGATGGCATAGCCATAAGAGGCACAATCATCATTCCTCATTCCTGGAACAAGGAGATTCAATTCCTGTATCATTCCTGGGACAAGTACCTAATACTTAATTCCTGTACAACTTGATAAAAATTTACTTCTCGAAATTCATGTATCGGAAGTAATATTAACGTATTGTAGCCGTATGTTCCTGTAACGATGCCAATACAAAGTTGAAACCAAGCAGCCGGATGGACATGACTGCTGAGTACTGAAAGTGCTGATACAATACTGTGATGTAAATATTTATGTACAATACCATCGATTGTGGTGGTGAAGTATTTTTTTCTAAACATGAATGAATGAATAATAATAACACAAGGAAATCCAGTCCAGTTTTGAGAATATTTCATTAACAATTATTGTTAATGAAAAATTATCAAAATTGGACTGCATTTCCTTGTGTTTGTGTCATTACTCGCATTCTTACGGCTTTCTTTGATCACCTATCCCCATTAATTAAAGGTTTAATTCTACCAAACGAAATCCTGTAGTCTATATAACGTGTGAACAAACCACGTTTGCCAAGTTGGGTGGGCAGTAGGTTACGAGTACTCATTATTGAATTCGTAGGTGTAGGTAAAAAAATTATTGATTGTAGGAACGACAGACGAATATTTCGAATCATAACTCATGATATGCTCGATCATGATCGTAGATTTGACGTACGTGAAGCAACGCAATTAGAAAGTACTTAGTTAACGATTTTTTTTTTTTTTTTTGACATGGTTATGTTTTAGTTTTGGGGGTCATTCCAAAATTTTCGACACACAAAACAATGCAACGTTTTTAACCTTGAAAAGGTTTTAGCGATGGGACCCCCCGCCGAAAAAAGTAACAGTAAAAAGCGACAGGAAAAAGCGACAGGAAAGTAGCGCTATGATTTATCATATGCTTGACGACAAATATGCTTGACAACCTGATGTTATTATGAATAAGGAGGTATCTTAAATATTACAGTGGAAGAAAGATAAAGAGGGAGAGGGAGCAAAAACCTTTTCAAGGTATGTCACATTTTAGCCATTAGGCTCTAAGCGGAAATCATCCGGGGGTGCAGGGGGCGAAGCCCCCGCCGAGGCGCGCAGCGCCGAGTTTTCTGATGCTGTTGAACGCAGGAAGCTGAAATTTGAGAGGCAGGGTCAATAGATTCATACTTCTATACATCATCAAAGTTGATGATCACTGATCAGCTGAGTGAACTCAAAGGCCATTTCCTCTCCTGTTGAACGCAGGAACCTGAAATTTGAGAGGGCGGGTCAATGGAGAATGCTGAAGGCGCCTGAGTGGTCATTGATCAGCTGAGTGAGCTCATCATTTAAATTGCCATCATAAGACATATCCATGTACAGATGTTTTTTATTTTTAATGGCATCGGCCTCTATTAAACCATCAGCCAAAATTAAAGCTTCTGCCCATCATCCCTTTCACGAAATTCCAATACATCCACTTCAACTCGGCTCACCTTCTTACCTGAATACATCTCTTGATTCAATCCGCTCGGACTTGCTTTCTCATTCCTTGACACTTCCGGATTTTGTCATTGAAAGCACTTGTCCAGTCCCACCTTGGACCCTAGTCCCACCACAATTTTGTCTGACACTCACAAAATATGCCAAAAAATCGACTTTACCACCCGAATTCCTCGCATCTTTCTATGAGATCATTGCTAATGTGTCACCCTGTACCATTGCATATTGTGATGGTTCAAAAACGTCCACTGGGGTCGGATGTGCTGTCTACGTTGATTCAGGCGCTCACAAGTTTTGTTGCCTCCATTCTGCTCCATATTCTCCGCCGAACTTTATGCAATACATAAGTCATTGACACTAGCCACCTTGGAAGAAGAGCGAGTTCTGAATCACTCAGCGCCATTCAAGCAATTAAAAAAGGAGTGGACGCACACCCATTGGTGAAGAATATTCTCTTCTCTGTCCAGCGACTTAGGCTTCAAGGCGTTTCCGTTATTATTTGTTGGGTACCTGGCCATAACGGAATAGTTGGAAATGAGATAGCTGACCGACAAGCAAGAGCTGCCACAGAGGAAAGCATAACATCTCCCTTATACATCCGTTCCGACCACATTTCCACTTTGAGAATTTCTGTTTGGAATTCTTGGAAATCGGACTGGGGTTTTATGCAACACCAAAAGCTTTGGGCAATAAAAAAAGATGTCTCACCATGGTCAACATCGAGCAGAACAAGAGTAAATGAAGATGGAACGATAACGCATTCAAGAAAAGAAGAGGTCATCTTGACAAGACTGCGCATTGGTCACACACGACTGACACATGGTTATCTCATGTCCAGGATACGGATTCCTCCTCCTGTTTGCGACACCTGTGGATTTCAACTGACTGTTTACCACCTGCTAACGGAATGTCCAGTTTTTGCAGCATTCCACCAGTACTTCCGCAGGACCTTGGACAGTTGTTAGGAAACAATTCTACCTTCTTGATACCAAGTTTTGAAAAACTAAAAAAAAATTCGCTTGTATTATGAAATTTAAAAAATAATTGTTAACTTTTGTATTTGGCGCCCATGGCCAGAACAGGTTGCATGCGCCTAAATAAAATAAAGGAAACCATCAGCCAACTTTACAAACAGCAAAAATATTGGTGATTGTATGAAAATTTAATGAAATACTATGGTTTAAAATGGACTCTATTTAAAAATCATAAATTCTCTGGTATAGTCTGTGGTTTACACTTGAAACGATGGCGTTCTTTGAAAGCGGCGGAAGAATTTCCCGGGAGGGAACCTGTAGCAGGGGTCTTCTCTTTTCTTCAAGTAGCACGTCACCAATATGTGAAGGACTGTTTAATCGGAATCTAAGCAAAATCGGTAGTCAGATGAGGTTTCCACACCTATCTTATGTAGGTATGACTTCGAGACACTTGTTTCACATCGGATTCTAGATAAACATTTAAAAAATTCCAGGAAAGCAGGAAAACCACGACTGTCTTGGTGGGGTTGAAAACATGTTGATATATATATGCTCTATTGGCATGGTAGTTCCATAAAATGTGCTCCATTGGGGATGGATATTTTCTTAAATATCCGTATAGATCAAACTTTTTAACGATTATATTAGAGAGTTCCTAGTAGGTTCGGTTCCGCTTAGATATGATAGTTGATCGTCTGGATGGTTTCATTCGATTCTTAGTGATGGTAGTTATTCGTCGTAGTCATGTTGCCAAATATTTCATCAAGTAATTCACCGTTTCAACCCCTGAATCTTTTCACTCCATCTTCATTTTGTAATGAAAACGTGAACCTTTGCAAATATAAGGCTTTAATTCGCTAAACTTGGCGTAAGAACATGGTTTGAATTATGGCACGTAAGAACAAATGAGTATTTCAAAAGTGACACGTCAGCAGTTGCTAGCGGGAAGTGTTGATGGCAACCAGTGATAATAATCTCCGATTCACCACATTCTCCCCCTGTTATTTTAAAACGTACTCTGCCAGGTATGCAGGGGGCTTCCTGAACCTTTGCGATCGCCTAAGGTCTTGAGCTTCCTCATTATGAGAGGGTGATACAGGTGAGTTGCTGTCAGCCGTAGGTTGATCGGGTGCTGGAGGTGTAGCAGGTGTTTCAGGCAGCGGAGACTGCGAAGGGGACTGGTACTCAGGCGTGAGGGAAGGTCGAGAAACCTGCTGCTGTGATTCTGCTTGCGGAGCAAGGTGTTTCAAGGCGACAGTCGCTTCCCTACCGTCTGGTTTTCGTATGAGAGCATACTCGGGATTAGCTTCGACGAGTTCTACTTCCTCAACCAGCGGACTGTACTTGGAAGTCCGTCCGTGAATTCTCATCAAGACCTTCCCTGGTCGAGTCAACCATGAGGGTATTGCAGTCCCATTGGTTGAACGCCGGTCATGTTGAACATTCTTTCATGGGGTGTACAGTTGATGGAAGTGCATAGGAGAGAACGGATCGCATGCAGGGATTCTGGTAGAACTTCTTCCCAATGAGACGTGTCGAGACCACGATTCTTCATTGCAAGAGACATTGTTTTCCATAGGATCCCGTTGTAACGCTCTACGAGCCCGTTCCCTTCGGGATTGTAGGGTGTGGTTGTACTTGTGGCGATCCCTTGTTGGTGAAGGAAAGATGTCAAGTCTTTAGAAAGAAATGTAGTTCCTCGGTCTGAATGAATATAAGCCGGTGTCCCAAAGATGGTAAAGAGATTGTAAAGACATGATTTACAGTCCCAGCTAACATGTCCCGACATGGATATGCAAATGGAAACCGAGAAAACTCATCCACTATGGTCAAAATATAGTGATTACCAGTGCTCGACGGGATTGGACCTTTGAAATCCACGTTAAGTCTTTCAAAAGGGCGTGTTGCTTTGATGAGATGGGTGTTGTGGGGCTTGTGGAAACGAGGTTTTAGTTCTGAACAAACTTGACATGCAGAATTTATTTTCTTAACATCCTCCAAAGAGTATGGCAAGTTCTTTGACCTTACCCAATGGAAGAACCGAGTGACCCCTGGATGACAGAGTGCTCTGTGAAGGTCTAACAGGGAATTCTGGTTAGTGGAGCCGCATATTCTAGAGAGGGTATCGGCCACCGTATTGAACTTTCCAGGGCGATATGCTATCTCATAACTGTAACAAGACATTTCTAACCTCCATCGTAATATTTTGTCATTTTTAATTTTGCTAGAATGGTTTTTCTTGAACATAAACGATAAAGCTTCCTGATCTGTTGTCAGTTTGAAGTGGTGGTTGGTTAGGAAGTGCCTCCATTTCCTCAAACTCTCTATGATCGCTGTAGCTTCCTTCTCAATAGCTGGGTAACCTTGTTCTGTGGCATTTAGAGTTCGAGAGAAGAATGCAACTGGGCGTCCTTTCTGTGACAAAACTGCTGAGATAGCAGTGTCGGACGCATCAGTTTCTACATCAAGTTGAACATTCGAATCAAAACAGACCAGAAGAGATTTGGCAATTTCTCTTTTTAATAGCTCGAAAGCAGCAACTGCTTCGTCCGGTAGTGGAAAAGTTTTGGTTTTTGTCAGCGGGCGGATTTTGTCCGAAAATTTAGGGACCCACTTGGAATAGTAGGCAAACATTCCTACGATTCTTTGGAGCGAATTCTTGTCTTTTGGAGGTGGGAGTTCCATCAATGGTTGCAATCGATCGGGATCTGGTTTTACTGAGCCTTTGCTAATCAAGTGTCCTAGAAGGTTAATGGATGTACAGGAGAATTTACATTTCTTTTCGTTTAGTTTGAGGTTGTATTTTCTTGCCACCTTGAGGAAGGCCTCCAAATTCCTGTCATGCTCTTCCTTTGTCCTGCCCCCAATCGTTATATCATCAATATAACACCTAACTCCCTGTAATTGTTCAACATTGCAAATTTTGTCAATGAACTTTTGGAAGGCAGGAACCCCGTTTGTCACACCAAACGGTAATCTGGTGAACTGGTACAGCCTACCACAAGCCTCAAATGCCGTGAATGGTCGTTCATCAGTGGAAATGGGCACTTGATGGTAGGCACTTTCCAAGTCGATTGTAGTCCTGCTATGAACGAGTCCCTTATGTGTTCGTCTTTATTTTGTTTAGCCGTGACTTGCTTGAACGCACAGTCATTGGCTAGCGTCTTGAGAACCCCAACATACTGGTCGATGGTCTCAGCGGACTTTTGTTTACGGGTAGCTAGTTCATGTCGGGCGTAAATCTCGTTTTTTCCTTTCACGTACAAAGCTTTGAGAGTAGCGATGGCTGTGGCGTAATCGTCACATTCGTTTATTAGCTCATAGACACGAGAAGATAAAAAATTTGTCAGTACCTTGAGGCGGTCACCTTCTTCTACCTCGGCCGTTTCCAGGAAATTTTCGAACGTCCTCAACCAATGGGTCCATTCTCGTTGAGATGTTGGGCTGTCCGGGTCCGAGTTGAAGCGTTCAGGACGCAAGATTTTCTCCATAACGTTTAGCGAATTAAATTGTAATGAAAACGTGAACCTTTGCAAATATAAGGCTTTAATTCGCTAAACTTGGCGTAAGAACATGGTTTGAATTATGGCACGTAAGAACAAATGAGTATTTCAAAAGTGACACGTCAGCAGTTGCTAGCGGGAAGTGTTGATGGCAACCAGTGATAATAATCTCCGATTCACCACACATTTATCTTGGCTAACCAAAAGAAATTTCACCAACCGAAGAGTCGGATCTTTCCTTTGAGTCATTCATCTCTCGCGTTTAAAAGGTCCGAAAACCGGTGGTCAAGGAAACCCCGGTGAGTGATGTACCCTCAAATCAAATGCCGTAGATAATCTCGAGTGGCCAAACTCCGCTTTTCCCCTCGTATTTCCCCCGGGAGAAAAAAGAAGGCCACCCTGAGTGAGGAAAAAAAGTAATGAATTGCAAAGAAGGAAACTCCGCTGGTCGAAGCAATTACATGTTTTTTTGAGCAGAGGGGGCCAGCCAAGAGTTTACAGAGGGTTGGGTTTTTTTAGTGAAGAAGACTCAAGATCAGTGAAAAGGCGCTGTCATCATGCTAATGATCAATCTCTCGTTCCATCCACTCCAACCAGCTCACTCCCCTCCCCTTCCGATTATGATGATTTGTGTGTAAAGTTTGCGAAAAAGAGCTCCCTCCTTTTGGAAATTAGATTGTTATTTTGGCGGGAGTTCAATTAGTTTTTTCCCGCCCTTGGGGGCCGAGCGAATTAATTTAATGAAGGCGACTTTAGATGTGCTGTACGAAATGCTCCAAATCACGGTGTTCAACGAATTTTATTCTGACATGGGAATGTTAATGGCAAGGGGTCAGTCGGAAAAAGCCCCATTCGTACACCATGAATGAATGAGTGAATTTTCAAATAATATTAATTTCATCCAATTTCCAGCCTTTTTAATTTCTAAATTACATATTCATAAAGAAAATTTGAAGCTGATTCCGTATATAATATTTAGCCCAAACGAATTAGACCAAAAATTGGAAAATAGGAGAAATAATTCATAGTAAAGAAATTACTTCGCCAGGCTCTTCCTTCACACGTGGTTAATCATACCTCAAAAGTCCCCTATGGTGGGGGGTGAGCTCTAGGAGGGGGGGGTGTATTTTCTCCAATTTGTTCCTCTTTTTTCGATTTTTTACCTATAACTCGAAAAGTAAGCGTTCTAGCGACTAGTTTACTATTACTAAAATTAAATTAGATACATAAAATTCCATACAATTTTTATTACTGACTCAAGTCTCTACGATTAGGCGTTCCACCGCTAGGGCGCGTTGAAAAGTAGATCGTTTTGAAAAATCAGTAAAAAGGCCTTTTCATGTTCTTTTTAAGTAAGAGATCATACGTACGAGGCTTCTGGGTAACTTTTAATAAGCTCAAGACTTGTTTTGCGAATCCCAGTGATGCTATGTATATCTCAAATAAATAAGCATAAAAAGGCCTTTTTGCTGATTTTTCAAAACGGTAGCTACTTTTCAACGCTCTCTAGCTGCGGAACGCCTGATTGTGGAGACTTAAGTCAGTGATAAAAATTTTAGATAATTTTATGTACTTTAATTTTAGTAATAGTGAACATGTACCTAGAACGCTTACTTTTCCAGTTATTGGCAAAAAAAAAAACGAAAAATAGGAGAAAATCCTCCACCCCTCCTAGAGCTCACCCCCCACTCTAGGGGAATTTTAAGGTATGATTAACCACGTTTGAAGGAAGAGCCTGGTGAAGGAATTTTTCTACTACGAATTATTTCTCCTATTTTCTCTAATTCGTCTGGGCTGATAGGAACATTGCATTTTATATAACATCCGCAACCAAAAATCCAAACAAGCAATTATGTGAAAATTGATCATTTTCAACTCTTTACTTGGCGATGTACCTACCTTTAAAGCACCAACAGCCCTCCCACGTCAATCAAGAAATCCTAAAACGATTTAATGGTTTAAGTACGATATTAGGAGATAATTCTCACGAAATTTCCTTAATTTCATGTTTGTTTGGGTGCAAATAGTTTTTTCAACATAATTTTTAGAATTTATCTTCATATTGAGTTTTATGAAGGTCCCGGTTAAATGCAACAAGAGCATCAGTATCTTGGCATTGAATCTTTTGAGCAAATTCATTCGATGACCCGATCTATCGATATCTTGGCAATGTAGCTACATCTGTAAAATAGATAATTGCGAAGACCTAAGCTTTAAAATTTTCTTACAGAGTTCTCCCCTGTTTGTCATCGTATTTGGCACTTTAAAAAAAAGCGATTGGTCGACCTGCATTTTTCTTGCCAAGTTAAGGGTTGAAGAAAAATTACGAATGTTTTAATTCAAATTGAAAACTTTTCGCTATTTTTCGGTCATAATGACATTCTATGCAGAAATTGATAGAAATTCCCCATTTCCACCTCTCAAAAATTAAATTTCATACTTTATTTTTACCCTTAGAAAACAACCAAAAGCTTCGGGGCTCAATTAGACCCCAAATGGAGCCCGCGTACCAAATTTCTTGAAAATCGGTCCATGGGAACTAATGAGAGTGCTGCATACGGCGGACGGACGGAAATTTTTTTTTTCGATTTTCGGATTCTACGTATACCTTGAAGCAATTAAGATTCTTGCTTTGAAATTGTTCGATTTCACATGATGGTACTTATTTCGGAAATATCCTCCAAACGAAACCATAATAAGCACTCAACCACAAGAACACCATTTTTAATTTTAAAAGAAAAATCAAGAGATCAAATTAAAGACATTTTTTGGTCACATTCAAGACTTTGTATGTACATTAACATTTTTTATCTCAAACTTTTCAGGGTTTTTGCGATGAAATTATGATTTTTTGGGTCATAATGAAGGTGATGAATGAATAATATTCATAACAGCATATTATGCTGTTATAGTGATGATGAATATTGAAGAGGGTAGTTACAAAATTGTTTGACTCCAAGAGGGGCTACTTAGAATTAAAAAATCTAATAAAAATTCTGTCGACCGTCCGCCGTACGCGGTACTTTTCTTAGTTCCCATGGATCGATTTTGATTAAATTTGGTGGTATAAGGGCTCCATTTGGGGTCTAGTTGGACTTACAATAAATCAGAAACACGAGTATGAATCGCAAAAGAGGTTTAAGCTCCGTTGAAATGTTGTCCGACCAAAATGCGATACCTAGTTGATCGTTGCTTCGGGTTGTACTCAGTTTTGCGTCCTTGGCAACCAGTATTCAAATTTCTATATGAAGGAATCCCAACTCTCTGTTTCTTCTAATTGAGTGAAGCGTTTATTTCTTTCAAATAAACTTGATTGTGAAGAGGTATGTGGTAGGTTGTTAGTGACAATAACAAAGCTCTATTCTTGGCAGACGTGTGATCTATATAGGAAAATAATAAACCTTTGGATTGAATGAGACCACCAAGAGCTCTGTAGGTCCAACAGTTCGCTTCCTATAAGAACTTGAAGTTGGGACGAATAGTAAAACAGAAATAGGAGTGTGAATCAGAATTGAATGTTTACTAACGGGAATAATAGGCTAACTCTCCGTTCAAAATTTAAAAATTGCGACATTTTTTTTTTTTTGCGACATTTTTTTGTTTCTCCGAATAGAATTTTATGTCAGTCAATTGCGCATCCCCTACTAGCAATGACAAAGCTGTGTTCTTTGCTGGCGAGTGATCAATTTTTTTTTTTTAATAAAATGTTTTTTTCTTGCGACTGAGGGCACATTAGGGTATCGGGTGGAGTTCATAAAAACGGAGTTGAGTAGAACGTTGTCTATTTCCACGAAAATAATGAGTTACAAGTTAAATCGATTTCGACGGTTAGGTCATCATCAGTAACAGACAATAACGTAATAATAAGTATTGTTATAATAATAAGTATAATAATAAGTAATAATAATAATAAGTTATTGTTTGTTACTGATGATGACCTAACCGTCGAAATCGATTTAACTTGTAACTCATTATTTTCGTAGAAATAGACAACGTTCTACTCAACTCCGTTTTTATTAAAATGGTTTTCCACAATCTCATCGCGAGTGACTTTATTCGGGTGGAGTTCATTTCGGAAAATAAGTACCTGAGTGAAATTGAACAATTTTCCTCTCAAATTTGAGTCCTTCAATCAAATGGAGTGTAGCAAAGCTTCAACACAAAAAGTGAAACGCTTTTAGTACCATCTTTGTGGACCCAGGAACAAGATTTTAATACCTACCTAAGCGGGGAAAAATATAAAATCCAATTCGTCCAAAAAGACCAAGAACTGATCGAAAAGCCTTCAATTTGACTGGAAACAGCGGTGATTTTCTTGTGAAAATCCGATTTCGATTTTGAGTAGTTTAAATGTAAAAAAAAAGAAAGTTCGAGAAGGAAATTCTTCTATTACTTTCAAAATGAACTAAGAATTTAAATTGTAATTTTTCTTCAAAGTTATTATTTTCAAATAATTCAGTTTAGATGAATTATATTTTGAGAGAAAAAATATTTATTTTTTGAAATCTTTAATTTGATTGAAAATTCAAACATTTGATTTTGATGCGACGGAATTTTGGAAATTAGGTATTCCCCTGTCGAATTACTCAATTTTGTAAACTCCTTCGTTTCAAAAGGAACAAAACAGAACAATTTTTAACTTTTGCATATGAAAAGAAAACATAATTTTTGTAGAAGAAGTAGGTTTAACTATCTTGATAGACCCTAGTAGGAGATCATAAAAAGCTACAAACTATGAAATTTTCCTTAATTTTGGCACAAAAAATCTTCAATTATTATTTAGTAAATGTCTTCATAATTATAGCGAATTTTCAAGAAAAATTCTATTCTGCTATTGCAATGGCCACAAAATGTTTAGAATGAACTTTTTTGTGATTGAATAGGTACCTTCCTGTAAAGGACATGGGCGTTAGAGGCAATTATTTGAGATTGAAAAGTTTTAGTTTTGAATTTGACTTGAAACTTCCGTGTTTTAACACAGAATGTGTTTTAGCCATGGACTAACTAGCTAAAAAAGCTAACGAATTTTCATAACGAAATCTGGGACGACAACATGGATACCGATGATACGGAACTAAGGATCGTGTAACCTGGTGTAACCTATGCGATATTTTGTTATGACGCGGTGATTATATAAGATTCTGATTGAGTGGGAGGAAAGTAGCGAAATTATGTGAGCTAAAACACATTCTGTGTTTCAATAATTTCGTTCGAAGTATGTAAATAGAGATAACCGGGGGTCCAGGGGGCTCTCGGGGCCCCCCGGCGAGGCGCGGAGCGCCGAGTTTTTTTTTACATTATTTGTGGTTTTCTTGTACCACGTATTTTGGAAAAGAAGGTACCTACTCCTCCGTAAAATTGAACAATTTTGTAAAGACCCACCAAAAAGTATAAATTTTCAATTAATTTGAGTGAAATAACTTCAATACGACCAAAACAAAAATCTTAATTTCTGCAAGAAAACCCAGTAATTGTTGTGATTTGGATCCTACAACCTACATTTTTGGGCCTACTTTTATGCCTATTTCCCTGCAAAATGACCTAAAACTTTGCTGTCATTTTTGTTATTGGATACTACACATTTGGATGGACTACTTTGATGATTTAGCTACGAAAAAAAACGTAAAAATTTGCGGTATTTTTTCGTGGTTTGGCGCCTATTTTCATGTTTATTTTCTCACAACAAGAAATAAAACTTAGCCGCCTATTTTTTTGGGCCTACTTTCGTGCTTAATTCCTTATAAAATTACCTAAAACTTTGTCGTAGTTTTGTGACTTTGACCTTACAAATTTGGACTTACTTTTATGATCATTTGGTCACAAAATAACCTAAAACTTTGCCGTATTTTTGAGAGATATGCCGCCTATTTTATTTGGGCCTGCTTTCATATTCATTTCCCTACAAAATGTCCTAAAATTATGCCGCAATTTTTTTGATTCGGATCCTACATATTTTTTTCTTCTTTTATGACCATTTTTGTCCAAAACAAGAAAAACGTAAAAACTGTCCGTATTTTTCTTTTTTTTTTTTTTTTTTTTGATTTGGCGCTTTTTTTTGCCTGATTTTTTGATTATTTTCCCACACAAATACCTTAAAAATATGCCGTATATTTTTTTTTGATTTTGATTTTGATCTTAATATTTGGAGCTACTTTTATTTTTATTTCTTTACAAAATTACCTAAAGAATTCCATAATTTTTTCGATTCGGATCCTAAATATTTGTCTCTTCTTTTATGACCAATTTTGTCCACAAAAAAAAAAATGTAAAAATTTTCCGTAATTTTTTTATTTTTATTTTTATTTTATTTTTATTATTATTATTTTTTTTTTTTGATTTGGCGCTTTTTTTGCCTGATTTTTTTATTATTTTCCCACACAAATAGTTCAAGATTTTCCGTATTTTTTTTATTTTGATTTTAATCTTACTATTTGGAGCTACTTTTATTTTTATTTCCCTACAAAATTAATTATTAAATTTTTTAATAAACCAAAATTTGTCGTTGTTTCGTGGTTGAGGGGTTGTTGGGGGTTTCTGCGGGGTTGTTGGGGGGCGGAGGTTGTTGGAGCCCACGTGAGAGTACTTACCGCGTCCGCTCCTGCCGACGAACCGCAAGTCGTTGAATTTGGCGACTTGGTTTTTCATAACCGCCGTGCAGTTTCTGAGCTCGGCGCAGTAGTTCTCGTCGTTACCGGCGCGCACGGTGACTACTGTACCGTCCATCACTTCGCCCAGTGCGACCACTTTGAACCCGACGGGGAGCGTCTTGTTGGAGCGCCAGTGCGTCGGGAGCACCGTGCACACGACGTGGGGCGAGCCGGTGCGGACGAGCTCGCCCGGATGCTCGGAGAGCAAGGACTCGATGGTTCGCTCGGCGAGCAGCTCGGCGGTTATGTAACCCTCGGTGTTCATGTTTACGCATAACCCGCCCGGGTGTCACATGGCCAAAGAACTGAAGAGCGAAAAAACGGGTGTCGCGGCGGTGGGTGTGGTGGGGGTGGTTAGGTTTTTCACCGCGGTAGTGGGGGCGGCAGTGGGTTTTTGGGGGCGGGGCTCCGCAACATGTTGTGCCCACGCCACAAGACTACCCCCTCCCTCCGCCCCATCGAAAGAAGCCGAGAAAAGACGAGAGTTGGAAAGAAAAGGAGGCAGGCGGCGGTCTTCGCCTCGCCACCCCTCCGCCGCCTCCCGCCGCCCCACGCAGACGCGACCGTCTTTCTCTCCTCTCTAGTTAATTACAACACGCTTGCCGCCCCCATCTGGTGGGTCGTGGGAGTCGTGGTCCGGGGGGTCTTTTCCCTCTGAATCTCTCTCTCTCAATACCGCACTTTTAGTTACCGCACTGGCTGCCCATAATTTCCTTAGCGTAACCGCTCTCGGTAACCTCCATCAAAATACAACTTCCAGCACAATCCTCTTCACCGCCGCCACAACCGCCAACCACCTCCGCCGCTTCTACTTACCGCACGCCACGCTAACTTTTTACCTCCTCACCCACCAACTATACCTCCACTCAATTGGATCTCCGGCTTCTGTCATCCAGTTCGTATCTATCAGGATATTTTACAAGCCATTTTGCTCCCTCACTACCACCGGTAGGGAAGCAGCTTAACTTTGGGTTCTCCAAAATCACAGTTTTCATTCGCGCCTTTGAAGTTTCTGAATAGTTCAGAAATTTTATGGCTGAATATTTCAGCAAAATTGAAGCTTAAAACATTTTGAAATTGACTAATTTTTTTAAAATTTTGAAAATTATGGAAATTGTTTTTTTAAATTCGTTTTGGAACATTCCAAAGTGATTCCAAAACTTTAACACTTTTTCATAGGTAATTTTAAATCTTGAAAGTGAATAAACTACATCGGCTCCTCATGTTCTCCATTGTTAAGTTATTGATATTTAATGAAGAAAAATATCATAAATAAGTAATTATGAGTCATTCAAGTAAGAAATTGTCCTGCAACCCTCGTTTTTTGCTCCACAAAAATCCGAGTATTTTCACTTTTGAGATGTTTTCTTATTTTCAACCTTGAGCCACACCAGTGGGCATAACTCCCTGAATTTCGATGCAAATTCAAATCTGATTGAGTAAAACTTTTAAAAGAACGTCAAATTTTCCATTTTTCTAGTACCAACTATAAATTATTTTTGGGATCTTGATGTGTGAAAATTGGAAAAAATTCATACTTTTAAGTTTTTGTACATTTTAACTCTCTAAATTTGTTGGTTTACGTTTCAAGGTAGGTCCAAATCGAAAACGCTGCAAATTATTATACAACCGTTTATTATTTTTCTATATAGATCACTCGTCTGCAAAGCCACCAACCATCCAACATGAAGAAAAACATCGATCGTATTTCGGTCAGCTATAGTTTGAACGGAGATTAGGCCTCTTTTGCGATTCACACTCGTGTTTCTGATTTATCGTACGTCCAACCCTTAAATTCTCGTAGGGAACGAACGGTTTTTCCTACAGGTCTCAAAAAATTCTAAAAATTCTATACTATCTTAAATTGATGGAAAAACAATACCTTTAAGTATATCAAAATTTTTTGAGTTAGGGCGTTTTCAAAATTTCAAAATGTATCTTTGAACCCTTAGAAATGACCTACATCAACCAAAATCTTCGGGGCACAACTGGACCCCAAATGAAGCCTACATACCAAATTTCATCAAAATCGGTCAATGCTAACTGGGGACAGTGCCGCGTATGGCGGACGGACGGCCAAATTTTTATTTGATTTTTGGATTCTACGTACCTTGAAACGTAAACCATCGAATTTTGAACTAACTAAATGGCGCTACAGTCCAGGATGGGCCTTGGCCTCCTCTAGGACATCTTTCCAGCTTGAACGATCTTGTGCCGTTGTCATCCAGTCGTAGCACCCGAGCCGTGCTGTGTCTTCTTCTAAATTGTCACTCCATCTTAATCGTGGCATTCCTCTCTTCCTTGTACCATTCGAGCGAGTTAACAGGAGCTGCTTAGCCGGATCGTTATCATCCATTCGGAGAATGTGGCCGGCCCTTAATCTCCCCAACTTCACGAATTTGACAACGTCAAAATCATCGTACAGCTGAAGATCTTCATTGCGGCGCCGCCTCCATTTTCCATGGTGGAACACAGGGCCTAGTATTCTCCAAAGGACTTTTCTCTCAAAAATTCTAAGGGCATTCTCAGATTGCTTTGTCAAGACCCACGTTTCTGAAGCATATGTCAGGACGGGGCGAAGCAGCGCCTTGTACAAGGTGAATTTAACCCTCCTGGAGAGTACTCGGGATTTCAGGAGCGGCAATAGTCCAAAATAGCATCGATTAGCAGCTAGTGTTCTTGATTTTATTTCCATCGTATAATCATTATTTTCGTGGACAGATATTTAAAAACATCAACCCTGCCAAAGCAGTACGGGCCCAGGAGAATGTCTGGCGTTCTTATTTCATAGTAGTTTTTACTGGAGATCCCATCAAATTTTGAGGGGGTGTTAAAAAAAATTTCTTGGTCGATTCCAAAGGTTCATTATTGAAAATACCTAATAAACCAAAACAATACCTTTACGTTTAAAGTTTTTGAGCTACGGCGTCAGCCCTTATTATTCACCCCTTAGAAGTGACTGAGAACCAAAAGCTTCGCGGCACAACGAGACCCAAATGACCAAATGACTGTACCAAATCTCATCAAAATCGGTGGATGGTAACTAAGAAAGAACCCTTCCAGTATTCCCCCCCGTTTTAAAGTCTCTCTAAATGCTTGCATACGAGTCTGCAACATATTGGGACATTTTCATGTCAACCACTACACAACAAGGTAGTGAAGTAAGGTTGTTAGTTCATGTACCCAAGCATCAAAATAAGAAAACAGTTGATTGTTCTCTACGCAACACAGTGAGTCTATTTTATTTATTTGTCGCGTTTTATTATTGGTCGTTTTATTTATTAGACTTGCTTAGTTTTCGTGACGATTTTTCAGTTTATGTGCCAAAGCAAAGACATGAAAATGTCAAAAAGCCGCAAACGGCGGACAAATGGATTTTTTTTAAATTTGATTTTAGGATTTTACGTAGGTATTTTGAAGGGTACACCATGAAATTTTGGGGAAGGAGGGTTACATTTTTTTCTTGCTCAATTTCAAAGGTTTAGTATCTAATTATATAAAACCCCAACCGTAGATTTGTATGTACTTATGCACGTCGGAAGAATCGGAGGCGTCAGGATTTAGATGAGACGGGGGCGGGAGGAGTCGGAGACAAAAGTAGTTGGAGGATTCGGAGCGGGAGGAGTTAGAGGAATCGGGGGCGGGAGGAGTCAGAGGCGAAAGAAGTTGGAGGAATTGGAGGTGGGAGGAGTTAGAGGAATTGGGGGCGGGAGGAGTCGGAGGCGAAAGAAGTTGGAGGAATTGGAGGCGGGAGGAGTCGGAGGAGAAAGAATTTGGAGGAATTGGAGGTGGAAGGAGTTAGAGGAATCGGGGGCGGGAGGAGTCGGAGGCGAAAAAAGTTGGAGGAATTGGAGGCGGGAGGAGTTTGAAAAATCGGGGGCGGTGAGAGTCGGAAGAATCGGAGGCGAGTGAAGTTAAAAGAGTCGGGGGCGGGAGGAGTCGGAGACGAAAGGAGTTAGAGGAGTCGGAGGCGGGAAGAGTTGGAGGAATCGGAGGCGAAAGGAGTTAGAGGAGTCGGGCAGTGTTGCCAACAAGCGGCTACCAAAACCCCCTGAGCCAACCTCGAAAAACCCCCAAATCCCCCCAAAAAAGAAAAACCCTAAAACTTAAGGATGAAATAACAATATCAATGAATACAATGCAACTTTTTTTTTTTTTAGTAGTAGATTGTAATTCGTTAATGATTTGAGGGCGGAGTGGATCTTGAAGACAATGCAATTATTGTATTAGCGATATAAGTTTCAGGTCATACAGGTTTTGAAAAAAACATTAAAAACATTTTTAAAAATAAACTAGTTTCTTCAGGTAGGGTACTTTTTTGTACAAAAAATCAAAATGTCAAACAGTGAGGTCGCATTCGACCCCCATCTCCAAAACCTTCTCAATTTCTTCAGAACTTCAAGTTTGCTAATAGTAACGAGCGTGAACGGACGAATAATTTTCAAGAATTTATCAAAGTGTGTGCTTGCGAAAGATCGAAGATCGAAAAAAGTTTGTCCTCCAAAACTCGAAAATTATAGTCCCATTGAGCCCACGATAGACATTGGTAAATTCGGTGAAGTTTTTCACTCCATTGAATATATATATTACCTGCTGCTATTTTAATTGCTGATTCATTTTTATTCTACCCAAATCCCCCCGACTCGTCGGTAAAAACCCCCAAAAAATACCCCAAAAGATTTCTCCCCCCAAAATCCCCCCCGTCAAGAAAAAAAAAACCCAAATTTGGGGGGGAAACCCCCAACTTGGCATCAGTGGAGTCGGGGGCGAGAGGAGTTGGAGGCGAAAGGAGATAGAGTTGTCCGGGGAGGGGGGGTAAAATTCCAACCTGTGTGAAGTGTAACTCAGTGTAATATCTCTTATCATTTGAGTTTTTCTGAAATTAAAAAAAAAATTTTAATGTGGAAGATGGGTGGAAATAGCAGCTTTGTGCTTCAAGGTATCGATAGGTTATCTATGATTTGTTTTTGTCTGCATTTAGCAGGTTTTTTAGCTAGAAAAACAAACCAGCTATATAATAAACCAATTATAGTTTTCAATCATTTTCAACAAAGTTTCAATAAGTTAAGTTTTCAATTAATAAGTTGAGTTAATTAATGAGTAGTAGTTTTCAGTTAATAAGTTTCAATCAGTTTTACTTACCTAATTTGCAGCGTTTTGGTCAATTCATAAGATAAACCGTGTGAGATGACGAACAAACCCGGTGTCGTTTTTAGCGTGATGAAAATTGGGAATGGCTCCCAGCAGTAAGACATATCCATGTCAATAAATTGACTTGGATTTTGACACTTTGAATTCCCTTTCGCTCACACAATTATCAAGTCTCCCGTTTGAAACTCGATTGTAACAGCATGCAGTAATAATGAACGCCGAAAGTCATCTCCAGTTCCTTTCAAATTCTTAGGGCGTAAAGGAGGGAGTTTTGAGTGGAGGAGGCGTTCCAGAGGGGGGGAATTGGGGAAAGGAGTTGTTAAGGAAAATTAAATCTCTAGTGGGAGAATAACGAGGAATAAAAAGGGGAAGGTGCAGTATAGTTAGCTCGAGGAACCTCCGACAAGAGGGTGGAGCCTTCATGAGTTGACGTGAAAGGGGAAGGCGAGACTCACCCTAAATGATTCATCCGTTTTCGTGTTGTAACGAGGTGTCACAACGTTGTGATTGTTACCGTGTGCGTCGTCCCGTGATAGCGTTTGACGATGAAGACGTTCAACCAGGAACAAGGATGGAAGGACCTGCCAAAGTCGACTCAACACGGTGGATTTTCTCACCAAACAATCGTCGGGGATTTGGATATCCTTATATGTACTAGTAGAGGGGAGTGTTATATAAAAACATAGAATTGTGTGAAATGCACTTTTATTCATAGCTAAGGCGGTTATTCTCTTCGAACAAACTCCTTCTTCTTATTACTATTATTTTGAATAAAATCACTCGCAATGAGATTGTGGAAAACCATTTTAATAAAAACGGAGTTGAGTAGAACGTTGTCTATTTCCACGAAAATAATGAGTTACAAGTTAAATCGAGCAACAAACAATAACTGAAGGTACATCACAAAGAACATAGCTTATATAGTCACAAGTGAAAGGGAGCTTGAATCCCATTGGTCGAGAAAGTGAAAGTCATACCCAATCAGATAAGTGAAAGGAGAATCCTATTGGCTCAGAGATGTGAAGGGACCTGGGAGGATCATCAAATGCCAATCAAGGCATACAAAGTGAAAGGGAGCTCAAACATTGGTGAGGGTAACATTGTGAAGGGGAGACCAAGCTATTGTAGGAAGGAACCTATCAATGGTGAAACATGTTGAGGGACCACCTCATTCAGACATTTACCAGACCTATCACTATTAAGAATCTCGAACTTTTCAAGCACATCCAACTTACCTCCCTTCGGGCAAAAATGAGGAAATTCTATGTACCGTCCGCTTGTTAGATCAAAACTAAAGTTATGATTGGATTCTCTTAGGTGATTCGCAAAAAGCAGAATCACCTTTGCTATCCCTGAAATCCTTCTCATGCTCAGTTTGACCACAATACTCAAGCCCACAAGAACATTTCAGCTTATAAACCCCACTTTTATCTTGAACGCTAATTTTATCTTTAACAGAATCCACGGCTTTGACGGTTTGGCCGTAGAAACGGTTTCCCGATTTCGAGGTAGGACCTACCACAATATTTTGTGTTGCAGAAATACTACTATTGTACTAATACTGCCGTGTTGGAGTCACATAGGCACGGTTCGATATGTCGTCGACGAGTTCGGTATGACTGAAGAAACGTTAAAAGTCTCACATCAACTCAATTAGAGAAGAAAGGAAAACGGAGGTTTTCAACAAATAACAAAATGTTGGTAGGTCGAAAAAAAACGCGGAGTGATATTTTAATTAGGGGTCAAACGAGGGTGTCGAGAGGGTGAAAAAACGAGAATAGAATGTGAAAAGGCCAACTTGTGATAATGACGGTGAGAACGATACATTCACTGCGATACAGGGGTGACTAACGTGATGTAAGTGGGATAGAGAGGGGGTCCAATTAGGTTTGTAGCAAGAATGAAACGTAACAAGAAAGGGGGAAAAAATACAGGGTAAAAAAACTTGGGAGAAAAACGACTGAGTTGAAAAAGGATCGAGAGAACAAGGGTTTTTCAAGTTTGATGAGTGGTGCTGCTGAGTTCAGTGGGGTTAGGCCGATTTTGCCAACTTTCTACCCCTATTTTCACCTCATGGAAAAGGCGGAAGGATCCTCTATAATGCAATTAAACGGCAAAGAGAGGGGTGGAGGTCGCGTGTAAAAACATGAACGCCTCTCTCATATACAAACCCCCACTTTTCCCCGTCCCTAAAACACGAGAATCTACTTCGAAATCTGTTGAATATTGTGTGATTCAACATCTCCTTTTTATCAACAAGTCCTGCGCCGAAAACGAGTTTTCAACCCCGAGCTGTCGAGTCGTTTTCAGGTTTTCTATTAAAAGACCTCCCCTCGTCAGGGGCGGGACTTGTCAACCTCCGTTTTCACTATTCTTCTATCACTGAATTTTTCAACGAGCTACCGACATATCACATTAGAGGCTTGTGATCCCCGCGTCGTCCCGATCCGCCCTCCTGATAAAACAACGTAAAACCCGTGTTTTCCCGAAAACGCCTAAATGAAGCAGATGCCGCCCGAAACTCGCCGACCGAATGATGTACTCATTTAGTATTCGCGTACACCGAAGGGAGGTCGCTGATTTCTGCTCTGCCGCGTCAAAACTTAACACGATAAATGGTTTAGTTTAAATTGATGCGCTGATTAGGGCGTGGAAAGAGAGCGAAACCCGTGAAGAACGAAGGCAACTACTCTCCTGCCCTGCATAGTAAAAGAGGAATCGTTTCACCTCAGTGGGGCCAACAGAATCGCTAGCTTAAAATCAATTTCTCTCAATCGTGATGTCGGTTTCTGTTTGAAAAACGCAGTAACTCCAATGCAATACACGCTGCAAATTATTACACAATGGTTTATTATTGCTTCCGAGTCTACCAAGGTAGCGGAAGCTTTGTTTTCACTTTTCAAGGACGAAAAAAAAGTTCTCCAAAATCAAAATTTTCACTCGCGTTTTGCGTTTTAGACCTTTCTGAGCAATTTTGGTTCCGTGTCTGTGTGTCTGTCTGTCTGTGTGTCCGTCTGTCATGAATTCCTTGTAACGCGCATAACTATACGAAGTTATTGTCCGATTTCGATGAAATTTTCAGGGATTGTGCGGGTTGGTGTGTAGACGGTCCCCTATGAAAATCATCATCCTCGGACTGATAGAAGCGACTGCGCATGCGCAAACGTGAATTCCTTGTAACAGCCATAACTTCTACATTTTCCATCCGATTTCAATGCAATTTTCAAGGATGTTACAGATTAACTTGTTTTGATGTTTAGAGATTAACTACTGTGTATCGGATCATCTATACAATCAGGTTATGGATACGAGGAAGCTATGTGCCACACCCACTTGGCAGACTTTTTTTTTTTTATTTTTCTGTATAGATCACTCGTCTGCAAAGCCACCAACTATCCAACTTGAAGAAAAACGTCGATCGCATTTCGGTCAGCTTTAATTTGAACGGAGATTAGGCCTCTTTTGCGATTCACACTCGTTTTTCTGATTTATCGTACGTCCAAACTTTAAATTCTCGTAGTGAGCGAACGGTTTGTCCTACAGAGCTCCGGGTGGTCTCAAAAAATTCTAAAAATTCTATAGAATCTTAAATTGAAGGAAAAACAATACCTTTATATCAAATTTTTGAGTTAGGGCGTTTTCAAAATTTCAAAATTGATTTTGGAACCCCTAGAAGTGACCTACATCAACCAAAATCTTCGGGGCACAACTAGACCCCAATTGGAGCCTACATACCAAATTTCATCAAAAACGTGAACCATCAAATTTTGAGGGGGTGTTAACATTTTTTTTTCTTGGTCGATTCCAAAGGTTCGTTATTGAAAATAATAAACCAAAACCAACCTGTTATGATTTGTGAAATTACTGATTCCGAATTGAAATTGAAAGATTGAAAATACGGGAAGTCTATACTCTGCATCTGGAAAAGGATTTTGTATGTTTAATTTTGAAGAGAGTTGTTGAACAATTTAGCCGCCGGTCTTATCTAAACCGGCTTACTAAATCGTTGAGGGAAAGGCCTCTGGTCTGTATAGAAACCGGCTTAATGAATATACTCGAGTTTGAAGGAGATTGAGTTGTTGCCCCCGTCTCATGTAAGCCGGCTTACTACTTAGGCTTACTTTTCCAAGTCCTTTTTGAGGTATGAGTTTTTGGTATAGGTTGTTGAAGAGAAAAGATCGGTTGTGAGTTTGTAGGTTGGTATATCGCTTTCCCGCAGGAATCGTCTTTCCACTCCTCCGGGGGTTCTGGTCCTCCCGGGGGAAGGACAAGCTGGCCGTTGTGTGTTTGGCCGTTATGACCTGATTCCTGAGGAAAAGAGACCGTTGGTTTATTTGTAAAAGACAACATTCCTTGGAGGCACGACACTCTTTGGAAAAGAGCTAGAAGATAGAAAACGTCTGCCAAGTGGATGTGTACCTACCACTATCACAATCAATCAATCTGCACAATCTCTGAATATTGTTTTTTTTTTTTCTTTTTTTTTTTGGCAGGCAGGTGAGAAAATCTTCAAGTTCCACAGGTGGAGTTGGACCTCCTAAGATACCCTGAAGGATCCGCGACTTCAAGGTTATGTGGGATTCAAACCCACTAAAAACGCTGCAAATTATTACACAATGGTTTATTATTTTTCTATATAGATCACTCGTCTACAAAATCACCAACCATCCAATATGAAGAGAAAAAAAAAAATCAAAATCACCAACCATCGATTGCATTTCAGTCAGCTCTAATTTGAACGGAGATTAGTCCTCTTTTGCGATTCACACTCGTGTTTCGATTTATATATATATATATTTCAATATAAACCCTTAAATTTTCGTTGGCAGCGAACGGTTTGTCCTACAGAGCTCCGCGTGGTCTCAAAAAATTCTATAGAATCTTAAATTGAAAGAAAAACAATACCTTTATATCCAAATTTTTTGAGTTAGGGCGTTTTCAAAATTTCAAAATTGATTTTGGAACCCTTAGAAGTGACCTACATCAACCAAAAGCTTCGGGGCACAACTAGACCCCAAATGGAGCCTACATACCAAATTTCATCAAAATCGGTCAATGCTAAGTGGCAAAAGTGCCGCGTACGGCGTACGGAGGACGGCGTACGGCGGACGGACGGCCAAATTTTTATTCGATTTTTGAATTCTACGTACCTTGAAACGTAAACCATCAAATTTTGAGGGGGTGTTAAAATTTTTTTTCTTGGTCAATTCCAAAGGTTCATTATTGAAAATAATAAACCAAAACATCTCCTTTTCTCCCACGTTGGATGCTCAGCCTGGAACTGTTTAACACATTACTTCAGGCTGAGTCCTGCGGCACTTCATCAGTTCTGGATGGCGGGATTGACCAGGTGTTCCCTTCTCTGGGGGACCATCAACACACCAACCCACGCCAATCCCTGAAAATTTCATCGAAATCAGATGAGAATTGCGGAAGTTATGGCTGTGATAAGGAGTTCATGACAGACAGACACAGACACAGAACCAAAATTTTTCAGGAAGGTCTAAAACGTGAAACGCGAGTGGAAATTTTGATTTTGGAGAACTTTATTTTCAACCTTGAAAAGTGAAAACAAAGCTTCCGCTACCTTGGTAGACTCGGAAGCAAAATAGTTTACCCACCCCCACCCTCCCCCCCCCCAAAAAAATGTATGGTTAAATAGATGTGGAAAATAAAGTTGAACGAATCAAAATCAGTTCACATACCGAAAATTCCTTTACTAACCGAAAAATTCCAGTCATGGATGCCGAGATCAATTCAAATAAAATACCCCATACCGATGCAGTTAAATACTTGGATATGACCCTCGACTCCAAATTAAACTGGGGAAAAACACATAGAAAAGAAAAAATGCTGCAAATCATTACCCAAAGGTTTATTATTTTTCTACAAAGATCACTCGTCTGCTAAGAACACGGCTCTACCATTGTTACCACCTACCAACTTGAAGAATAACATCGATCACAATTCGATCAGCTAAAAATTTGAACGGAGATTAGACCTCTTTTGCGATTCACACTCGTTTCTCATTTTCTGATTTATCGTAAGTTCAACCCTTAAGTTCGTGTGGGGAGCGAACGGTTTGTCCTACAGGGCTCCGCGTGGTCTGTAAAAATTCAATACTATCTTAAATTGATGGATAAACGATACCTTAATATCGAAATTTTTCGAGTTAGGGCGTTTTCAAAATTTTTATCCTCATTTTTCAACCTTTAGAAGTGACCTACATCAACCAAAAGCTTCGGGGCACAACTAGACCCCAAATTTACCAAATTTCATCCAAATCGGTCCATTCACCATTACGCAACGCCTTGCTATGCCCCCAGAGCTGCCTTTGACCGCCAAAGTGTTGTGTAGAATGTACAATCTTGTCATGGACAACGATACTCTCCTGTATTGGGGTTTGTTGTGCCATCTCTGTTTCATATCTCCATTGATTCAAAAGAAAGATCTGCCCCCACGAGGGAATTTATCAGCCCTCATGAAAGACTCGTGGCTACTCTGAAATCATCCCCACAAGGATGAACTATAAAGAGCTGAAGTTTTTCTTAAGGTTTATTATTTTCAATAGTGAACCTTTGGAATCGACCAAAAAAATTTCTTCTCACACCCCTCAAGAAAAATTTGCCGTCTGTTCACCTAGTCCAAAAAAAAAAGCCTAATTAAAAAACTTTCGATATAAAGGTTTTGTTTTCTCATCAGTTTAAAAAAGGATTGCATTTTGGTTTATTATTTTCAATAATAATTGACCAGGAAAAAAAAATGTTTTAACATCCCCTCAAAATTTGTTGGTTTACGTTTCAAGGTACGTAGAATCCAAAGATCAATAAAAATTTGGCCGTCCGTCCGCCGTCCCCGTACGCAGCACTTTCCCCACTTAGCATTGACCGTTTTTGATGAAATTTGGTATGTAAGCTCCATTTGGGGTCTAGTTGTGCCCCGAAGATTTTGGTTGATTTTGTTGATGAGCTAGACAACTCTCGAAATAAAGGTATCGTTATTTTCCATCAATTTAAGATAGTATAGAAGTTTTTGAGACCACGCAGAGCCCACATTTGGGACAAACCGTTCGCTCCCTACACGAACTTACGGGTTTTACGTTCGATAAATCAGAAACACGAGTGTGAATCGCAAAAGTGGCCTAATCTCCGTTCAAATTTTAGCTGATCGAAATGTGATCGACGTTTTTGTTTAAAGTTGGTTGGTGGTAACAATGGCAGAGCCGTGTTCTTAGCAGACGAGTGATCTATGTAGAAAATAATAAACCTTTGTGTAATAATTTGCAGCATTTTTTCTTTTCTATGTGTTTTTTCTCCCAGTTTAATTTGGAGTCGAGGGTCATACCCAAGTATTTAACTGCTTCGGTATGGGGTATTTTATTTGAATTGATCTCAACATCCATGACTGGAATTTTTCGGTTAGTAAAGTTGATGTGAACAGATGTTGATTCGTTCAACTCTATTCTCCACACCTATTAAACCATACTTTTTTTTTTTGAGGGGGTGGGTAAACTATTTTGCTTCCGAGTCTACCAAGGTAGCGTTTGATTCGATTTTCGGATTCTACGTACCTTGAAACGTAAACAACAGATTTTTAGGAGGAGTAAAAAAATTTTCTTGTTGGATCATTATTGAAAATATTGAACCAAAACTGTCTTTCTTGTTTGGAACATCAATTTTTGTGAGTCGAACAAGTTTTTATCACTTCTGTAACAAAGGAGGAAGCGAATCCTTCAACGTTGGACCCACCAGGTTCGGCAATCAGTAACATTAAGTATGCTTAGTTTCTTCTCATTTGCTCTGGAGTGGAAGCGGGGGCTCGTGCGATAGGGGAGACAGTTCTAATGAAGGGGGGGCAGGGGAGGGGCAAAGTCCCCTCAAGTTTAGGGAGCACACGAGGTGTCAACAGCAATTACCCTCCAGCCCCCCCACCTCCCGTCCGTCCCTAAAACTTTACAATGAGATTAATTCTACTTGCTAAGGAGGAACGACTATGGGGGTGCGCCAAAGCTCCTTCGTTTTCCTCTTCTTCCGCTTCCCCTTTCACTTACGAGCAGATCTCTTGTAAGTTACGTTCGCTGAGGACCTCTCGCATTCGAGTATTGCGAGCTCTGATATAACTACTAATTCAAATAGTTACCTTCAATTAACTAAATTTGCTTGAGAGCCCTGGTTAGCGCACCAATACGTGTTCTAAAAGTAGCCCCGGGTGTCAAGTCAGCACTACTGTCTCAAGCACTTCAGATTCAAGCCAGCACTACTGTTTCCAGAGGAGGACCCTGCACTACTGTTGCCAGAGAAGGATCCAGCACTACTGTTTCCAGAGAAGGACCCTGCACTACTGTTGCCAGAGAAGGACCCTGCACTACTGTTTCAAGCACTTCAGATTCAAGACAGCACTACTGTTGCCGGAGAAGGACCCAGCACTACTGTTGCCAGAGAAGGACCCTGCACTACTGTTTCAAGCACTAAAGTTTCAAGCCAGCACTACTGTTTCCAGAGAAGGACCCAGCACTACTGTTGCCAGAGAAGGACCCTGCACTACTGTTGCCAGAGAAGGACCCTGCACTACTGTTTCAAGCACTTCAGATTCAAGACAGCACTACTGTTGCCGGAGAAGGATCCAGCACTACCGTTTCAAGCACTTCAGATTCAAGCCAGCACTACTGTTTCCAGAGAAGGACCCTGCACTACTGTTGCCAGAGAAGGACCCTGCACTACCGTTCCAAGCACTTCAGATTCAAGCCAGCACTACTGTTTCCAGAGAAGGACCCAGCACTACTGTTACCAGAGAAGGACCCAGCACTACTGTTTCAAGCACTACAGTTTCAAGCCAGCACTACTGTTTCCAGAGAAGGATCCAGCACTACTGTTTCAAGCACTTCAGATTCAAGCCAGCACTGCTGTTTCCAGAGGAGGACCCTGCACTACTGTTGCCAGAGAAGGACCCAGCACTACTGTTTCAAGCACTTCAGATTCAAGCCAGCACTACTGTTTCCAGAGGAGGACCCTGCACTACTGTTGCCAGAGAAGGATCCTGCACTACTGTCTCAACCACTTCAGATTCAAGCCAACACTACTGTTTCCAGAGGAGGACCCTGCACTACTGTTGCCAGAGAAGGACCCAGCACTACTGTTTCAAGCACTACACATTCAAGCCAACACTACTGTTTCCAGAGAAGGACCCTGCACTACTGTTGCCAGAGAAGGACCCTGCACTATCGTTTCAAGCACTTCAGATTCAAGCCAGCACTACTGTTTCCAGAGAAGGACCCTGCACTACAGTTGCCAGAGAAGGATCCAGCACTACTGTTTCAAGCACTTCATATTCAAGCCAGCACTACTGTTTCCAGAGAAGGACCCTGCACTACTGTTGCCAGAGAAGGATCCAGCACTACTGTTTCAAGCACTTCATATTCAAGCCAGCACTACTGTTTCCAGAGAAGGACCCTGCACTACTGTTGCCAGAGAAGGACCCTGCACTACCGTTTCAAGCACTTCAGATTCAAGCCAGCACTACTGTTTCCAGAGAAGGACCCTGCACTACTGTTGCCGGAGAAGGATCCAGCACTACTGTTTCAAGCACTTCATATTCAAGCCAGCACTACTGTTTCCAGAGAAGGACCCAGCACTACTGTTGCCGGAGAAGGATCCAGCACTACTGTTTCAAGCACTTCATATTCAAGCCAGCACTACTGTTTCCAGAGAAGGACCCTGCACTACTGTTGCCAGAGAAGGATCCAGCACTACTGTTTCAAGCACTCCATATTCAAGCCAGCACTACTGTTTCCTGAGAAGGACCCTGCACTACTGTTGCCAGAGAAGGATCTAGCACTACTGTTTCAAGCACTTCAGATTCAAGCCAGCACTACTGTTTCCAGAGAAGGACCCAGCACTACTGTCTCAAGCACTACTGTGCATACTCAAGCATACTTCATGTTGGGTGGTTGGTGGCTTTGCAGATGAGTGATCTATATAGAAAAATAATAAACCACTGTGTAATAATTTGCAGCATTTTTCACCAATTTGAAAAAAATATTGAATTTTTAGATACGATTGAGACCACCCAGAGCTCTGTATGAGAAACCTCAGTACAGTATTCAAATTTCCATATGAAGAAACCCCAACTCCCAATTTCTTCGAATTGAGTGTTTATTTCTTCCAAATAAACTAGATTGTGAACTAGGTAAGTAGTAGGTAATGGTAGTACCTATGGTTAGTAAAAAAAAAATTCGGCGCTTCGCGTCTCGCCAAGGGGACAAGCCCCCCTGGACTCCCCAGATGCACATATTTTAGCCAAATTTAGTGCAGAACCTTTAGTCGTAGGTAGGTATAATACAAAAATTATATTATCCCTAGCAATATAATTATCTAAAATACATTTTAAAAAACCGGTGTCTAAAAGGCGCTGGCCGATGGAGTGTTGAATACGCGCGTAGCCGTCCCGCTTCCCCCTCCAGCGTAACGTTCAGGGCAATAACATGTTCCATGTTAAAAGTTACTAAGGCAAACCTGTGTTCTTTGCAGGCGAGTGATCTGTACAGAAAATTATAAACCTTTGTGAAATAATTTGCTGCGTTTTCAATGTTGTTTCAATTACTCACACAAATATTATCGTGAATGTACCGCTCAGTAACACTGTTAGGCTTCGTCCTACCATCTATCTCTTCTCTTTTCACGACTACTTCATACCTGTTAATCAGCAAGGGCTGCATGCATTCCATTATCCTCAAAAGAACCGTTATACCTACCCTTAAGTGCTTCCCCCCTACCTACCTCTGAGGACCACTGGGAGAATCCCTTGTCCCCTCAACACGAACAGTTGCAACTTAACCGCGTTACCGTTAAGAGCTTTCTATAAATATTATTTCATTAAGACTGTACCGCTAAAACTTGTATAATAAACCGTTTGTATTAAAACGTGTGTACGAGTATCTTCGTTCTCCTCATCCTGCACTTTACATGGTCCTTCGTGCACGGATCGAGGTTCTGCGTAGTTTCAACACGCGGAATTTATTGATAGTAGTCTAATACGTTATTTCGATTTATCACGTATTCGAACCAGTGTTCATCATGCCTCCCAAACGTGCGGACATCCCTATAGTGACTCTCGTGATACAAGGTGAAACGCTCACTAAACAGCTTACTTCTCTTACACTTATGGTTGAATCAATTGACATCAACCTACCTACAGCAAGGCGCAAAGCTCGCGCTTTGAATAATGATGTTCACTCTGCGTTAAACGACACCGCAACTTTATTGGAAAATATGTCGTATTCAAACGAATTTTCCACCATCAAAGATCTTCACTCTCAACTGATTGACCTAAAATTGAACTTGAGCATCAAATATCAAGAACTGGTTGATGATGAACCCACTTCACAAAGCTGTTCATCCCTAAATGAAGCATCCTCTGAAGCTGATGACCAAGTAAAACAGCTACAGTTACTTCAATTCTTACTGCCGAATATCGAGCCCTTTAACGGAGATATCATGAAATTTGAGTCATTCCGTACACAATACGAAACTGCCGTTCACAATCTCGCACTTCCACCTCACATCAAAATGTCAGCTCTTCGGAAACTCGTCACAGGATTTGCAAGGCCTCTCTTGGAATTTTACGGTACTTCCCAAGAAGACTATGAAAACGCGTATAAAGAGCTCGTTGACAAATACACAGGAAAACGGAGAGTAGCTGACGCCGTTCTTAACAGCTTTCACTCTGTACCAACGTGCTCCATTTCACCAAAACTGGCCGAAATTGAAAAATTTAGAGATGAAATTTCCGCTTCATATCAATCACTGAAAAACCTCAAAATTGAGGATCTTGCTGAATTCATGCTATTCACTTCAGCGAAATCGAGGCTTTCATACAAACTTCAGGACAAACTTCATGAAAACGTAGGTGACACCGATATTCCCACTATGAAGAAATTCACCGACTTTCTAGAAGGTGAGATATCGAAGATGAGATCCCGTGAGGGCTCTCAGAACTTGACGCCAAACCCATCAAGATCGCGCTCTCCTGCAGAAGATCACTGGAAGAACAGAAGGATGACGACACGCTACTCATCACACCCCGTCTCTTACCATCCCTCTGTAAGTACTAACGTACCTTCTCCTAATGCATGCCCTTGCTGTAATTCTAATCACCATCTCACTCATTGTTCTCATTTTAAGGGATTAAAAATTTTTGAGCGTAGGGAGTTAGTTAAGCAACAATCACTCTGCATAAAATGTCTTGGTTTTCATGCCACTTCATCTTGTCTAGTAAGGGAAACCTGCCCTAGATGTAGTGGTAATCATCATTTAATGCTTCATAAGTATTCATTTAAATTTCCGAGCCAGTTGTTTGATGATAGATCTTTACCTCAACCAAACCCTCAACTTTCTTCAAGTACCAATTCTCCCTATCCACGTCGCCATTCTCCGTTGCCTTCCCCCTACCCTTCTACGTACCCACAGAAACAAAGTTCTCGTGCACATTTTGCCTCTAGTCCCTCTCAAATAACATCATCCTCCAAACCAAATGACAATTCTAATAACCCTTGGGAAGGAGCATCGTGGGAAGAAATTACATCTCGTCAGCCAACCAATGTCAATAGTGAGAATTCGAACTCATTATCAACTTTTGGACTATCTCGCTCAATGTCCTTACCATCAGTACATGGAGAGCAGCAATAGATAACAGCTCGTGGTGCCACCTACAATAAGAATGTATCTACTAACAAATCACGATACTTGGTTCCGGCCATTCGTACTTACTCTCCCATTTCAATTATACCCACGGCTTGTCTGCTTGTCAGAGGCCCCAATAGTCAATGGCACCACGCACGAGCAATTATAGACACTGGCAGTGAAATATCAATATGCAGCTCTCGACTTGTAGAGTCGGCCTCTCTACCTTTTAGAGCAGTAAACGCAACTATCTCTGGTGTAGGAGGTTCATCCGTTAATAAAGTACTTGGCATCTCTCGATTATTTTTTAAATTGAAGACAAATAACCAGGATGTACCTGTGGATGTTCAAGTGCTAAACCGCCCCACTCTCGACATTCCTTCAGCGCCGCTTCCACGTTATCTCTGGCCTCAATATGAGGGTCTCTATTTAGCTGATCCTGACTACCATATACCACAACCGATTGATTTAATTCTGAGTTCTCATATATTCGAACTAATAGATCAAAACTTCGTCATCAACAATTACCCAGGTTATCCCACAGCCCGGTTTACATCCCTGGGATGGCTTATCACTGGAACCTTCTCACCACCAAGACCAAAAAAATCTGTGACTTTTCATCCACTTACTACTGATACACCAACCGACAAGGGGAAATACCTGGCTGCAAATGCTCCTAAACAGATCTCATCGTCATTCGGCCTTCACAGTTCAGAAACCTCCTTAAACAAAACAAGTACTTCTAACTCCGCAGCTCCTCAATCTGAATCGCAAGCAAGCTCTAATATCAACCCCAATGGTCCACAACAATTAGACAAACCAGATCATTGTGAATCCTGTGATAAGGTACAAGCTAACTTATCCCAGCAGACAGTTCCTCTAACGCAGAGAGTGAATGGTCCAGGCTTCCGCTTTAATTGCCTAGTACCTCCCACACGCATTTCTCTAATAAATTTAGCCAGAGCTCCAAAAGTGTCTCTCCTTACAAGAAAAATCAATAAACATAAGTCATGCAATGTCAAAACTAAAAATACTGATAGTAAACTCACCGATTTGGTCGAAAAATTATTTCAACTAGAGTCAGTACGTGATCTCCAACCAATGACGCCTGATGAGCTAAAGGCTGAAGAAATCTTCGTCAAAACCACAACTAAATCTCCAAATGGGAGGTACTCAGTGGCCTTGCCATTGAAAACTGACCGAAAAATACTTGGCCATTCTCGTCTCACTGCAACCCAACGGTTAAGATCCTTAGAGCAACGACTGAAGAAACAGCCACATTTGCGTGTAGCCTACAACAAGTTTATGCAGGACTACCTGAATGAAAATCACATGGAACCATGTAATCCTCCTTCAAGTGATGTCACATGCTATTACCTCCCTCACCATAGTGTACACCGATCAGATGACCCGCCTGAAAAACTACGAGTTGTCTTCAACGCCTCCCAAAAAACATCCTCTAAATTCTCTCTCAATGATATATTACTCCCTGGCCCAAAATTACAACTCAATATAGTCGATGTTATCACCAGATTCCGTCAGAATAAGTATGTGTTTACTGCAGACGTACGTCAAATGTTTCGTCAGATTTCTCATCAACCCCAGGACCAGGACTTGCTTAGAATAGTTTGGAGGTTTGATGAAAATCATCCTGTACAAGACTACAAACTCAAAACAGTTACCTATGGTACTGCCTCTGCCCCATGGCTAGCTAATCGGGTAATCAAGGAGATAGGTGAAGAACATAGGGAAACACATCGATTAGCATCTGAAGTATTATTGAAAAGAATTTACGTTGATGACTTGAATGGAGGAGGGGATACCATTGATGATGCTCTACAATGTCGCAACGAAGTCATTGATGCTCTCAGTTCAGCCCAACTCCAACTACGTAAATGGTCTTCAAATCATCCAGCTCTATTATCTGACATTCCAACTGACCATCTTCTACCAGCATCATCCTTCATCTCTCTGGACTCTGATCCTGAAAACTCATCTCTGAAAATCCTCGGCCTCTGTTGGAATCCAAAAAATGATGAATTCTTCTATATAATTTTTTTTTTTATATAATAATTTAATATAATAATATTATATTAATAATATAATATAATATTATTATATTATAATATAATATTATATTATATTATATTATATAATATTATATTATTTATATTATATTTATATATATAATATTATATTATCTATATATCTATATTATATTATATTCTATTATATTCTATACTATTCTATTATATTATAATATTATCTTATATATCCTCCTCTCCTAATAATCATATTATATTTCCTAATCTAATCCTATAATAATTTTCTATATAATTTCTATATAATTTTTACTAATTCTATTATGTTCATGTTATTTGAGAGGAAACCACTCAACCTGTAGTAGTTCCTTCCAGAGTTATTTAGACATAACAGACGAAGATTCTTGAATGAAATATGAAAAGTCCTGTTTGCAAGGAGGCGGCCGCGCTGTTTGAGTGTTGAACGTAGGTAGGGCTTCGCAAACAGTCGCTTAGGACAACAAGGGATGGACGAGTGGTGGCAGACAATAGGGACAGAACTGTCTGTTGTCACAGTCTTAGTGTCAACCCAGGGAACCAAAAGAACCCGTCCTTCTCGTAATGAGATGCGGCCGCTTTGTTTCCCACCCTTTCTGGCCGTCTCTTTGAAGTAGGCAAAATGAAAGAATTATTTCGTAGGGAGGCTTCGCGTTGCTAGCAGAATTACGTAGTACGCGTCTTGAAACAAGCACCCTGCTTTTTCTTATCTGTGTTTCTTTTGTTTTTCTATCTGTGTTTTCTCCTGTTTTCGGTAGGTGTTGATAATTTTTAAAGTAATTAGAGTAAATTTACTATCCCGTAAATTTAGGCTCATCCCGATCCCGTCTTATGGAAAAAATAGCGAAGCTCGACATCCAGAAGCGAAGCTGGACTCTGCACTACCTTCAGATGAAACAGACGTGTTTGTCAGAATCCTTGAATTTTTCAGAGACATTGGCCGTCTTATATGTAATGAAAAATATATTTCAAAAGGTAAATGTATATTAGTGGGGAGTGATGCCAAAGCCAGTCCTGCAAGAAGAAACAGGGAGATGCCTGGACTTGTGGCAGACTTCAAAACTGGGACTGGGAGAGGGTAGCGTTTTCTGCCAACCGCATTATAAATTCTGTCGCCACCTCTTACCTGTCTCCAGACTGGTGCTCAATCGCCGACACCGCTGCCAGAGAAAAGCATCGGAAACACGACGGAGCGGCAGAAGACCATCGAGGCTCATTCTCTCCTCTAGTAAGTTTTTGTGAAGGCGTGCTTCACAAGGAATTTTATCAATTCCTTCTGGTTAGCTGTCTGAAAAATGGGCCCAGCTCAGATCACAAGTGGTAGGATGGGTGAGAACAAAAATTCAATTTGCACTAATAAGAGCTGTGAATTTAAGAATGTGGAGTTCTGGGATGAAATTAAGGGACCAGTGACTCTCACTGGAACAGTCCACCAGGTCTCGGGGTAGAAGGTGGACCTCAACCACTACTCCGCAACTAGAAAACCCCTGACCACCTACACCTACCTCTATGATATAAATTCTTCTTTTTCTCATCCTCCATACGGAAATTCCAGTGAACAAAAACGACACCAGCAGCCCTAAGATTGCCTTCGCAGCAAAACCTCATTAGATCAAATAAAAGCACTTATTAAAGTTTTAAAAAAATGTATTCAAAGATACCTACACTTTGAAGGCAAACAATATATAAATTCTAAAGACTATCCTAAATAACAAAATATCTGTCAAAGTCAAGTATATAAGTACTGTTAAGAGTACTAATAAAAAGAAATTATGTACAAAAAAAGAATATCAGTTATAGTGAAACGAGAACCGACTCTAACAAAAAAATATAATTAGGTACGAACCGTCGTGCAGTTATAACAATAATAATAATGCTCTTTATTTGTTCACCCTTAATACAGGTATAAATGCATCAACAATAAATTTACAAATAGGTAAGAGTTTTTAAAAAATAAATTTACAATGAAAATGTGAGGGGCAGTCCGGCCAGTTCCTCACCCACCCACCATGGCGGCTCCCGGGGCCACCTCCTATTTCTAGGCAGGCAGCTCTAACCATCGAGCTCAATGGCCCTTACATAGCAGGGAAAAACCACACGAGTCCCCCCCCCCCACCCAACACAAAACACCATTATTGAAAATAATAAACCAAAACGTCAGAAATTATTTATTTACTAATTAATTAATTGATTATCCTCCAAGGAAGCAAACAGTTGGTCCCACAAAGCTCTGGGTGGTATGAAAAAATTCTTTAAAATCGTCGCTACTTATTCTAAATTAATGAAAAAATCATGCCTGTTCGTCAAATTTTTTCCAAGCTAGGGCATTTTGAAAGGTTTACCCCCACTTTTTACCCCTTAGAAGTGACTGACAATAACCAAACCTCCGGGAGGAAGAGGGGGGATAAGAATTGGGTATAGAATTTTGGGTCATGTAGATCATGGACTTTAAAATCCTGTTCAAATGTCGGGCTCTACTGTCACTAGAAGTGTTACAATATGGTGGCTAAGGGTAAGGGGGTACCCTACATGCTGGGTACCTTTTTAACGACGATTTCCGATTCAATAATATCCAGTTTTGGGCTTTCTTAATGGTAAAACGCTGCAAATTATTACACAATGGTTTATTAGTTTTTATTTTTCTATATAGATCACTCGTCTGCAAAGCCACCAACCATCCAACATGAAGAAAAACATCGATCGTATTTCGGTCAGCTAAAATTTGAACGGAGATTGGGCCTCTTTTGCGATTCACACTCGTGTTTCTGATTTGTCGTACGTCCAAACTTTAAATTCTCGTAGTGAGCGAACGGTTTGTCCTACAGAGCTCCGGGTGGTCTCAAAAAATTCTAAAATTTCTATAGAATCTTAAATTTAAGGAAAAACAATACCTTTATATCACAATTTTTTGAGTTAGGGCGTTTTCAAAATTTCAAAATTGATTTTGGAACCCTTAGAACTGAGGTTAAAGGTAAGGTTGAAGGTAAAATAATGTTTTATCGTTTACCGGTAGATATCGAAAGAACTATGTAGGTACTTCTTATCCGGTTTCGACCTCCCCTGGAATGCTAAACAAAATGTGTTTTAACTTGAAAAACATAACTTAATTCGATAAAAAGATAAATTATCAACAATATCGGCGACTATATCTTGTTGATTTCTACCACATTTCATATTTCGGGATTTACCAGAGGCTAATTATTATTATAATTATTGTTTTTACTTGTTTGTGTTATTGCATGAGATGAAGTCGTTTTTCGTAAAACTCTTCGGGAATCGTTATGTAATTTACAAAATTTTTTGGAACTATTACAGAATTTTCGGTCCGAAAACATTTCACGCTGATGAGGATACGTCGGATCAAGGCTGTTTAAACAGGACAATAATCTTTTCCAGCACCACTACAGTCAATACCGCAATTCATTGGACCGTTCTGGTTTTTTCCGAACCTGAAAATATAAGGGGGGATCCTCCGTCCTATGTAGGATCAGAGAATTGTACATTGGATAATAGCACCGGGATTAGAGGTAAGTGCGAACCGGTGAATCAACTTGGAGCTCTCAATAGATAAATTGCCCTGGCATTCAAATCTCGTGACCTGGGATCGGGTTTGTTTTGGTTTGTTTCGGTTATGATTATCGGCCAGGCCTGTTCTGAAAGGAAGGGGAATTGTATAAAGAGGGCTTTCGTCTCCTTCTTTCGACATTGTGACGAGTACTCGAGCACCATGAACGCCCACATCGTCCTCTGCCTCGTAGCATCTGTTTTCGCCCTGTCTCAGGTTAGTGCAAACTGATATCCGCTGATGTATTGATCATACCAAATTCACTTCTTCTCAAAAGTCGCTCCCACTCTACTTAAGTTAGCTTCAAAAACGCTGCAAATCATTACACAACGGTTTATTATTTTCCTGTGAAGATAACCCATCTGCGAAGAACACGGCTACTACCGACCGACCCCTCAAAGTACGTGTGGTAGGTAGGGGAGGGGGAGTGAGGGTCCTGTAGCTTCATTATAAAGTCAGTGGGTACTGCTCAATTACAGTGCAGATGAGTCCCGTTTTGGTATTGCGAGTCAATGCGAAGAAACTTCTAGAAAGATGATAACTTATAGAATCTGAAATATTTTTCGTTTGACAACGACTCGGTTGTAAGCGGAAATCATCAGAAACCAAACTTAATGTTTTTCTACGCGGTTTTCGTTTATGTGCCAAAGTAAAGACATAAAATCAAAATCGTTCACCATTCGTTGGAGAGCCCCAAATTTAAGCATAATTTATTTACAACCAAAACCGCTGTAATTATGGAAGAAACTGAGACATACCCATGAGTTGAAAGAACTGTAAACAACATTCGTGTTAAGAGTTTGTTACAAGACAAAGCATATTATTAGAGGTAGGTAGTTTATTATTTTCCTGTGAAGATAACCCATCTGCGAAGAACACGGCTTCTACCGCCCGACCCCTCAAAGTACATGTGGTAGGTAGGGGAGGGGGAGTGTGGGTCCTGTAGCTTCGTTATAAAGTCAGTGGGTACTGCTCAACTACAGTAGCAAGCATATCATTAGAGGTCGGTGGCGAAGGTAGCGGGAAAAAATAAAGACACAAAATGTCCCAATGTGTTGCAGACTCGTATGCAAGCGTTTGAATTTCTTCATGAATTTCGACATGGTTTTGACTGGGAATTTGGAAGAGGAGTGTTTACATTAAATGTTTAAAATAAATTTTATTGACATTTTCATGTCTTTGCTTTAGCACATAAACTGAAAAATCGTCACAAAACTAAGCAAGTCTTGCTCACGCGACCAATAAATAAATAAAATAGACTCACTGTGTTGCGTAGAGAACAATCAACTGTTTTCTTATTTTGATGCTTGGGTACCTGAACTAACAACCTTACTTCACTACCTTGTTGTGTAGTGGTTGACGTGAAAATGTCCCAATGTGTTTGCAGACTCGTATGCAAGCATTTGGGAAGATTGGTAGTTTCTATATAGATCACCTTGAAACGTAAACCAACAAATTTTGAGGGGGTGTTAAAAATCTTACTTTCAAATGAATTGGAAAAAAAAAAAACATAGATACTACCTACCTACCACATACTACTTGTAATGGCTTTCGATGCAATAAACTAGCTTGTACACATTTGTTCCGAGTTTCTACAGGTCCTCGTGGGCCCCAAAGGGTTCCTAACATGTGGGTGTTGAAATCTGATAAATTTCATCACAATAGTTAACCGTCTGGGTGGTTTCATTCGTTTCTGAAAATTAAAAATAGAGAAATGAAACTAATTAATAGAGTAATTATCATCTTCGGCGAACGGTTGGGCCTACAGAGCTCTGGGTGGAGTCGACAAATCTTAAAAATCGTCGCTATTTTAAATTGATGAAAAAAACAAAACCTACCTGTACATCGAAAGTTTACATGACAGGGCGTTTTGAAAATGTTTCCCCCTACTTTCTACTCCTTAGAAGTGACTAACATTGACCAAAAGCCGCGGGGCACCAATGGAGCCGATATTTACGGTAGGTAGGTACTGCTAAATTGTACGGAATTTGTGATTCCATATACCTTGACATGTAAACCATCAAGTTTTGAGAAGATCACTTTTTGTTCGTTGCTAGATTCCAAAGGTTCATTATTGAAAATAATAAACCAAAATCAAATGGTTCCTACCTGCTTGAGAAACACTGTAAATTATTACTCAACGGTTCACTGAAAAGATGTTGGCACACTTTACCTGCTTTCCGATTCAAGCTAACTGCTGCTACTAAACAAATGATCTTCCATCTGAATCAATTATCCCGTGTAACTTGTTACGAGTGATGCAATAAAAAGAACCTAAAGGAAGGAACAAGGTTGTTTCCTAGATTGTTACCTATAGAAAACAACATTGTTCTAATTTAAAAGGAGGTATCAAAATATTGAACGTTTTTTCATCAAGAGATATTGGTAGTTCTCAGAAAAAGCTCAATCTTCCATGCTCAAACTTTAAGTAAGTGAACCTTTACCAAAAAATTCAAAAAAAATTCACGAAGTTTCCTGGGAACATAAAGAAGAATTTGTAATGCAAGACTGAGCTGAATTCACAGTTTTTAGTCTCAAATTTCAATTTTGAAAATTTATAGTGCGGCGGTAATGAGAACTTGATTTTTTTTTAAGTCGTTGGTATTGAGAATATCGTATTAGTTTCACAATTCTGTTTAAAGAAATTCATGAAGTAACCTGGGAACATAAATACGAATTTGTAACGCAAGAAAGAGCTGAATTCACAGTTTTTAGTCTCAAATTTCAATTTTGAAAATTTATAGTGCGGCGGTAATGAGAACTTGATTTTTTTTTTTAAGTCGTTGGTATTGAAAATATCCTATTAGTTTCACAATTCTGTTTAAAGAAATTCATGAAGTAACCTGGGAACATAAATACGAATTTGTAACGCAAGAAAGAGCTGAATTCACAGTTTTTAGTCTCAAATTTCAATTTTGAAAATTTATAGTGCGGCGGTAATGAGAACTAATTTTTTTTAAGTGATGGTAATGGTATGTATACAGTTAAATTCTAAGTAACGGATGATACCACTCAGACGATCAACAATGTTAAATGCGCATTTATTGTGGAAATTTATCAGAATATTCATTTGTGTTTATTTTATTTAAATATTTATTTAAGTTTGAAAATGTTTTTGGCAGGGTACTCCAACAACACCAACCCCGGCGACTTCTCGTCGTGTCACCGTGGCACCGGAAGATCTCGAACAAGCCAAATCACTGAGGAAATTCTGCACAGCAAAAACTGGATTTACTGGCATCGCCACGACAGAGACCTCCAAAGGCAAAGGTTAGGAAACCTACCATACTTTTTATTTTCTGGCCCAGTAATAATTATTTGTTATCGTTAATCCTATTCTATTTCTGGTAAAATAGAATTATTTACCTTTTGAAACACGACTTTGGTGGATTTCTAATGTTTTTAAAATCTGATATCAAGGAAGACCTCGTGAAGAAGTCCCAGTATCTGGTCCGAATGAAGGTGGTCATATTTCCGATAGAAAGCTCCTCGTGGCAATTTTCAATTTGCTCGGCTCGTTATCGGGATGTAAGGCATTTCACGTTTTTTGGTTTAATTTACAGGTTTTTTCGCACAAAACTGAGTATTTTGCTCTCGTTTTACTGTTTAAAAATAAATTGATTGGCATAGTCAAAAGTCGTATGCAAATTATTTCTTCACAATATGGTGTGCGCCTGGGTAGGAAAAACTGTTTATTGTTATTTTTAATCTAAGGTAGACCTCATTCTGAGAATTTTGGTACCAACCTTCTAGCGTGTGTAAATCTTTTCCTATGAATTTTAAAAGTTTCGACCGTTTATGACGTCACAGTGGGCTGGGGAGTCCCGCCCAGGCGAGAGGGGCGCGTGACGTCATAAACGGTCGAAACTTTGAAAAATCATTGAAACAGATCTACTCACGCTAGAAGGTCGCGGTTGGTGCCAAAATTCTCAGAATGTCTACTTTCGATTAAAAATCTAAAAAAAATCAAGGCGCACCCCCCATTCATGCCAACTTGAAGAATTTCACACTAAATTTTGCTCCTTTGTATAAAAACATTTAGAAAATATAAGTAAAACGCTGCAAATCATTGCTCAAAGGTTTATTATTTTCTGTATAGATCACCCTTCTGTATAGATCACTGGTTCTCCGTCAATAGCACCCACCACCATCTGTATTCTCCCTTGACCTTCCCTCTCAAATTTCAGCTTCCTGCGTTCAATAGGATTGAAAATGGCTTCGGAGCTAGCTCAGCTGATCAGTGATCTGAAGAGTGAAGAAGATCTTCTCGAATGCTGGAGTCGCTTGGAAGAGCAAGCGCTTGCTGCAATGATTTGCAGCGTTTTTTCCAACCAACACTTTTTTAACCTACCAACTTTTTTTTACCTACCAACTATTGGTAGGTACTACCTACCACACCATACTGCTTCACACCTTCACAATCAAGTTATTAGAAAGAACTAAACGCTTTACACTCGATTCGAAAAATAGAAAGCTTCATATGGTAATTTGATTACTGGTTACGCAGAAGGCAAAACTGTATAGAAATCGAAAAAATGAACAGCGATCGCATTTTAGTCCGATAAAATTTGAACGGAGATTAGACCTCTTTTGAGATTCACACTCATGATTCTGTTTTATCGAAGGAAAACCTTCAAGTACTCGTAGGGACCGAACGGTTTGTCCTACAGAGCTCCGGGTGGTCTCAAAAATTTTTTAAAATGCAATACTATTTAAAATTGGTGAAAAAACGATACCTTTATTTCGAGAGTTTTCGAGCTAGGGGACTCTTGAAAATTTCAACCCTTAATTTTCACCCCTTAGAAGTGGCTGACATCAACCAAAAGCTTCGCGGCTCAACTAGACCCCAAATGGAGCCCATATACCAAATTTGAACCAAATCGGTCCAGTGTTGCTAAGAAAAGTGCCGCGTACGGCGGACGGCGTACGGCGGACGGACGGACATTTTTTTATTCGATCTTTGGATTCTACGTACCTTGAAACGTAAAACATCAAATTTTGAGGGGGGGTTAGAATTTTTTTTCTTGCTCGATTCCAAAGGCTTATTATTGAAAATAATAAACCAAAATGGTAAAAATGATAAAAAAACAAAACCCGAACTGACGATTTTAACTCTATTTTTGAACATCCCTACTCAATCAAACGGAAAAACAAGGCTTTAATTGGAAAGCTGAGATCTCGAGAAAGGTTACCGGATTCTCTGTAGTTTCAGTAGAACTAGTCTTTAAGTTTTTCATGTTTTCTGAAAATTCTTTGTTGCCATTATTTACACTTTAGGTCTTATAAGACCTTCACATTATGCTAACATAGGAACTTTCTTCCTAACTTTATGAACACAATTTGAATTTTCTAGACCAAGCAAGAACAGCCACAACGCCGAGGCCCAAGACACAACTCGAAAAAGTACGTTAATCACTTGATATTTTAAATTGTGTGTATTGAATAATTCTTATAAATTCGTATTTTACTCTGTCCTTCGCAAATAAATACGAAACGAGATTAGAAAATCAGATTAGAATGTTCCAATCCAATAAATACCTATGTAATATCACAAACGTACTTGCGTTAGGTTCATTCCCGCAGTAATAATCACTGATTAAACGTGAGGTTATTGAAATATAGTAAAACACAGAGAGGTACGCAAGACAAAAAGGCTGAGAACCGAGAAGAGGGAATTAGAATTACCTAAACCTACCTAGCTTCTATTCTAGAGCGATTCAAGGGAGCCATGTTCAGGTGTTGCATACAGAAGTAATAAAAAGGTTCCGCCGAAGTCCCTTGGATGTACTAGTAGGTACTCCTGACTCCTGACATTAACATTATGAGACATTCTTATGTAATAGATCCAATTCTAAACAGAAAAACAACTTACGAAGAAAAAAAACTCGTGAAACGTTGAGATCTTATCATATTGTTCTGAATCACAAATCGTGAAAAAAAATCCATAAGTGTATGTCAGTGCAAGTTTGGGGTGTGAGACAAAACTTGTGTATGCCTTCTACGGAAAAGTGATCTAAACAACAAAAAAAAATATAATAAAATAGCTACTAACTGTTTTTAATTATTTGGAAAAATTATGATTACGATTGATAACAAAGGAAATGATGTGCATTATTACTACTCAATGGATCATTATGTTTACAAACGGTAGATGTAACCAACCAATGTTATCAACTTACGAAGTATCCATCCCCAATAGCAAAATCGATTCATGATCAGAAATAGGACCCAAAAGTCAATTTTATAGAAAAAACTGAAAACTCAAAAACTTTTTGGTTTATTTTTCAGTACCCAGTAAACTTCCTCTCAGCCTATCTTCATAGGTTGACGGAGCAAACAACTTAAAATTAGCGAAACCATCGTCTTCTTGATAATTTTACTTCCTGTGAATTTTTTACCCTTAGCCTAATCGATTTTCGTAGTCGGCTTTTGGGTGGTTAAAATTGTTCACGGAAAGTCTACTTTTCATCCCTATTCCGTTTTACAGTCACCAAAATTCAAAATCATCACCCATTGACTAATTTTCGTGTTGAAGACTAAAAAAGTGTTTATCTACTTTCAGTGTTACTTGGAGTGCCTCTACACTGGTTTGCAGCTGGTATGTACAAAACTGTTCTCATCTCTCTCTCTTCTCAGTTCCGTGTTTCATAATTAAATTTCTTCTGTTTTCTAGCACGTAATATCTTGTTTAATTATACAAATTAATACAAGTATACAAATAACATACTCGTAGTAAATGGGGACCGTACCTAGCTCAGAGATTACTTGAAAATGCATGTACCTCAGCCACTGATGATAAAAGAGAAACTATTATCATAACCATACTCCCAGTATAGGTACTATACTACTACGGGAGGAACCAATAATTTTGAAAAAATTACATTCTCTTCGCCTCTCCTTCACTACCTTCACTATAGCGATACCTTAAAGCACAAAGGCACTATGTCCAAAAACGGAGTTTTGAGAAAAACGCAAAAGAAGTTTTCACCAGTGCACAATTCCTAAAATGATGGCTTTTCCCACTAAACTCTTTAATTTCTTATAAGCTATACTCTCCAAGAAGATCTTCCAAAAATGGTTTTGTTGAATTTGAGTGTTATTTGAGTGAATTAAAAAAAAAATAAATGTGGAAGATGGGTGGACCAAATAAGGTTAAGGACATGGATCCTCTAGCCAAGTTCGATTGTGGACATGACCCCTTTGGGTAAAGGGTTTATCACGCTCTCGATCATAATTTGGCGTCACCACCAGTTTTTTGGTGACAGACAAGGAGGTTTCGCGTGTTAGATAGGTATTGTTGATCAGGAATTTTGGAAAGTTATTCATGCATAATACATAGTTTACAAAACATCAATAATTATATTTTCCAACTCTTTTATTCTCCTAGAAATGTCAAATAATTAAAAAATCTTAATACTATATCAATTTGGAGCACAAAAATTGAAGGAACTCTCGGTTTCAAAGGATCACCAAAATCGTCTTCTTTAACTACCTATCTGTTCGTAAGTTGCCTACTGTTTAATAAAAAATCACGGAAATTCAACGTACTAAATAAGCTATTTAAAATTAACTATCATCAAATTTGTTACTTAATTATCACAAAATGTGCCAAGATTTTAAAAAACACTGGGTATAAGTTAACAAAGCTGCAAATTAGTACGCAACTGTCATTAACCATCTGCATAGAATAATACCTACTTGCAATAAAATCGGTATCCTGTTTGGTTGTGAAGAATGCACAACTGAGTACTACACAAAACTCATTTCAATGAAACACTCGCATTTAATACGCTGAAATCTGAACGGAAATTAGGCCAATTTCCTATTGTGAACAATCTTTTGGGATTCAGTTTTGGTTTTTTGGTTAATTTCAAGTCCAACCCTTGATTTCTTAAAGGGAGAGCGGTTTATTTTTCTCTAAGAAACAGTGTCTGCCTTCCTTAACCTAGTGCTCAAAGGAGCTATGTACGGACAAAGCTCCAGTGTCCACAATACGATTGAATTTTATAGCTATCTTATTGGGACATAGAACGATTGTGCATTCCTCTTTTGGACAAAGCACCGAATGGCATTTACGATTATTCGAGAGAGGACATAGAACCCTGTCAATTTTTCCTTTTTTAAGCCATTTTCAAAGTTTTTAGAGCTACAATCATGTATACTAATGAAAGAGTATGGTCCTATGATGTGACTGACCCATTTATCTCAAAACTGAAATTTTCGGACATAGCGCCTTTGTGCTTTAAGGTATCGATATGCGCTTCCTACACGGTCGATTTTTATGCGATATGCTGCATTCTTTCAATTTTTACGTTCTCTAGGAGCATTCATATTACAAATTTTAAAAAATGTATTGGTACACAGGTACCTACTACATTTTCAAGTTTTTAAATTTATAATTGTTGTTTCCTGATGTCACATAATAGACATAATCAATTGAAGAACTACTTCTTCATTCAAACAAAAGAAAGTCCATGGAGAATAATATAGTTATGAATAATATTTTTGTAGACGAAAGACGGCAAGTTCAATGAGCCTGGTGCCCGAGCTCTGGCGAACAAGAGGTACAAGAACGCTCCTGAAGAACTCCGGAAAGTCAACAGCATTATCGACTTCTGCATCACAGAAGGTTGGAATAATATTGATTAGAATAATAGAATAATATTATAATAATTTTGATTACCAAGATAATTTTATAGATTTCCTGGATATAGATAAGACCTAAAAGGCCAGGGCTGCTCGTGACGTATCTACATTCCCCAACAGCAGGATAGTGAATTGCATCTTGAAATTATACATTCGTGTTCTTGACGTTTCAGTTGTGGTGAGGGATATCGAAGAGATGTGCGCCCTCGGTCGCCTCATCAAGGAATGTTTCAGCAAATACGGAGCCAAGGTACGTCAATAATTGTATACACAAATCAGTGGTACATCAATCATTTATGGCATTAACGACCACTAAAAAACTATTTATACTACTTTTATTAAAAAATGTTGATTTATCATGTTCCAGAACTTTCCCGAGCTGTGAATGGCAAGCTGAACGGAGGCTCACGCCTTAAAATGTAATTATTGTAAACTAATCTTGTAATAATTTCTTGTAAATAAATTTTTCTACAAAAACTAGAAATGAAAATGTTTTTAGCCTTTCCTCGTCCATTTTGTGACTTTAGTGCGTTTTAAAATCGAAAATGAATGACAAGATAGGCTAGTTATTATTGCTAGTTTCAGGTATTTTCACGATTTAGAAAGTTTCGATTTCTCCTATCAGCACTTACTTATTTAGGAACATCAAAAACGCCCACTTACGTAGGTTTTCAAGCCAATCTCATTTTTTGAAGAACAATTTTTTTGCTAATCTTGTCTTGCAAGGAAAACGGCGATTACGTCGTGTGATAACAAACAAAAACGCTGCAAATTAGTGCCCAAAGGTTTATTATTTTCTGAATAGATCACTGGTTTTACATCAATAGCACCTACCAACATCTGTATTCTCCCTTGACCCTCCCTCTCAAATTTCAGCTTCCTGCGTTCAATAGGATTGAAAATGGCTTTGGAGCTCACTCAGCTGATCAGTGATCTGAAGAGTGAAGAAGATGTTCTCGAGTATTGAAGACGCCAGGCGCATCTTGGTAGATGATCACCGTCCACTTTTTCAAGATGGTAGAGGGGAAATATACTCATAGGGTAGTCGACCACTCCAATGCGGTGAAGGTGTTTTTGAGGAAATCATGTCCCGTTGCCATTCGGAAGGTAGCGACAAATTCGTCTCGGGGCAAGACAGAGGAAATTGGCGCAATATGCTTGTGCATATAGATTTCTCCTTGAAACTGTCTTTCTTCCAATCACCAGCACAGGCATCCAGTAAACGCAAACCCACTTTTTTCATAAAGACTTCATAGGAGTCCTAATTCGTAAGGTCCCAATATATTCAACGTAAATGCAAATCACTTTACTTTACTCACTCTTACTTTAATCACTTCTAGGATGCAGTGACATCTCAGTCGATTAGTCTCATTGAAACGGTCGAAAAACAAAGAAACTATTCGTCCATTGATAAATATGGGTATAATATTTTGCTTCCGAGTCTACCAAGGTAGCGGAAGCTTTGTTTTCACTTTTCAAGGACGAAAAAAAAGGTTCTCCAAAATCAAAATTTTCACTCGCGTTTTGCGTTTTAGACCTTTCTGAACAATTTTGGTTCCGTGTCTGTGTGTCTGTGTGTCTGTGTGTCTGTCTGTCTGTCTGTCTGTGTGTCTGCCATGAATTCCTTGTAACGCGCATAACTAGGTATACGAAGTTATTGTCCGATTTCAATGAAATTTTCAGGGATTGTGCGGGTTGGTGTGTAGACGGTCCCCTATGAAATTCATCATCCCCGGACTGATAGAAGCGACTGCGCATGCGCAAACGTGAATTCCTTGTAACGGCCATAACTTCTACATTTTCCATCCGATTTCAATGAAATTTTCAGGTATGTTACAGATTAGTATTTATATGATCCCCTATGAAAATCACCACCTTCGGACTGATAGGAGCCACTGCGCATGCGCAAACGTGGATTTCCTTGTAACGGCCATAACTTCTACATTTGCTACCCGATTTCAATGAAATTTTCAGGGATGTTACAGATTAGTATTTAAATGGTCCCCTATGAAAATCACCACCTTCGGACTGATAGTAGCCACTGCGCATGCGCAAACGTGAATTCCTTGTAACGGCCATAACTTCTACATTTTCCATCCGATTTCAATGAAATTTTCAGGGATGTTACAGATTAGTATTTAAATGGTCCCCTATGAAAATCACCACCTTCGGACTGATAGTAGCCACTGCGCATGCGCAAACGTGAATTTCCTTGTAACGGCCATAACTTCTACATTTTCCATCCGATTTCAATGAAATTTTCAGGGATGTTACAGATTAACTTGTTGTGATGTTTTGAGAGTAACTGCTATGCATCGGATCATCTATATAATCGGGTTATGGATACGAGGAAGCTATGTGCCACACCCACTTGTTTTTTACTTCTTTGCCGAATTTTACTTGTGTGCCGAATCAATAATCTTAATTCGGTAGTTTTTCAAAGCAAACTTTGTCAGGGCTAGTCAATCGGCGATCACAACAAAAGAGATCGTGAATACATTTTGTCGTCGAATAAAAAATGAAATCACAACAGTTTTGGAAAAGCACTTATGCATAATTCATACCTTTGATATGTAATACGTTGTTTTTATTCAGTGAAGAAAAGCGAAGGAGGAGTCCCGGAGAACGAAGGGTTTGTATAATGCAAGACAAGTCTTTTTATATTCCCCAAAGGGCTGTAGCGGCCCTTAATGGTCGAAATATGGAGTGGAAAAAAGCGAGGGTCGGCGCTGCGGAAGGGCAGATGTGATGGATTCTGGCGGCAGCTCAAAGGGCACACTTGCATACCTATTGCTTTTTGTTGCCAACAGCCGACTTCTTTTTTCCCTAAATGAGGAGGGAGGGTTCACATCCTATACATGCATTGCTACACTTGAAAATCAACATTTGATTCGGAAATTAAGACGGGTAGATAGGTAGGTACCAGAAAATTTCGGTGAAATGATTTTACAATAATTTTCGTGGAACACTGAAAATAAATAAATCTCTTAGAAACAATCGTGGAAGACGTCATAGTAATGTGGGCATGCTTGCAGAGAAAAGTACACATATTCATCAAACTTTCAGAAGACTGAAAGTGCCGCGTACGGTGGACGGCCGGCAAAATTTTTGGATTCTACGAGGTTCTTTAAACGTAAACCAACAAATTTTGAGGGGGTTAATTTTTTTCTTGCTCAATTCCAAAGGTTCATTATTGAATATAACAAACCAAAAGCACTAGTAATGAAAAACGCTGCAAATTATTACACAATGGTTTATTATTTTTTATTTTTCTATATAGATCACTCGTCTACAAAGCCACCAACCATCCAACATGAAGAAAAAACATCGATCGCATTTCGGCCAGCTGAAATTTGAACGGAGATTAGGCCTTTTTTGCGATTCACACTCGTGTTTCTGATTTATCGTACGTCCAAACTTTAAATTCTCGTAGGGAGCAAACGGTTTGTCCTACAGAGCTCCGCGTGGTCTCAAAAAATTCTAAAAATTCTATAGAATCTTAAATTGAACGAAAAACAATACCTTTATATCAAAATTTTTTGAGTTAGGGCGTTTTCAAAATTCATTTTGGAACCCTTAGAAGTGACCTACATCAACCAAAATCTTCGGGGCACAACTAGACCCCAAATGGAGCCTACATACCAAATTTCATCAAAATCAATGCTAAGTGGCAAAAGTGCCGCGTACGGCGTATGGCGTACCTACGGCGGACGGACGGCCAAATTTTTATTCGATTTTCGGATTCTACGTACCTTGAAACGTAAACCATTAAATTTTGAGGGGGTGTTAACATTCTTTTTCTTGGTCTATTCCAAAGGTTCATTATTGAATATAACAAACCAAAAGCACTAGTAATGAAAAAAAAAACAAGTGGATGTGGCACACATAGTTTCCTCGTTTCCACTAGGAATCCGATCCTCCCTAGGTACCTGATCCCGAGGGAGGACTCCAGGGTCTGCTCCGCCGCGGCTCCTCCAAAGAACCGAATATCCCCCGTCAAACCGCCGATTTCGTTTAAAAAAATGCACGTTTTTCCTCGTTCAAACATAAATTTCTCCCTTAAATTCGATTGTAAAATATTTTTTAATTTAAAAATTAAAAAAAATAACAGAAATTGACAAATGTTTAAGTTTGGGGTAAAACGCTGCAAATTATTGCACAATGGTTTATTATTTTTCTATATAGATCACTCGTCTACAAAATCACCAACCATCCAATATGAAGGAAAAAAGAAAAAAAAATCAAAAAAATCAGAAAAAAAGAATCAAAATCACCAACCATTGATCGAATTTCGGTCAGCTCTAATTTGAACGGAGATTAGGCCTCTTTTGCGATTCACATTCGTGTTTTGATTTATATATACATATATATATTTCAATATAAACCCTTAATTTTTCGTAGGGAGCGAACGGTTTGTCCTACAGAGCTCCGCATGGTCTCAAAAAATTCTAAAAAATCTATAGAATCTTAAATTTAAGGAAAAACAATACCTTTATATCGAATTTTTTCGATTTAGGGCGTTTTCAAAATTTCAAAATTGATTTTGGAACCCTTAGAAGTGACCTACATCAACCAAAACCTTCGGGGCACAACTAGACCCCAAATGGAGCCTACATACCAAATTTCATCAAAATCGGTCAATGCTAAGTGGGGAAAGTACGGCGAACGGACGGCCAAATTTTTATTCGATTTTTGGATTCTACGTACCTTGAAACGTAAACTATCAAATTTTGAGGGGGTGTTAACATTTTTTTTTCTTGGTCGATTCCAAAGGTTCATTATTGAAAATAATAAACCAAAATACTACTCTAGTGTTGTTTTTCTTGACTGGTCAACGACAGCTCATCTATTGAGAAATTTCACGCTCTTTCCAACGGTATCCTTGTTTTTAATTTTGGAGTGTAATTTAGGGGAGTCATGACCGTTTTAAACGGTGTAAGATCGAAAACACGACAAAAATCTTGAAAGTCAAAAAAGTCGGATTTAAAGGGGGTTAAGAAACTGTTAAACTCCAAGAGGCATTTTTTGTTGCAAATTAGTTGTAGAAACTACTCCCGAAATTAGGTGGATAACTTATTGGACACCCTGTATATGTAGATCACTCGTCTGCAAAGAACACGGCTTTGCCGTTGCCAACCTTAGGTATTACCTACCTACTTCACAATCGAGTTTATTTGGAAAAAATATACGCTTCACACTAAATTCGAAGAAATGAAGAGTTGTGGGTGCCTTCATAAGGAAATTTGGTTACTGGTTGCTGAAGACGCAAAACTGAGTACAACTCGAAGAATTGAACAACTATCGCATTTCGGTCCGCTAAAATTTCAACGGAGATCTTTTGATTCACACTCGTGTTTATGATTTATCATAAGTCCAACCCCTAAACTGTCTTGGGGAGTAAACAATTGGTCCTACATAGCTCTGCGTGGTCTCATTCGATTCTAAACATTGAATACCATTTTAAATTGAAGAAAAGACAATGCCTTTATATAGATTTTTTTTAGCTAGGGCGTTTTCAAAATTTTGACCCTTTTTTCCAACCCTTAGAAGTGACTGAATTCAACCAAAAGCTTCGGTGCACAACTAGACCACAAATGGTGCACATATGCCAAATTTCATCAAAATCGGTCCACGGGAACTAAGGAAAGTGCCGCGTACGGCAGACGGACGGCCAAATTTTTATTCGATTTTCGGATTCTACCTGTAAACCAACAAATTTTGTGGGGGTTAAATTTTTTTTCTTGGTCGATTCCAAAGGTTAGTTATTGAAAATAATAAACCAAAAAATGGGAAATGAAAATAGTTTATCTTGAGAAAAATACCAAATTGATTTATTCCAGTAATACACCTTGAAACAATAATAATTATAGCTAGATTATGTAAAATAAGGTTCGGATTCGGAATGTACAGAAATGAACTCTTTTTCGTTTGAATTGAATAATAAAGGGACTAAATTTAAGAATAAATACGTAAAAGATAAAGAAAAGCAGATAATTTCGGAAATATTTCAAGCGATTTGTTGGATAGAATAGTTGCGAGCCAGCCGGTCGAATTCTGACTCTTTGGCAGAGTGTTCAGCGACGAAATGATGATCGTCGTGTGAATCGGCAAGTTGGCTTCTGTAACGGTTGGCAACCTGAAATCAGACGTTATGTTGAATTTGTATCGTTTCGTAGATCCAATTATAGAAAACTACAGGTACCTGCTGAGAGCCTTCACTCACTGAGGCCCTTTCCCAGTGATGGGGTTGCGCTAAGGAGGCAGCTAACTGCAGAGGCGCGGAGTGTGGTACGGGAAAAATTCCAAGGAGTTGGGCATCTCAGTAGGTGTACTCCGTGGTGTCACCAGAAGCATACTGCTCGGCTTAAATTTGAACTGGTGGTTTCTTTTTGGTTTTTTAAGATAGAGGCAATTCGCTTCATCCCTCCCTCCCACCCCCACCTTCCTCATCTTCCCTCATCCGTACGGCTGGCATAGAGTCCTGGGCGACATCCCCATTAATATTTTATTTTTTATTTTTATTTTTCATTAATGGCGTGCCCCCTCCGTTTTTGAGGGGAGTTTATTAAAAAAAAACGCTGCAAATTATTACTCAAAGGTTTTTCTATATAGATCACTCGTCTGCAAAGAAAACGGCTTTGTCATAGTTACCACCAACCAACATGAAGAAAAATTTCGCTTATGTTTATATTTGAAAAACTGTTAAGAAAAGAGTGGAGTGATTCACTTTTACATTTGTTTACGAATCCGTTGTAAATGCTTGCATACGAGTCTGCAACACATTGGGACATTTTCATGTGTGTTTTCTTATTGTATTTATTACTAGGCAGATCTCACCCGTGCATTGCACGGCGGGGCGTAGATTGAACCTGAATCTGCGGATCAGGGTGAGGGGAGCCCAAAAGCACTGAAGCCTGGTGGCTTATTGTGCTTCTCCGCAGATTCTATTGTCTAGTCAAACAGTCCCAGCCCTTTAGTAAGGGCCAGTAGTGGTTTGGCTAGGTTAGTGCAGGGGAATGCCTCCATGGGTGTGGGTGACCCAAAGAGTTGGAACCTGCGGGGCGTACATTTGTCCATCGTCAATTTTTTTCGCTCACGATACTCTCGCGTTTGTTCACTGATCGTTTTGAAGTGGAAGGAGTACGGGAATGGTTGAAACCACTACACAACAAGGTAGTGAAGTAAGGTTGTTAGTTCATGTACCCAAGCATCAAAATAAGAAAACAGTTTATTGTTCTCTACGCAACACAGTGAGTCTATTTCATTTATTGGTATCGTGAGCAAGTTTTCGTGACGATTTTTTCAGTTTATGTGCCAAAGCAAAGACATGAAAATGTCAAAACATCGGAAGCATTTCGGTCAGCCAAAATTTGAACGGAGATTTGCGACTCTTTTGCGATTCACGCTCGTGTTTCTGATTTATCGTACGAAAAACCTTTAAATTCTCGTAGGGAGCGAACGGTTTGTCCTACAGAGCTCCGCGTGGTCTCAAAAAATTCTAAAAATTCTATAGAATCTTAAATTGAAGGAAAAAAATACCTTTATATCAAAATTTTTTGAGTTAAGGCGTTTTCAAAATTTCAAAATTCATTTTTGAACCTTTAGAAGTGACCGACATCAACAAAAATCTTCGGGGCACAACTAGACCCCAAATGAAGCCTACATACCAAATTTCATCAAAATCAGTCAATGCTAAGTGGCAAAAGTGCCGCGTACGGCGGACGGACGGCCAAATTTTGGTTTACTATTTTCAATAATGAACCTTTTGAATCGACCAAGAAAAAAAAAATTTAACACCCCCTCAAAATTTGATGGTTTACGTTTCAAGGTACGTAGAATCCAAAAATCGAATAAAAATTTTGCCGTCCGTCCGCCGTACGCGGCACTTTTGCCACTTAGCATTGACTGATTTTGATGAAATTTGGTATGTAGGCTCCATTTGGGGTCTAGTTGTGCCCCGAAGGTTTTGGTTGATGTAGGTCACTTGTAAGGGCTCCAAAATCAATTTTGAAATTTTGAAAACGCCCTTACTCAAAAAATTTTGATATAAAGGTATTGTTTTTCCTTCAATTTAAGATTCTATAGAATTTTTAGAATTTTTTGAGACCACCCGGAGCTCTGTAGGACAAACCGTTCGCTCACTACGAGAATTTAAAGTTTGGACGTACGATAAATCAGAAACACGAGTGTGAATCGCAAAAGAGGCCTAATCTCCGTTCAAATTAGAGCTGACCGAAATGCGATCGATGTTTCTCTTCATGTTGGATGGTTGGTGGCTTTGCAGACGAGTGATCTATATAGAAAAATAAAAAAATAATAAACCATTTTGTAAAAATTTGCATCGTTTTATTCGATTTTTGGATTCTACGTACCTTGAAACGTAAACCAACAAATTTTGAGGGGGGTTAACAATTTTCTTTTCTTGGTCGATTCCAAAGGTTCATATTGAAAATAACAAACCAAAAGGAGAGTCGGCCCCCACCGCAGAAGCCCCAGAACCCTTCATGAAGCATCGGGGCTAGGCAGAAGAAGCGGTCAATTATATACCACTGTCCAACCTGGCCAGCCTGATGGAGATTGGTACACTGGGAGAAGGAACAGAGAAGAGAGGCCTGAGGATAAATGGCAGTTGCCCCTGACTTCAATACTACGAGTATGATTCCCTTCTGAGCTCTCATATGAAGTACAGTCTACCTACCTACCTAGTATATTTGGCAGAGGTGTCCCGGAGAAAACAGTCGTGATCGGGAGGTTGCCTCCATATGTACTGTTTTCAACCCCCAAAACTCTGCAAGTTCCTCGACCTACAAGTCCTTCAAGAGACGACCAACGACGCCACTTCACGATTGACAGCTTCCACAAGATTGTGTTTACTCTTCCTACTCCAAGCTTTGGCTAAAGTGATGCAACTGGTTGAAATAGAACTCATAATCATACCTCTTACACACATATTTCTGATTCAATACAACTTTTGTGATCTATAAAAGAGTAAACTGTTCGAAAAAAACGAATAATGAACTCACCTCGACCGGTTTGTTGAGGTGCTGTGAGAGGACCATCATGTTGAGGAGAGTGTCTGGATTGTTGGAATCCTTGTCCATGGCTTCTTGGAGAGCGGACTCCGCCTCTTCGTACTTGGCCTGTCCGATGTACGTAACAGCTTGCCCATTCAAGAGGACAGCACTGCTCCCGTACTTGTCGATCAACTCTTGGAAGATGTAGAAGGCATCTTGAAGTTTGTCACCGCCCTGAAAAAGCGACACAATGATTGATTAGAAGAGCCCTTCATACGCAGATCTTATTGAGATGAGTTCAACATGAAGTCAGAGTTCTCGTGATGCCAAGCGGGCAGACAGGGGTGGTGGATGAAACAGGGTCTGTTCAGAGAGGCAGTCTGGAACCATTTCGGAGCCAAACTGGAACTGAAAAGGGAAGGGGATAGAGGCGAATGGACCCCTCCGAACTCCTCCAAACCCCTCCGAACCGTTCAGGACTGCCTCTCTGAACAGACCCACAGTTCAATGAAGTAAAGTGGATTATCACAAATCAAAACTGTTACCACCTACTAGCCAAAACCTATATAGTCAATCACCTAGTATATCAGAATCATAACCAGGAGACAACACTTAACAATCCATTAGGCAGAGCTGTGGCAATAGCCAATCAACATGCATCGTGGCAATACATTACAGGGGTGTCGAAATTACCAACCGACTAAATTCCAAATTGTTTTAATTACTTCAATAGTTGATGTTACTCCAAAGATGTTTTAATTCAGTTGTAATTGTCATTTTCCCAGAAGGGGGATAGCTCTGTCGCCATGATACAAGTTGATTGGCCACCACCACAAATATCAGTGCCTTACGAATTACGGGTCATTGTCTTAGACCTCTTGGCTACTAAGAACTTCATGGATTCAACGTGCTGACATTTTACAAAAAACGCTGCAAATTATTACACAATGGTTTATTATTTTTCTATATAGATCACTCGTCTACAAAATCACCAAACATCCAATATGAAGGAAAAAAAAATCAAAAAAAAAATCAAAAAAAAATTTAAAAAAAAATCAAAATCACCAACTATTGATTACATTTCGATAAGCTCTAATTTGAACGGAGATTAGGCCTCTTTTGTGATTCACACTCGTGTTTTGATTTATATATATATATTTCAAAATAAACACTTAAATTTTCGTAGGAAGCGAACGGTTTGTCCTACAGAGCTCCGCGTGGTCTCAAAAAATTCTAAAAATTCTATAGAATCTTAAATTGAAGGAAAAACAATACCTTTATATCGAAATTTTTTGAGTTAAGGCGTTTTCAAAATTTCAAAATTCATTTTGGAACCCTTAGAAGTGACCTACCTCAACCAAAAGCTTCGGGGCACAACTAGACCCCAAATGGAGCCTACATACTAAATTTCATCAAAATTGGTCAATGCTAAGTGGCAAAAGTGCCGCGTACGGCGGACGGCGTACGGCGTACGGCGTACGGCGTACGGCGGACGGACGGCCAAATTTTTATTCGATTTTTGGATTCTACGTACCTTGAAACGTAAACCATCAAATTTTGAGGGGGTGTTAAAAATTTTTTTTTCTTGGTCGATTCCAAAGGTTCATTATTGAAAATAATAAACCAAAATAAAACTTCCTCCTCTTCTTTTTCGAAATCTAGAAGTATGAAAATTTTCTTTTAAATGAACTGGAGTTCTTGTAATAAATCCAATATTTGTTCATCCCATAACAACAACTAATTTTTAAACATTTGAACAGAATCCATGATAATTGCCCATTGAGACAATAATTACTAGTTCCATAGGTATATAAACAAACCATTGCGATGTTGAGCCAAGCTTGGGCTAACTGCGTGAGGGTATTATCTTCGTCTTTGTCTTGCATCGATTTCAATTCTTTCTTGGCAAGATCAACTCGATCCATTCGAAGGTACACCTGGAGCCGGAACGCCATGCTACAAAAAAAGCACATTTACAGTTCATTTTGGATACTTTTGGAGTTGAAGTTTTGAAATTGAAGGTTGAAATTTTCAAGCGTGACCTAGTTCGAAAACTCTCAAAATAAATATATTGTTTCATCACAAATTTAACATAGTATTGAAGTTTTAGAAACCTGTAGGACAAACCGTTCGCTTACTACGAGAATTTAAAGTTTGGACGTACGATAAATCAGAAACACGAGTGTGAATCGTAAAAGAGGCCCAATCTCCTTTCAAATTAAAGCTGACCAAAATGCGATCGCTGTAGGTACGTGTTAGGTAGGTAGTATCTAAGGTGGTCATAATGGCAAAGTCGAGTTCTTTGCAGGCGAGTGATCTATACAGGAAAATATTAAACCTTTGTTTTTTTGCAGCGTTTTCTATATAGATCACTCGTCTGCAAAGAACTCGGCTTTGCCGTTGTCACCACCTACCAACCATGGATACTAGGTACCTACCTACCACGAACCTACAGCGATCGCATTTTGCTCAGATAAAATTTGAACGGAGGTTAGGCCTCTTTTGCGATTCACAATCGTGTTTCTGATTTATAGTAAGTCTAAACCTCAAGTTCTCGTAGGGAGCGAACGGTTGGTCCTACAGGGGTCCGCGTCGTCTCTAAAAATTCAACACTATTTTAAATTGATAGAAAAACAGTACCTTTATTTCGAAATTTTTTGAGCTAGGGCGAATTCAAGTGTTCAACACTTATTTTTCAACCCTTAGAAGTGACCGACATCAACCATAATCTTCGGGGCACAACTAGACCCCAAATGGAGCTCATATTCCAAATTTCATCAAAATCGGTCGATGCTAACTAATGAAAGTGCCGCGCAAGGCGGACGGACGGCCAAATTTATATTCGATTTTTGGATTCTACGTACCTTGAAACGTAAACCAACAAATTTTCAGGGAGGGGGGGGGTAAAATTGTTTTTCTTGGTCTATTCCAAAGATTCATTATTGAAAATAATAAACCAAAAAAAAGAGAAAAAAACAATAAGACACAGGACAGTGAAGAGGTGCGTGATTCCTCCCAAGAAGAATCTTTAAGAATGAATATTATCTCATACAACCTGATTTTTTGAGGAAAAGGTACTACATAATTCACTACGTGAAGACTGGATTATGAGAGGTATTTTTATCCTAAGGACTTATCCTAAGGACTTCCAGTTGACTCGAGAGGAGGATTGGCGAAATACATTCGATATCACTGCTGTATGAAAAGAAAAAATCTCATTTATGCAGAGTGAGTAAAAGAAATCAAAAGTCAAAGAAATCTTCAAAGATATGGATGAGAAAATCGAACTAATAATATGAGACCAGTCAACCTTTTGGGTGTGACATATAGCACTAATTATTCAAACTATACATAATCAACATCTTGGTTAAATAATGTAAAACCAACTCGATTCGAAGATTTCGATCTTCTTTTTCGACTTTTTCAGTTGATTAAAGGTGAAAACCAGCCTTTGAAGTTGTCTTGTCACTCGAGTAAACCAACTAATTAAATTAGTTCAAATTAATTCAAATTAATTATTAATTTAATTATTAATAAATTAAATTAATTTAATTATTAGTTAATTAATTCAAATTAATTCAAAATTTTTGAAGATTTCGACCTTCTTTTTCGACTTTTTCAGTCGATTAAAGGTGAAAACAAGCCTTTGAAGTTGTCTTGTCACTCGAGTAAACCAACTAATTTTGAAGATTTCGATCTTCTTTTTCGACTTTTGCAGTTGATTAAAGGTGAAAACCAGCCTTTGAAGTTGTCTTGTTACTCGAGTAAACCAACTAATTTTGAAGATTTCGACCTTCTTTTTCGACTTTTTCAGTCGATTGAAGGTGAAAACAAGGCTTTGAAGTTGTCTTGTCACTCGAGTAAACCAACTAATTTTGAAGATTTCGACCTTCTTTTTCGACTTTTTCAGTCGATTAAAAGTGAAAACAAGCCTTTGAAGTTGTCTTGTCTCTCGAGTAAACCAACTAGTTTCGAAGATTTTAACATTCTTTCTCGACTTTTTCAGTCGATTGAATGTGAAAACAAGCCTTCGAAATTGTCTTCTCACTCGAGTAAACCAACTAATTTCGAAGATTTCAACCTTCTTTTTCGACTTTTTCAGTCGGTTAAAGGTGAAAACCAGCCTTTGAAGTTGTCTTGACACTCGAGTAAACCAACTAATTTCGAAGATTTCAACCTTCTTTCCGACTTTTTCAGTCGATTAAAGGTGAAAACCTTCCTTTGAAGTTGTGTTCTCACTCGAGTAAACCGACTAATTTCGAAGATTTCGATCTTCTTTTTCGACTTTTGCAGTTGATTAAAGGTGAAAACCAGCCTTTGAAGTTGTCTTGTTACTCGAGTAAACCAACTAATTTCGAAGATTTCGACCTTCTTTTTCGAATTTTTTAGTCGATTGAAGGTGGAAACAAGCCTTTGAAGTTATTTTGTCTCTCGATTGAATGAAGTTGTTTCGATGATTTCGACTTTCTTTCCAGACTGGGATATAATGAGAATACAGAACGAGATATAATACGAAATAATAAATTGATACGAACCTCTCAATTGAATCGCTCATGTGAAGAACACGAAGTGCACCCTCATAATTTTTCTCTTGGCAGTAAATGCACGACGCCACAATGATGAAGGTCGGGTTCAATGCATCCTCAGATCCAGTAGACACGGTTTTGTCTATCGATGAAATCACAGCTTCCCTAAAAAACAGAAAATTCAACCATTGATATCTCGTCATTCTTCAGATGATGAAACTCTCGATCCTTCAGTGAGGGTTTGTTTCAACAATGAGGGTTAACTAGAGATGATTCTCCTTTAAAATACAAAAAGCAAGTGTTAAGTTGGCTAGTTACAGAAGGGGGCTTTAGATGCGAAAGGCTATTAAACAGCATATATGTATAGGAGACTATTTAAGTTTAGAGATTATTAAAGTTAGAGAATATTAAAGTACCTAAGTTAGTATATGTTGGAGATTATCAAAATGCGTCCTTAATTCTGTCCAATCATGTATTGTTTATTAATTTACTTATTACTGTAATTGTATAGTAGACATCAATTTATTTACCGATAATCGAGCGATTTTGCAAAGATCCTACCCTACAACACGGGCCAAGCCGAATGTCGGGTAGGAAATCTGAGCAAATTGCATCCCTTTATGCATTTATATTATTGTAAAAGTGTACAAAATGGCGAAAATGAACATATCTATCTATCCTCAGAGATTCTCTATTACGGTTCAATTAGGTCTTGTTACGATTTAAACCGCCCATCAAGGTGGTTTAAAACTCTCTGCTTCTTGAATCATCTGCGAATCCAAACTCTCGTCCTATTGAAACACACTACTTCATCACGGGTAAAAATCTTTCTTGAAACTGCCAAAATTATGATCCGCCTGAGGTCAAACGAAGATGCTGAATCCCGCCCTAAGAGGACTAATGGTGCCCTGTTTCCTTATTAAGATTAGATCACAACTGTGAGCGGCACAATTTTCAAAACCTAATTTCCTACTAATTTCCACCCTCACTTGTGTTGGCGGGAGAACCAACAACTCTGACGCCACCCGGCAAAAAGAATCTCTCGATAGAGCGCATTGAGATCATCGCAATAATGACAGACTCAAGTCAGAAACATTGAAATAAGGATGAAAAATAATGGTGATTATTAAAAACAAAAAAGTAGATCTTTCAGCCTATGCATCTTTGAATTTCTCTTTTAATTTCATAGTAATGAAGCATGTATTTTATGGTTTCTTGTTTTCCTAGGTGTTGTTGCATTGACGCATATTCTGCCGTGCTAAGCCAGAAAGTCGTAACGTGAAAATTGGACCAAATTGAGTTATTGGTACCCGAAGGTTTTGGGGGTCGATTTCTATCGATTATCGGAGTTTTAGAGTCGCATCTCTACTAGAAATGCCCCAAACAAGCCTCCCGATTTTTGCGTTAAGACGTGTTAACTTGATTCTGCTAAGAAACTAGTCGTATCAGAGCGATTCAGAAGAAGAAAACTCGTATCTTGACACTGATACGGGAATCGGCTTTAGGATTTCGACGATACGACTTCTTGCATTCTGAATCGGCATGATACGACTTTTTGCCTCTGAAAACTCGGAATTTAGAGGTGACTTTACGTTTATACTTCACGTGAAAAAACGTTTATTTTTGTTGATTCAGCTGTTTTTCTTACACTCTGAACACAATTATGGAATACGATTGACTTTGAGCCAAGAAGCATGACTAAATAATTAAGGTGAAATGGTTTCTTGATTTAAAGATAGTTATAAAGTTTCAGGAATGAAATTTCAGGAAATGTGCTTAGCATTCCAGAGTCTCATGGTTGCGTATTCAGAACAGAATAGTCGTAACACCGGGTTTACGAGAGCGTAAACTCGTATCGTCGTTTTTTGACATTTACCTACTCGAAAATGTTTAATTTTGACTCCATAAATCGATTCGGCTACTAATTTCCTTCAAGAAAACCCTTTACTTGTGGTAAAAGGAGGAAAAATAATCCCGTGAAAGAGTTATTTCGCCACGAAACCTATTAGGTCTTTTCCCCGAAAGTTGGGTGAAGCCAAGATACGACTTTCTGGCTTAGCACGGCAGTATTCCTCTCATTACTTTTACTGTCACATTACGTTACCACGTTATCAGTATGATGGTTTGGTTTTGAGTGCGGTCTCATATTTTACCAGTGAGTAACAGTTTCATTGGTGAGAAAAAAATTAAATAGAGCCATGAGGAAAGCAAATGATGAGGGTGTTGTGGCTTCCCTGGAAAACATTCCCTGCAGTCCCCTAATTTTTTTTAATAATCTGCGAGTTTTACTAACAGATAGAGTAGGTACTTCATTAGAAATACCAGCACTTCTCAGGAAAAAAAAATTTTAAGTGATAAAACTACCTCATTAAATAATTGACGACCCTGCAGCAACTACGAGTAAACTCCAAAAATTTGTAGGTATCAATTATTGTGTAACTGAGTAAAGGACCTGACTGATACAAAATAATTAAATTACTGTACCTATCACAAATCAATAATGTTTTGAGATAATATTCTGTACCTATATTATATCCAAAAAATACACAAATGCACCTTTTTTATAATTTTTGTGACTTTACCTCTCTTGATTTCGTTCTAGAAATAACTATCTTTAGTTCTTTGAAACTTGAATAAAACGCTGGAATATATTTCTACTTTAATGTTCAAAGTGTTGAATGCTTTTTTCAACTAGGTATTCCTTAAATTCAATGCATATTTGTACAGACTAACTTCTACATTTAAAATCGTCAGTGAATAATGGAACACAGCTGAACAGCTAGTACAATTTATTTAATGAAATTCAATCTCAACCAAAATACTTCACCACATTGGTAACAATATTTCTCGTTACTATTCATTAAGCTGAGCTTAAACGGCCACCAGCGACCGTTTAACTTTAGTCTTAGTTTAGCTCTTATCAGGAACTAAAAGCGTAGTTTAGGAACTTGTACCCCCGCCCTAAACTGCATTCTCCGTTTAAACAGTAGTTTAATCGATGAGTGACGTTTAAGGGCCGGTTTATCAGTCACTTTTTACCACCCGGTAAAGCAGATTTATCCGACGGTCATCGGGTAACTCAATCGCTCGCGTTTATCAGTCCCCAGATAGCCGTTATCCGTAGTTTAAAGTTAACTGGTCGTCCGAGGACCGGATAAAAAGTTACGGGGGGGTAACTCGATTTATGCAAGGCTTTTTAACCTCAAAGAGTTACTTCTGGTGTTTTTGTTTCCCAGAACGTTCGTTTTTGCAAATTGCGTTGTTGATTGTTAGTCAATTATGCTAGGTACAATCGAAAATAGATGTGTGGGGCTCTTTTTCAGACAGCAGCGACGAAGATGTGTTTTTGGTCGAATTCCTGCAGTGGGGAAGAAGGCGGAAGGAAGAAAGGCGGCAACATAGTTTGATCACGGATTGACCATTTGGAGAAGTGGGACGATTGCGATTTTTTGATGAGATTTTGATTGGATAAAAGTATAAAAAACCATGTTGGTGTCTGTCGGCGACTTTAGTGGCGTCAGTAAAAGCTCTGCCTGTAAAATTGTCAAGCAGGTGTCCCTGGGAACTGCCAGGCTATCCGCCCAATTTATCAGAATACTTACCAGCAACCAAGGAAGTAGGTATTATTTCAATCTCGGATGGAATTTTATTTAAAAAACAAAAAAGCCAGGTTTCCTGGAGCTGTAGGTGCTATGGACTGCACGCATGTAAAATTCATTCGCCAGGATGGTCACACGCCGAAAATTTTCGAAATAGAAAAGGGTACCTACTTCTATTTCGTCTAACTATTTCGTCTGCAAATTTGAAAATTCTTGACATAAAGGCTCGGTGGACGGGGATCTTGTCATGAACAGACAATTTTCAACAAAGAACAATAGGTACTGCCGTGCCAAGAAGGAAATAAGTACCGAGATCTAGAAAAGAAAACACCAAAACAAAGAACATTGCTTCATCCTCTTCTAATTTATTCTTTTTTCTGATGCAAAACACACTGCGAAAACGATTTTTTTATGTGGAGGAAGCTCGATTTTATTACATGGAAGAAGTATTTCTTCCATGCATAATCGATTATTCGGCCTAACAGACAGTTAATTTTACCAGCCAGTTAATAGTTACCCGGGTGTAAATTTCGCACTGATAAACGGCACCTTTATAGTATCCATAAGTTATACCTCCGTTAAAGTTAACAGGGGGATACGTAAACCCCCGTTAACTTTGGTGACTGATAAACCGACCCTAAATGGGTCTTGTACCCCCGGCCCCAAGTTATCTGGTAGGTAGGAAGTTCTCGAAGCTTCTCACGTCATCACTAGATCGGACGTTTGTTTCCTCATAAACGACAATTTTCAAGTTGGCTTGTTGTGGCTTCAGGGTTTTGGATTACCTTCTGTTTTTGTTGGACAAATAATCGGCCAGGATCCTGAGAGGTCGGACTAGAGCAGGAGCAGAACTTCCTATTTCATCAAGAACGACTCGGAATTTCTTCTGGGCGATGTAAGATCTGAACAAGAACACGTCCCTTTCCACCTGCTGTTCAGGGTCCTGCAGCTATTAAAATAAAATACAAATTTACACAGAGATTCATAGGTAGCTGTTTGTTTGAAAAAATATTGGTAAGTACCTACCGCAGATTGCGCAGCTTTAGTTTCATAATTTTGCATGAATGAGTAATTCAAACATATAACATAATAATAATAACGTTTGGTCCAAAATTAGTTTCAAGTGTGGTGAGAAACAGAAAGAGGAAAATTTGCTAATAGTAAAATAGGTATAAAAAGTGAAGATTATTTCCATAATATAAGGAAACACTCCAGCTTAACACATTGGACGTGGATCGCGTCTATGTCACGCAAATCCCGGGGTTCCTGTGACGGGCAGCGTCAATGTCACGCAAACACCTTTTGAAAAAGGTTTAAGAATATTTGCTCCTGTTCTTTCGTTCTCAATTACCACTCTTTTCTAGCTGTTTTTCGTGATAGATGAACTGTTTATGAGACGAACGGTTCAATCCGGAGCTGAATCGGTTGACGGTCATGAGCAGTTATCAAAGTGACACCTTATCGTGCTTCACAAAAAATAAATCTCTGCCACAGAGGACCAACGCGTTTTTTTCCACGTTCAACGTGTTCATTTTAATCAATTTTTCGTGAGGTTGGTGGTAAAAGTGATCAAGTCCAAAAGGTTTGGCAAAAGAGTTCAGGAGAGCTAGTTAAAGTTCACCAACACATGGGCTGATGGAAAACTGTGGATTGTGAATCTAAAATCAGATTAAATCAAATGATTTTGAGTTATGTGAGCTCAAATATCTTTGTTAAGTAAAAATAGTTCCAAACAATTTTTTTTAAACCCCGCTTATTTTGTAAGTTTTTGCCATTTTTGTCATAATTGTTAGGTTTTTCTTCGATTCACAGCTGCAGATACTGTTTAATAGTATCCAGAGAGACCAAAACCTCATTTCTTCAAAAAAAAAATGCACTTGATCACTTTTACTACCAACCCCACGTTTTATAGGAATTAGGTCCACTGTGTAGCAACCTGATGATGGTAATCTAGTTGGTTACTAGTTTTCATTATAAACAATAAATCATTCACTTCTTGTCTGAAGACAAGAAGTGAAGAAATGAGGTATTATGTGTAATACTAGATTCTGTCAGCATTACAACTATGATAAAACGTGAGATACCACACACTGCAGTAGGTGGGTCGTTATTATTATTAATAACACCTGCCGATTTGTGTTAGCTTCAATTTCATGCTTTACCTACCTTGATTTTCTGAGCTTCATTAATACTCTGTTGGTAATTGCCAATGTAGTAGGCATTCTTCACGTCGAATAGAATGTCGACATCTTGAGAACGAGCCATTTCTGGGTTGAAAAACACTCTGGAATCATAAATTAAATGACTTGAAAATATTGTTATGAAAAAGTAAAATGTGGCCTCTGGCGGGACTTGAACCCACAATCTCCTCACAGGACAGGAGCTACACACCTTCATGCTGAATCTTGTAAAAACATCTGCATTCCACTTGATACCCCTTACTGGCTCCTGCTTGTAACAGTTCCGAGAGCTGCTACGCTAACGAGGGGAAGCAGTCACTGCCTCACTCTGTCTCACTGCCAGACAAGGGAGATGGGCCACAATAGTTATTTTATCCCACACATCTTCTAGCTTTCCGAATGGCTTCCTACTGTAGGAAGAATGTAGGAATGTAGGAATCCTACATACCCACAATGGTACCTAATCACACAATCGGCTCATTTGAGGAATAATTCGAATCAAGACGGAACTTAAAGTCTCTACTACATTCATACATATCACAAAAACATATTGTTTAGAAATGCATGCATTCCAGGGGACGTCACTTTGATTAAGCATGAGGTCCATTTAAACCAGTTTGTCGGCGATAAAAAACGCACAAAACCTCCTTCCTCTTACGCAAAACTGTTTCACTTAATTCAATTTACTTAGTATTTTGAGTGAGAATCAGTGGACCTAGCATTTCTAGCGGCTTGCGAACCTCGCATTTGAACAGCATTTTAAAATCCATGATCTACGATACCCAACATACAAATTCGAGACCCCCCCCCTCCCTCCCTCCCTCCACTAATGGTGCTAGTCTGGCCCCAAAATTAGTTACCTAGTTTGTTATTTTGGTACAGTCCTTAAAAATAATTCCCTATTGAAGGTTAAACTCACAGAAACCCACGCAAGAAATAGGTAAGCGAATTATGACGTATGAAATTCTGGGAAGAGTACTGTAAGATAGTGAAAAGAATAAGGACATGGGTAAGTGTTAGTACTCTATAATAATAATAATAATAATAATAATAAATTTTATTTGTAGAACCTACATGGGCATTACAAACGTCAATATAACAGGTCATTAAACAATATAAATTAAATATATAGACAACAATAGGTATAAACGCAAACAAAGAGTAAGGGGACACCAGAATAAATCATACAAAAGTGACGTCATAGAACTCCTCGAGAGTGTACAACTCAGCTGCTATGAGACAACGCTTCATACGGTTCTTGAAGGTAGCTTGCGAGAGGTTACGGAAGTGGTCCGGCAAATGATTGTGCAAACGAGCTCCGACCTGAATGGGATTCGTCGACCACGAAGCAGCGAGACGAACTGGAGGTGGACACAATTTGTCTCTGTTCCTCGTCGAGTACTCATGACGGTCAGATCCACACTCGATAGAATCCAGATTCTGGTGTACGTACAACAGACAAGAGAGGGCGTACAGGCTCGGGAGAGTGAGGATATTGAGTTCCCTAAAATGACCACGGCAACTCTCCTGCCAGCCTAGCTTTAGAAGAATTCTAATAGCTTTTTTCTGAAGCTTAAATATGGAGGTGGAATGAGCGGAGCTGCCCCACATAATTACGCAATAGGATATTCGGCTCTGGAAACAAGCATGGTAAACGGTAAGAAGGATGTCAGGGGAAATCATAGAGGACAATCTCCGCAGCATGAAAATTGAAGATGCCAGTCTAGCCGACAGCAACTCCACATGACTCGCCCATGAAAGACGACTGTCCACCTCAAGGCCGAGAAGATTGATATGTTGGGACAAACGTCCATTCAATTGAATGCTTAGTGTTTGAGTTTTCTCCTCATTCAACAGTAGAGCATTAATCCTACACCAATCCTTGATTGCTGTTGAAACTTTTTTCAGGTTAGAACGAAGAACCGCTTCTGATGAACCACGGACCACGGCTGAGATATCGTCAGCAAACAACGTTAAATGGAAAGAATTTTGCGTAATATACAAGAGATCATTGATGTAAATGATGAATAAACAGGGCCCGAGCCCGGAACCCTGTTTTATTCCGCACGGAATTGACTCCTCGTGCGAACGCTTCCCATTATAGGATACGACTTGATTCCATCCTGACAAATAACTCTTGAAAAAGGAAAGTGCTCCGTCAACAAAACCGTAGTGTGAGAGCTTCTCAAGCAGCAGATTGAAGGGTACAAGATCGAAAGCTTTGGACATATCATACATCTCTATGGATGTCAGCGTTTTGGCTTCGAGAGAGTGGAGAGCCTCAACGACTACCGAACAAGCAGCCGCACTAGTGCTTCTGCCTCTCCGAAATCCGAATTGTCTTGAATGGAAAATGTCCCTTTCTTCGATATATGCAGTCAACTGTTCAACAACTAGCTTCTCTATCACTTTAACAAAAACAGGTAGCTTTGATATGGGGCGAAAATCTTCGTACTTTTGCAACTTCCCTTTCTTCGGAATAGGTGTGATTACGGATTTCTTCAAACATTCAGGAAACTCGCCTATCGTAAAGCACCAGTTGATAAGAAATGCCAACGGCTCAATTATCAGATCTGCTACAGATTTAATTATTTGAGAATTAATTCCAAAGTAGTCCGTAGATGTACCATTTTTTAGTGAGCATATTGCAGAATACACTTTCTCCACCGACACCGGACCCAGGTCGAATTCGTTCGAAAACCGCGGCGCACTGGCCAAACCAGAATAGAAATCACTCGAAGTAGCGTCAGGTAGCTTACGGGTGAACACCTCGGAGAAACATTTGCTAAAACCATCACAATGTAGATCTGGATTTGACGACAGTGTACGCGATTTTGAGTTCAATTCCTTATGGACCAATTGCCATGATGCTTTAGTCCTATTTTGAGCCTTGCTGATAGACTCATCGTTCGAACGCCGTCTGATACTCATGAGCGCCAATCTGTAGGCATTTTTACTTTCTCTAGCCTGAATCGCCAGATCTTCCCTACGTGTGGACAAAGCTAGATCTTTCAGAGATCTATACCGGTTACGTAAATTTTTTAACTCCTCACTAAAAACAAACTTGGTCGAATTTACCGCGCATTGTGTAATTTTTTTCGTAACAGTTGGGCATGCGGACTCCAGATTCGATAGGAAAATACGGAGGAACTCCACAGTAGCAGACTCAAGATCATCGGCACTATACACAGAAAACCAAGCACTACCAGATAGAAGATTGCGAAATATCTGAATGTTAGATGGTTTGCTGATTCTGTGTGTAATAGTGATACGCTGGGGAGAAATTGAATTATTGAGGAGTGCCAGCTCCACACATTGGTGGTCGGAGAACCCAAAGTCACTTATCGATGACTCATACCGCTCTGTGGCAAAATTGGTAATGAACACATCCAAACAAGATGGAGCCCCAGCTTGACCGAAATAGGGTCTTCTGGTAATTTCTCTTAGAGTTATATGAAGATTGAAACTTAGGAGGAGATCCTCAAGAGCCTTTCTTTGCTTGTTCCACATTGCATTACTTGACTCTTCGAAGTGGATGTTCAAGTCGCCCATGATCACAACCATTTTATTATTCTCCAATATTACACTCAACATTCTATCCATGATGGCCATAAAATCGTCAAAACTTTTAACGTCAGGGGGCCTATATATACAGCAAACTACGAGATTTTGTTGATCGAGCCTTAAGGCCGATATTTCACAGATTGACTCAACAGAAAACTCCTGAACAAGAGATAATTCGGCCGCCATAATACCATCTCTTATTAGTAAAGAGGATCCTCCACCATTTTTTAGTTTCCTGGAATAGGAAGATACCAATTGAAAACCATGAGGGATGTAAAATGGTATTTCACGTTCCTTACACCAGTGTTCGGTAAAACCAAGAATCTGGATATCCTGACGGTGTTGCAAACTATGGTCAATTTCATGAATTTTGGATCTGATACCCTGCAAATTTGAATGTAGAAATACCAACCGACGGGAATCAGAGGCGCTAGGAGGAGATGAAACAGCAGAATTCTGGGCAGAATGCAGAGTCGAATCCAGGAGTTGAGGAAGTGAAGCGGATACACCATCTTGAACTGATTTGTCTTGACGTCAGGATTGTTTAGTCTCGGAAGGACCTTTCAAACTCAGCACAGGAGTCGAGATAGTGGGCCCAAATGACAGGATACACCGACGGATCTGCTCCCCTAGTATCCTCCTCCCACAATAACCGTAATAAGGTTCAAAAGATCTCAAATGGATCATACTTTCGTCAATAAAGCATGTGTCTATAAATTTAACAAAACTGAACTTCTTTGAGAGGAGGCACATGAATTTGTTCAGTTTGAATGTGGTTGAATTTACAATAGACCACTGCGGCAACAGATGATTAAAAGGAGCTTTGATTAAAATCAATTTCGATTTTGTCCCTGATAAACACAGTTTCAGCAAATCATGTTTGAATCGTTTAAGCTCATTATAAGCTACGTCAACAGCACCAGCTGATAGCACAATATACTCGGGGCGTGATGACTCAGGGGGCAACGAACTGAGCAACACCGACAAAGGAGCATCCGTCATCATTTGGCTAGTTACAGAGAATTTACTTGGAAGCAAAGAGCGCACCTCCTCACTCAATCTGTACAAAAAAGAGTCACCGAGAAGAATAACATTTGGCACCCCGTGAATCCTCCGGCGACCATTCTCTATCGGCGAGCCGCCACTCTCCGGAGGACCGGGGGGATCCTTCCTCCTATTTGGATAGGAGTTACCCAACTCAACCCGAGCCATGATATCCTCAATAATCCCGTTCAAATTCACCTTCTCATGCTCCAGTCCATCCAACTCCACCCGCAGAATTCTCAACTCGGCCTGCAAACTGTCAGTACGTTTCAAAAGGTCACACCTATGCAAGTTTGCCTCATTTAAATTAGTTAAGAAGTTCTGCTCATTCTGAAGAAACAGTTCGTCCTGACGCACCAAACTGGCACAAGCATTACCGTACAATGATTCAACTTTTTCAAGTTTAGCCGAGAGCTCTTTTATTTTTGAATCCGGAACCGGCACCTGCGAATCCTCCTGTACATCAGCTCGATCACATGTCTGAGTGTACGAATTGGCTGATGAGACTACATGGTGACCCTCCGCCAAAGTTACAAGTACTCATGGTGTTCTTCTTCTTCTTAATTCGCCGACTCCTCGCGGAGGTTGGCGATCCAAACAGCCAGTTCTTCCTTGTTGGTGGCAACCCGAAAAACATCCTCCGGTGAATAGGAGAACCACCGCCTCAAATCCTTAAGCCAAGAGTTTTTCCTTCTCCCAACTGAACGTTTCCCCAAAATTTTCCCTTCTATGATAAGGCGCAGCAACTCATACCAGTGACCTCTCATTACATGCCCAATGTATCGGGTTTTTCGCTCTTTAACAGTGAGGAGAAGCTCCTTAGATTTTCCCATCCTCTCAAGGACCCCAACGTTGGTGACTTTTTGGACCCATGGATTACGCATTCGAGGGGTGGCTACTGATAGGAGCATAGGCGCATGTGCACCCCCAGCCAATTAAAAATAAAAATTCAAAGTTCGTTCCTCTTCGTTTGAAGAGTAAGTTTGTAACAATATAAGTTGAATTTCAGATTGAAATTCACCTAATTGTTCATAAGTTAGTCAGAGGAGGGTGACGACCCTACCCCTTCAAACCAGTGATTAGATTAATCAGCCGGCCCGAAGAAGATATCGATTCATATCTCTATGGATCAAATATCCCCCTAGGCGTAGCTCCAACAAATCGGGAACAAACCAAATCGGTTTGTTCCTTCTGTAAAAGTAGGATCGTCACAAGTTGGCTAGTGACAGAAGACTCGATCCTAAGTACTGTGCTAGTTGAATCTACGCGCGAAAACTGTGGCGGGGAGCTCCCTCTTTTCTGACCAATCACACCCGTTTGGAGCATCACCTTGCCTCTGCACCATTTCTCGGGAAAGTGACGTCATCTTGACATCTTTCGAGAGAGGGAGGCAGGCACATGAGATTGACCAATCAGATAGCAGGACATTTTGTCGGCTTGAGCAGAATTGGTTTGTTGCTCACCCGTCAGAGAGCTCTGCAATCCGGATTTCCTTATAGAGAAATAAGTAAACAAACAAACCTGATGGGAATTCCGTTTTACGTTCTCAGTTGACTACCGTTTCGGTACACACCGTTTTGTTCAAAGAATTGTGATTATTTAGGAGTGTTGTAGGTACGATGAGTAGTTTACATTAAAGTAAACTATTCGCGTTTGTCGATAGTGGAAAAGTGCGAAATTCGAGAAACTGGCCGCCCTTTCCCGTCTCTCCTTGGACACCAGCAGACGTTGAAATTTAAAAACCGTGCAGATTCGTACCGTAAGTTTTAATGTCGACTATTATAAGAAGGTAGATTGGCTTTGTGGGTGTGAAGTGACTAACTGATAATTTTGCTTTGCTTGAATACTTTTTTCTACCAACCGAAATGAGGTTTGAGTTAAAGACTTCATAAGTGATCTCCCATTTAGCCGAAAAATTGAAAAACGCTTAGGCTGTCTCCCATAAGAACGCTCTGGTAGATTTGCGTATATTGGGTCGTCAAAATATAATGCAACAACTCGACAGTGCACATCGTCATAATCTGATACAGAAAAAAGAGAAAAAAACGAAATGGTTAAGAAAAATAGGTACATTTTTTATCCCGAATCATTGATTGTATCAAGTTCCGTGGTGTTTTCGAGCTAGCCGTGCGTGGGCATGATGAGAGGGAAGATTCTTCGAATCTCGGAGTTTTCAAGGGGCTCGTTAATTTTTCTTCCGAATTGGACGATGTTTTGAATCGTAACGGGCAAATATACATTTCAGCTATTGCAATTAGATGGATGAATTTCTTGGGTTTCGACCTTTGATGATTAAGTATTTCAGAATTTTTGTTAACCACTAGAGAACATGTTTCGTGTCTATTGCACCTACGTATTTTGTACTTACCGTTTGCAATTTTAAGATGAAAAAGTTACCAAGATTTATCCCATTTGCATATCGTTGAAATTTCTATTTGGCAGAGAAAATCACCTATTCTGTCCCTTCTCGAGAGCCTCTCCTGATCTCTGTGCACCCCCTGAGTTTCGGGGCAGGAGCCGCCACTGGTACTGATGCTATCAATTGGAAACTTTGACAGCTTACCCAGTATGGTACAGTTTATTAAGGGGGTCTCAGTCGGTTGCCGTTCATTCGTCGTTCCGGGTCAGTATTTCGCGAAATTAAAGGGGCAAACACTTAAAAGTTGTACCTAAATTTGAAACTTTGGAGGATTTTATGAATTCATTAGTGCACGGCCCTAGGGAATTGAATTCCGGGTCAGTATTTCGCGAAATTAAAGGGGCAAACACTTAAAATGTTGTACCTAAATTTGAAACTTTGGAGGATTTTATGAATTCATTAGTTCACGGCCCTAGGGAATTTAAAAACTGAAATATTGCCACTGGAATTATCAAAATCGAACAATAATTGCCTGAGAACTATGGGGAAAACTGTTGATTCAATTTGGTGTCAATTTCTTCTAAATATTTTCTCGACAAACAAACTCAATTACTGTTATTCCTGACTCTTTTGATTTTTTTTTTTTTTTTTGCACCCCCTAAGTTTCGGGGCAGGAGCCGCCACTGATGCGTAACATGCGTCGGTATAAATACAACTCAGAAGCTTCCAAGTTCTTCTCAGTGCTGGGGTCAAGGGTCCAGCTTTCACACCCATACAAAAGCACCGAGAGGTGGGCGTCGGTGGTCTAGTGGACAGTGTACCCGACTGCGGTGATAAGATAAGAACCGTCTAGCGGGGACGCGCGTTCGAGTCTGGTCGCCAGCAGAAAGTTTTCTGTCTATTAGACGATCGGCAATCTCTCGTTCCAACCCAGGGCGGTGATGTTTGGGAAGCCATGAGCGAAATCATCAGAACAAATTCTGATCTCCCCTTGGGGAGACAGCTGATGACGTCCGCGACGCCAAGAATGGCAGTCGGACGAAAATTCAACCTGAAATGGTTGCTTACTATACTTTACTTTTACAAAAGCACCGAGAAAACATAGCACCTGACCATCCGCATTCTAAGAGCCAGACTAAACGTAGAACGCATGAAAAATTTCTTCATTTGAAAGAAAGTTCCTCTTGCCATCTCGATTCTAGCTCTCACTTCTTTTTTCGGGTCATTGTGCTCGTTTACCAAAGCTCCCAAGTATTAGTGGGATGCTACCTGCTCCACTCGCTCACCGCTTACCGTAAGGTTGACATCTATTCTGCGCTTTGAAAACACGAGTACCTTGGTTTTGGAAACATTCAACGCCAGGCCATATGCTTCACTATGCTGAACAATTGAATCCATCAAACACTGGATATCAGCAAGGCTGTCAGCCAGGACAATGGTGTCATCAGCATACCGAACATTGCTTAGGTACACACCATTGTCGGATATTCCCTTATCCGGATGCTGTTCAAGGGCCTCTCCAAATACAACTTCAGAATAAAGGTTGAAAAGCAAGGACGATAGTATACACCCCTGCCGTACACCGTTCTTAACTTCCATGACCTCCGAAGTAACCTGCTCCACTCTGATCTCAGCCACCTGATTCCAGTACAATGAGGATATCAGCTTAATCTCTCCTTGGTCAATCCCAGTAGCTCTCAAAATTTCAATCAACTTGCCATGCTTCACACTATCAAAACACCCACGGTGTTACTTACACGAAAACAGAGACTACTAACAAGATATGAGCATGATGCCAAATGAAGCAACAAAGGCTTAATTTCTAAATTTAGGATTATACTAAAATGTTTTTAGTAAAATCAGGATTATTCTTTACTCACCAAAACAGCAACAGACCACGTACCCACTGGCTTATCTGATAAGAAATAGTGAAGAGGTTTTGCTGTTGGTGTGCTGTGTGTTGGTGAGCGCTTTGTCGATTGTCGGTACGGTCACAGTTACGCTGTGGAGGAAGTGCAAAGCTCCTATGATTTTGGTCTTCCTAGACGAACTTGAAATGTTTTGCGAATAAAATATTATAATTTAAGTGCAATATTATGGTATTAAATCTCCCAAAAACAATAATCAAAAACTGCCAAAAACAAGGATAAATAATGTTAAAAGTTATAGCTCCAGTGTCACCATTTTCTAATCAAATTTTACCGCCTTTCCTAGTGATAAGACCACAGAGTAACGGAGACCTCATGAGACGGACATTTCATATTTCCGAAATATTATTTCGTGTTTGCTTTTTTTGTCGCGCAATGTGCTAGTTAAATTTGTAATTTATTCAACTATCATGATTAAGTTTTTTGTCGCAAGTGTATACATGGTGTAATCATGTAAAGTATTCACCCATATCCACCAATAATTGGTAATTTTAGCTCATTTCAGTCTTGATAAATTCCGTTTGTAATTCCACCTTGTCGTCCTTGTCAATCTACCTCATAAGCTTAGTGCGTTTCTGAAACTCTATCAAAATGCCACTTTTATCCGATGGACCAGTCATCATATACTTCGTTCAAGATTCCTCGTGTACAAACAAGGATATGGGGAAGGCCTTTCTGGTAAGAGCGACAAGCGAAAATAAGTTAATCAAAAATTAATTAATAAAATAAGAGTCGTGTGTGAGCAAGATCGATTAGAGCCTTCATCGTGGACTTTGCTTTATACTTGACTTAGAGCAAGAGCAGTCTACATTCATTATTAGTATCGCACAAAGCAGCCAACGTCTGTTGGATGATATTGTTTGGACTCTATTATCTTGTTTATGGAAGGATAGAGGCACCGACCTGACTCTCACCTTTCCTGTCATCTTTCCTCTCACCTTTTCTCTTCCCTATCTCCTATTTCTCTTACCCGTCAGTCGTATTGGGAGCTCGAATAGGAGACGCCGTCCGGCTGCCACGCTAAGTCTCGAGCACACAGGTGAACCCCTCATCAAATTATTATATTCCTCTGCTTCATCCATATTTCCTTTACAGCTTGGTATCAGGGATTTTCTCTTATATAAAGAGAACTTAGATAGAGACTTAGAGAGAAACTTAGATAGACTTAGAACTTATATAGAGAAAACTTATATAAAGAGAAAATTTATCATTCTCCGGACCGAACATACTTTTAGTGGTTACTTCAAGCCGGATCGATCGGCACATTAATTCCTTTCATAGTTGTAATATGTGTATGTGCAATAGTTGAGTATAGGTAGGTATATCTTGAATAGACCTTCAAAGTAGATATTCACCATTTTGTAATCCTCTTACCTACCACGTTTGTCATTCTTACCTCAGGTTCGTTCACGAACATTATTTCCTTATAATCATTGTTCATTATTTGTTCCTTTCCACCCTTTGACGTTTGTCCTGTGTTCCTTCCTTTGTTCTGGTTGTCGTAGCCGATCTTTCCTTCTCTTGTCGGTATCATGGCATCAGAGCAGGATGTTAAACACTTCAAAGTCTTGAATAGCAAACTTGAACGTTTATGGTCTCAAGCTCAGATAGCCTTTGACTTGATTCCTTCACTTCCAACTAATGACAAACCTATCAGGTTTGTTCCAGCGCAAAAAGTTCATGAACTGAAGTTCATGAACCCGCTGGGTGTGAGAACCCGAAAAAGTTGAAGAGTTCATGAACTTTTTAGGTTCAGGAACCTGTGCGCTGGAACGTTTTTCGAAAATTGAAATTGAAATGAAATTCGGCAGGGAGCGCGGAACTCGGCTTTCAACAAACCTTGAATAACCTCCTCTTATCTCAATCTTTAGCGGGATTTTTAAGTTTAAGATTGGACGATTCTTCACAATTTTTAACAAATAATGTCTCCTAGCTATTTTATTTCAACCCCTTGTTTTTTCAGGTTTTCTCAATATAAAGTTTTTTTTCGTGTTTACTAACTTACGTCATTAAAACTGTTGTAACTCCTGATATTTACCAAGTAAACTCAAATTTGAGGATGTTGTTAAACAGGCGATAAATTTCCAAGCTAACGAGTGCAAAACCAAAATCTTTTTGCAATAGGTAAAACATGTTAAAAAAAATCAAGTCAAAAAGCAAACTTCAAAGTTTTACTCTTAATCCCTGCCTATTTCGATGGGCGCTCTTCGAAAAAACATACTCAAATTGTCAGTTTTCCAATGGTCTGTCAATTTTTCTTTTTAAAAATCATACTGAAAGAGTAGATACCAAAATCAAGTTTTAGTGCCAAAAAAACGTGTTTTACTAAAAAATCGAGTGTTATACGTGGTTTATTATGGTCACCCTCGATTTCAAGATGAATTGACAAGTTTTTGGTATCATTAATTTCCTATGCATAGGAATTACATGTAATTTCATGCTGAATCCAATGGTGCTACTTCTTGACTGCAAGATAGTGGTTATTTCGATGAAATCCTTCATTTTTCGTTCAAAAAATACTCATTATTCGTAGATAAGGTACTGAGCACAAAGTAGCACCTTTCTACTCAATAACAACATCATCTTATTTGTGTTACGTTAAAATTCAATCTTATGGGACTCAAACAACATTGTTTCAGTAGAAAAAACATTGCTGAGTTCATACCTGGAGTTCGGAGGTTCATTTCATTGATCAGCTTCCACTATTTCTTCAAAAATTCACTTTCTAGCAGTCAGAATTATTCGAAAATATCGCCATTGAATTCAGCGTGAAAAATTACTGAAGAAATGATACCAAAATCGTGAAGTCATCTTGAGATCGACGGGTGACCGGAATCTGCGTAAAACATTCAATTTTCTTGTAAAAAGCTTCTATTTTCTCGAAAAAGCTTTCAATTCAAACGCAGCAACTCACTATTGTAGTCAAATCAACTTTTGCCCATGTCACATGAGTAATCAATCACCCCATTTTACGGTAAATAGTTTGCAGAAGAGAGGGATGATGTGAACTTCCTTGACACACTATCCGAATAAATAGACAAAGCTCACTGCAGTGATAATGGAATAATCGTGTGTTTGTGAAAAAAGAAAGAGTCGATCGAAAATGGCTTCTGTTAGAACATAAGTAATTTCCAAAAATTTACACTTCATTCGAAAAACACTTCATTCATAGAGACGATTCGCTCTTCGAGAAAGAGGGGCTCAGCAAAACGAAAAGAAAGCTTGAGAATGGAGCCAAGTGATTAGCGTGAAAACTGGTCAACAAATGAAAAATTAGTAGGTTTCACGTGAACGGCACAGGTTACCCTTCAGTTCGAGTTCACAACCCTGCCTTCGATGAGTGCAGAAAGTTCATGAACTCAGGTACAAAAAGTTCATGAACTGGAAGCACTGGAACACGGTTTATGTTTGCAAGTTCTCGAACTCGGCGCCTCTGGAACGCATCAGTTCATGAACTCAACATGCGCGCGGGTTGTGCGCAGGTTGGGTGTAAGAAAGTAGGTAAATGAACTGAGAGGCGCTGGAACAAACCTACTTCCAACTAATATTGATAAATTCGTTGTTCGGGCAGATCTAGTGGTCGAAACATACGCGGATTTCAACAACATTCTTACAGATTTAGCCGAAATGAGTGTATTACATGCTGATTTCGAGATGAGGATTACACAAAAGAGTGATGCCTTTGATGAAATGTACTTTCCTATTCTTGCTGCTAGGAATAAATATGCTGCTAGTCGAGCCATCCCAGCGGCTCAAGGAGTGAAAACTACTAGTACTGCAAATCCACGTGCCTATCTGCCTTCGTTGAATGTTGTCAAGTTTTCAGGCGACTTGGACAAATTACCTGGTTTTATTGCCCTATATGATTCCATTATTCATAAAAACACGGGCTTCTCCGATGTTGAAAAATTTAGTTTCCTTCTCAGTTACTTGGAAGGTAGCGCGCTCAAATTGGCACATCAAGAGTGCACAACGTAAGCTATCTGCACTAAAAACTTTTATCACCTCAAAACCAAATGTTTCAACCGAATTCAATGAAATCAATGCTCAAATATTGATAATCGAACTTCATTCTTCCTGAAATGAGTGAAAAAGTAGAAATTATTCCATTTAATCATCATGAAAACCAATGGCGTGGTCACACGAGGTAGGAGATTGTAAGGTAAAAACATTTAGATAGCCACTGTTTCCGAACTAAAATCACTTAGTCAGTGTTGCCTTTTTCGTGATAGCGGGGTCAGTGTTGCCAATAGCAAAAAACCGACTTCACCAATCGATCCAGCACGAAAAATTACTTAAGAAACCGTCAAAACCTGAAAATAGCCAAAATGTCACTTAGCCAGTGTTGCTGTGGCAGCGACGATATGGTAAAAATGTCTACGCATTCTGACTACGAACTGGCAGAAAGAACCCAGACACGAACTTGACCAAAAGAAGCAATTTATCCACTCTTTTTTACAATACGATTCTACCTGTTAGTTTATCAAGCATTATTAGTCTTCACCTTCTCTTCTTTAGTTTCTATATTAGTTAGTTTTGATATTTGAGTGGATCGTTTCATGTGGTCACGAGGGTGCCTACTACTCGACCTGTTGACATTCTCTGATACTATACTCCTGCTCAAAATTAGTGCACCGCCATCTATTTCTTCGTTTGCCCCCTGATTTTTTCCTTTATCAAGTTTTTATCTATTTGCACACATTGTTTGCAAACTCAGAAAAAAAAAATTTAACCAAAAAAGGCACAAATTCGAGAAAAGAAATATGTTTTTAATGAATTATAGAAAAATGTACTTCTTGTGGTAAAATTATAAAAGTTGAAAAAAAGGTTTGAATTATGCCAGTTTAGCTTTTCAATACTTGGTATTACCTCCTCTAGCTTGGATGAGGGCTTGGAGCCTTCGACCGATGCCTCTAATCAAGTTTTGGATACCTTCCTGGGGATATTGTCCCACTCCTCTTTCGCTGCTGTTTCCAGCTGCTGAAGATTGTCTGATGGTGGATCTCTGGCTCGAATTCTTCTTTTCAGCATGTCCCAAACATGCTCTATCGGATTCATGTTTAGGCTCCTTGGTGGCCAGTCCAGGATACAAAATTTATAAGGGAAGAAGGAAAGAGATAAACGAAAAAATGGATGGTGGTGCTTTAATTTTGAGCAGGAGTGTATTTGCCAAAACTTCTTTTATGCTTCGTCAGAGCACAGTTTTGCATTTTTAGGCATTTTCTTCTACGGTAATTTTTTCCCTTGGGTATTCCTGGTGTTAAACGTTATTCTAGGGCCCTATTATAGGAGTTGACTTGAAACTCCAGAATCTAAAATTGAGGCAAATTTCCCGTTCATTCGGAGGATGGTTGATCCTTCAGCCTCTGGGAGTAGTTTGTGTAAACGTTCTTTCTACGGCAGGACCACATTAGCGTCTTAATCAGCAACTGAATTAATTTGAACAATTACAAATCAAGTAAGAAATACTTACGAGTGTATGAGATGTCCAGAGCGAGTGTCGAGGGTACAGAATGAATTTCCCTGATCATTCACATGAGCTGGGTCGATGCGGTTATGGGTTGGGGCATTTGATTGGCGGGCCTCTGCCGCCCATGTACTTTTGGAGTGGACTGTCGAGATCTAAAAATTCAGATATTTGTACGCGTCAAGGCGCAGCCAATCAAATCAATGTGAACCCAGCTTGAGAGTTTCAAGGTCGAACACATGTTGTGTTTTTCACGAGAAATTCGAGTGCTAACCTATTGAAAACCTAGCCAAGAAATTAGCATGTGCACTCTTTTGACAGACTGAGGGCATTTTTGAAAAGAAGGATTCGTTCTGAAGAGAAAGAGACCAAAACACACTCTGAAGGACTTACAATGTTGCGCTTGCAAGATTGGATGCCTCTGGCTTTTCCAGTCAACAGGAAATGCGTTAACAAAAATAATTTTTGTTCAATTAATTATTGTTCAATTTGACTAATCAAACTGGGTGTTTAAACTGACTAAGCTCTCTGATGTTTAGCCTAATCATCGAACAGTAATATTATAATACTTTGTTTCAGGCTTGCCAAGATGCCAAACTAAAACCAAAAATTATATCAGAAGATGGGGTTAACGATGTGCCTCAAGGAACCAATGTCGTATTCGTTCTGCAGGAATTCAGTGGTGTAACCTTCAAAAGTCTTTCTTGTTCCGAGAGCTTGTGAGTTTATTCTCTAAACATTCAGAACAATCAAATTCCTTACCTATTATAATGTACCTACTATTGTTTCCACTAAGACCCTGGTATCCTAGAAATTGTTTTTGACTGCTCTCAGTTGCAGGGTTGTTGGTCCGAGGTGTCTCCACTACTGTGTCACCAATGAGGTTGCCATACCTTCCAATGAATCTCCTGTGTTCACTATGGCTATGAAAGGTGTGATCGCTACTGCCTCTAAATTGCCTCAAAATCGCAAGGTGAGATTTTGTCATTTGAGGCGATATTGAGTAGAGATAGAGTTAATTCTCCAAATTTGATTAATTTAGTACGAGGGCTAGTTCAATAGCAAGTGCCCCTAAACTTGAAAAAATGGAGGTAAAAGTAAATTTTAAAAAATACTCTCATTTTTGTATTGTAGGATCTTTTTATTTATGTACATATTTATACACTATTACGTAGGGATGGCAACGATATATCGATATATGAAATATATCGATATATTACGTTTGATATATCGATATAGAGAACCGATATTATCGGTCAATATCGATATATTTACCGATATATCGCGACCTGTTTTCAATTAAATTTTTTTTAATTAAAAATTAAATATTGACATGAATGGACGAGAAGGGACGCCTATACCTATAAAAACATCAAGTAATTTTATTCCAAATTTTGTAGGTACCTGCGTGATGGGTTGATTTCAGACTGTTGACTTCAGCTCAGACATGATTGTGTACACCTACAGTGGCTATCAAGGCTCAATTACTTGACTTGAATCAAAAGTAATAAGGCTCGTCTAGATTAAAACTACTTACTATACGAAGTGAAGCAGGTTTTCACAACAATTATTTTCAATTTTGAAGGATCATGATGGTTTACAGTATACCTACCCCTATCAATTTATAAATTAATTTAAAATTGCAATGACGTTTTCGCACTTTTTTCCAGTTTTTAAACAACGAATTTCGATCATTCATACCCAGTAACTTTTGAAAGTAGGTTAATATTTATTTCACCAGGTTTTTTCAAATATAACTTCCGATATGTTGAGTATATCGATAATATTTCTTCCAAAATGATGTTAGTTACTTTTCAATTCACCTACCTACTTACTTCTTCAATTTTTTCTAAGTAGATACTCCGATATGTCCATAAATGTCATCCTAAATGAAATTACATTGTTTTAAAACGATTAAATTCACCTACCTACTTCACAAGTTTTTAAAGTAGATCTTCCGATATATCGAAGGTATCGATATCTCATTGACGATATATCGTTTGATCGATATATCGATATATTTCATTCGATATGCCATCCCTACTTATACGATCTAAACACTTTTGGTACCGTGGTTCCAGTGTTCATATCCCAGATGCAAACTGGGTGCCTCCCCCACCCCTCCCACTGACCATCTGAAGTAGCCACTCACCCACTCCTTCCTTCAACTCTCATCGTTTCCGAATTTTTTGATAATCCTCTCTACCATCAGACGGCCGATTTCAAACCGGGCTGGAAGTTTTTGATCAACAAGTTTTCATCAACTGTTATACGACTATCTTCATACGACAGTCTTCCACTACCACTATGAGTACCTTCCTGACCATTTTTGAACGATTTCTCCCATTTTCTAACCATCTGCACACCTACAGACTTTTCTCCATACACAGCACAATATTCGCCGTCAATAAATTCACCTTCTCATAATAAAAACTTTATTACATTTTGCAATTGAACGGATTTGCTATCGGCCATGTTTAGCTGACTATGGCCCACTTTCACCAAACATTCAAAACGAGTTTAGGCCAAACGAGGCGAGAGATAAACGACGTTCAGTAAAAATCGTCTTTCACCAGAGCGATTTACGAGTTTAAACACCATCTTGGGGGGTTCGAGTTTAAACGGTCGTAAATCGGCCGAATAAACTAGGAAACCTCGTTTAACTAACAATTCAATATGGCCGCGCATTGATTTGTGATTGTTTTCGAAATGAAATTGCGAATTATTTTTGCATTTCGAATTATTTTTGACTCGTCTGACGATGAGATGACGTCCGAGTCGAATCCTGGATCGGATTCCACATTCCAAGATTATGTACGTTACTGAATTTCCGCCTTTCCAAGCCCCGAGTCGTCCAAGTGCTCGACTAGATTGACTCGGATTGACTAGATTGATCGGTAATCATTCAAATTATCGAAGTAAATTCCTACCGTTCAAAACAAGGCGACGGCCACTGTGTTTCACTAGGATACATCAAGGAAGGTACTTGAGTCTGAAGAAATACTGGAGTCATTGCGCTCGTTGTGGCTCAAAGTGATGATGTGTAATAACTCAATAGGTAGGGGATGAAAATATTCAGCAATATAAAACGAAGGGAACCGGAAAACTCGAAACAAACCGCAGGAATCAGCAAATAATAAAAACAAGGAATTCGAAAAACTGACACTGATAAAGATAAACAAGGCGGTAATCTGCTGATAGCAAGCGCGGTAGTGGATGTTGTTCAACGTTTCTATTGCCCAAATACGTCATAATGTCCAACTTTCATTCGTTTCGCTCAACATTTCAAGTTTAGACAAACTCGATTGTCTTGAACGACGTTTAACGATGATTTGTGTTGGTGAAAGACGCTCGCCATCTTGCCGGGTTTATTCCTTCAGATTAACTATTAACGCGTTTAGCTAAGCAAGTTTAGAACAACTTTTGGTGAAAGTGGGCCTATGACCTTGACACTTGAAGGAAGGTTCTGAAACCTCTAAAGGGCTCTCATTGGACCCAAATAAAGGCCGCCATGTTGTGTTTTATCCGCTTTTACGCTTCATGTTCGATTTTGATTTTTGGAAACTTACTTTTTAACATTGTTGCCAGATGTACGGATTTTTCCCTACTCTTAAGGAAATTTGGGAGTGATTGAAGCGTAGGGAATCCCTATCTAAAACGAAGGGATTTTCAGACAAACTTGTTTGGTTTTAGTAGGTACCTACCTTCTTTATGAATAATCTTGCTCAATTTGTCTTCTCATTTGTCTTCTTCTCAATGGGGAATTTGCCTCACATTTTTTTTTTTTTTCGAATGAGGGTTTATTTTTATGGAATAAAACCATAGTGAGCTGCTCGAAAACGCATCCAAAAAATTTAGAGAATTTAAGGAGGATGGACATTTTAAATGTGGTGGCAATGTGTAAGAGGCAGCCATGTTTGAAACGTGACGGATATTCTACCAATCTGACTTCAAAGGAGGTTCTGTGGCGCTTACCACAGAAGCGGAACATACTCGAACTTTTAGCTTACAACTAGTGCGCACAAGAGTGCGCCGCGAACTGGCAGGAAGAACCCATACACAAAAGTGACCAAAAGAAACAATATTACTCACTTTTTTACAATACGAATCTACCTACTAGTTTATCAAGCATTATTAGTCTTCATCTTCTCTTATTTAGTTTCAAGATTTGAATCACATTATTCGAGTAGCCATTTCACTGGATCGTTTTGTGTGGCAGCTAGAACTCTGTCTGTTGTCGGAGTTGTTTTCGCGTCGTTTTTTTTTTTTTTTCGTATGACGTCAACAATATTCCTCGATTTTCGCGGTGTTTTCTAACAGAGGTTCACTTGTTTAGTCATTTTCTCCTACGGTATTTTTTTCCCCTTGGTTATTCCTTGTGTTAAACGTTATTCTAGGGGCCCTATTATAGGATTTGACTTGAAATTCCAGAATCTAAAATTGAGGCGAATTCCCCATTGGTCGTTACAAGAGTACGCTCACTTCCTACAATTGCCTAGGTGGGAAGTTAGATTGTAAAAATTTGGAGGAATCCTAGAGCCAAAAATTGTTTATCTCTGATATTTTTGAAAAAATTATTCTTGACGTTAGAAAAATTGACTGAATTTAAAGGGGTCCCAGTCCGTTGCCGTTCCTACCTCATTGCGGGTTAGTCTAGTCTCTTACAAAACGGCGCTCAGTTGCCCCTTCCCTCCCCACCACCACCCCTGTCTGTAGTAGCAACATTGCCACATTGCCACCCCTTCTCTTAGCAGTTTTCATCAACAGTTTTTTCCAATTTTTCTCAGGAAATAATCATCCGATTTCCATGTTTCTTGTGGCATTCTTCTTATTTTTATAATCACTACGCCCATGCACTTGTTTAATACAAAAGTACAATTCCATAAAAAACTGTACCTAAATTTGAAATTTAAGGATTTTTGAAGTGCATTAGTGCTACCTAGGGAATTGTAAAACTTAAAGATTGCAGCAGAATCATCAAAATCGACCAATAATTGCCAGAGAAAATTGGGAAAACCCGTTTATTCACTGACTCAGATTCCCTTGAGGGGGTCTCGGTCGGTCGCCGTTCGTTCCTCGTTCTGGGTTAGTATTTCCCTAAATCACTGGGGCTCAAACTTGAAAACTTGTTCCTACATTTGAAATTTTCAAGGATTTTCGAAATTCATTAGTGCAGCAGCCTAGGGAATTGAAAAAACTAAATGATTGCCGCTGGAATCATCAATTGGAACAATAATTGCCGGAAAAATGGGAAAACCCGTTTATTCAGTTAGATTTTTCCCAACCCTAACTGAATAAACGGTTTTTCCCATTTAAAAAATTATCAAATTTAGGTACAACTTTCAAACTTTTAGCGCCGGGGTTTTAAAGAAATACTAACCCGGAACGATGAACGAACGGCGACCGACTGAGACTCCCTTAACTTATTGAGACTGCAACTGCAATAAATAGTAATATTGTTCCTAATGTAACTCAAGGGCCTTATGACTTATGATTACCAACACCATTCCTTATGCCGCACCACCAGAAATGATAGAATTGTCGTGTTTTAGATGTTGAAGAAATCAAAAATACAATCGAAATTAACGAGTAGGGAAATTTAGAACGCGGAATTTTGGAACAGTCGTTAGGGAATTCTGAGGTGGTCTGCCCTTGAACTAACCCTCGTATTTCAACATCTATATGCCTTAAGGTGCGATTTCCCTGGCGCGTCTGTGGCCGGCAGCTGGCGATTTTGTTATGTACCTACAAAGCCGCCGGCCGCGCCGCGCTGTAGAACGACGTTTTCTCGAATAGGCGCGGCCGGTTTTTTTTGCTTCCGAGTCTACCATGGTAGCGGAAGCTTTGTTTTCACTTTTCAAGGTCAAATATGAAATATTTCAAGTTCAAGAATGAAATATGGTAGAGCAATAGTTCCAGAACCGCAGTTATTTCTGCAGTTTTGATCCTATTTCCATCAAATTTTCAGCGAGTGAAGGGGTAGAGCCCTAGATGATACCATATGAATTTAAAGCCCCCGTGCATGTCGGTAATGAGGAAGCTATGTGCCAGTTTGACTGAGTATTGCTTGTGAGTCTACCCAGGTAGAGGAATTATTGTTTTCACTTTTCTAGTATAAAAAAAGTCCTCCAAATCAAAATTTCCACTCACATTTTACGTTTCTTCTTGAATAATTTTGGTTTCTGTGTTTTTCTTCTTCTTTGTTTCCGTGTCTGTCTGTAAGTTTGTCTGTGCGTCCGTAAATCCTTGTAACGAGCAAAACTATATGTAGTTACGGTCCGAATTCACATTTTCCATCCGAATTCGATAACATTTTCCGGAATTGTGGGTTCGGGACACTAGATGGTGAAAAATAACCATCATAAGTTTCCGTTCGATTTCGATGGTACTTTCAGGGATTGTGGGGTTGAAACTCTGGTTGGTTCCCTATAAATTTAAATTATTGAATTTTTGACAATAAATATTATGCATCGGATCATCTATAACAATCGTGTTATGGATACGAAGTAGATAAGAGAAGTTTGATTCCAAAAGCTACTATATCCACTTTGGTCAAATGTGGGAAAACGCAAAAAACCATAGCGACCTGAAAAACGTGCTATAAACCAATGATTTTATTTTTTACATAATTTTAAATTATAATAGATATTTTTGTAATAAAAAAAGTAAATTAGTTCAAAGTTTAACACTTGAAATATCAGATTTATGAATATAGTACTTTTAGAAACAAAACGTGGCGTTTAGTACTTTTTGGAATCAAACGAAGTGGGTAAAGTACTTTTTGAAATCAAACGAAGAGGTTATAGTACTTCTTGAAAACAAACGGATAAGAGACCGCCATTTTGCTGGATATAGTACCTTTTGAAATTAAACGGAATAGGTATTCACCCTCGTTTTTCAAGGGAATAGATTACCTTTTGCTCCAAAACGATCGCATTTTTGTGAAGAACTACCATCCTAAAACCCCTGGAAAGTGATAACTCAATTTTGATGAAAATGGACTTTAGTACCTTTTGGAATCAAACTCCTCATATGTACTACATCCACTTAGTAGACTTTTCAGGTGTAAAATAATAGGTAGGTAGGTATATACATTTCTTAATACATAAACATGTCTCTCTTTTCAGAGGGTTGTATATTTATGAGAAGAGAAAATGTTGGTTCTTGTGAGTCCGAATTTGGCATACACGCCAGGCTCAATGGGGTATTTCAGTCAAATTTTTTTTTTTTTTTTATTTCAAAAGAGTAAGGCTCAGGAATAGCGGTAATCGGGTCTGTTCGTCGAGAAAATGTTTTTAAAAAATCAGAGAAGCTAAGGAAAGTTGAAGATTTGAACGGTGTGACGTAGCTAGCCAATCGTGACGTAGCTAGCCAACTGTCTGTAAAAAAAGTATCCATGCACAGAAACCCTTGAAGGACGTCTTGGATACTACAAAATTCTACTCACACAGGCGCGCGGCGTAGTCCTTGCCTAGTGTGTGTGCATTTATAGTGGCCCGCCTTTTTCAAACGTGTGATCTCTTTAATTGATTTTTCTACCACATGTTATAGTATCATTGGGCTTAAAGTTGTAGTATATAGGTTTTCAAGGGTGCTGAATCCAAATTTGAGGTCAAAAACCTGAATTTCCGACCCACCGAAATACCCCACCCTAGCCGCGAAGGCAGCGCGGCTGGACTGCTCACTAGACCAGTCGGGTCGCAGCTGTGGCGGCTGTCATGTAGCCGCTCAGAAAGGCCCATGTACTACATGGCATGTAGCCGCCGAGGGAAATCGGTTTCATCTAAAACCACTGAAGCAGTGGGAAGCGTCTGGTCGCGAGCCGCGTCCGCCCGCCGCAGACACGCCAGGGAAATCACACCTTTATCGGTTAGGAGTGTTGAATTATCCTGAATTGTAATTTGAGATTTAGAAAAATGCTCAGGTAACACCTACTGGAATCACCTTTTCAAAGTAATCTTACTTAAGTTGCAAATCAACTTTCGTCCATCTATATTCAAACAATTTTTAAAAGAACAGAGATCTAGTAATCTAGTACGTGAAATAATAGCTTATTTTTTCCTTTTTTTGAATTGACTTCCTTTCATACTTTCTAGATCCGCTACTGTTTCTGTTATTCACGTTGTCGATTGCATTTAGTTAAATCATTTAACATCTATTACAGGAAGAGATAGCTTCTCTCATCAGTTACATGGGTGGGAGCTATACTGATAAGTTGACTTCGGCTGTCACACATCTCATTTCCGAAGAAGGACGGTCGCAAAAATGTGAAGTAAGATATTCATTTGTTATTGTTGATTTGGGCTTCGAAGAACAGTCGTATCAATGTGGGAGGAGTTGATGCCTACTTCCTTTTTAGGACGTCCCACAGTAAGACTTGGGCGTCCTTATGCGATCGATCTGGGGTGAAGTTGGACAAAACTCAACAGAAAAAAAACCACACACTAATTACATACGTTTTAGACCATTCTGAATCCAAATCCGCGAAAACATCATAGGTGTATGTCTGTATGTGTGTGACAAAATCTTGTGTCGTCTGCGCAGCCCTTAGTTCACAACCGATTTTCGTGGTTCTTTTTTTGTTCGACGCGGAAAACTATCTAGCTGTGCACTACGTCGCCGGAATTTCGAATTTTGCCTTTTAAGGGGGGGTTAATGCTTTAAAAACGTGCGTTTGTGGGCATAATCTTGTAAACTCTGCCCAGGCCTCAATTTCCAACCGATTTGCGTGTTTCTTTTTTGTTTGACTCAAATAACTTCCGAGTTGTACATGATTTCACCAGAGTATTCTAAATTCGCAAGGAGAGGGGGGGAGTGGGGGATTAATATTCACAAAATATCCGATTTTTCAATATTTCGGTTCCTTTACTGCTTACTAATTGTACCCAACCTTTGAAATTGAGGAAAAATTCTCATTATACCTCCGGATTTTCATGAATTATTCTCTGTACCGCCATGGAACTAATAGTGGTGAGTGGGGGGGGGGGGGGGGGTGAACTCGAACTCACATGTTGGGTATCGTAGATCATGGATTTTCAAAAGCTCTTCAAATTCGATGCTCCCATGCCGCTAGAAATGTTATGGTGGATAAGGGTGAGGGATGGGGAGACCATTATTTCTTGCCTGAAATTTTAAATAAATTACATCGAGTGAAACAGTTTTATCGCTTACCAACTGGTTTAAATTGATCTATCTTTTATCCAATGGGACGTCCCCTGGAATGCATGTATTACTTAACAATATGTTTAATGACTGAATGCACTAAACCCACAACTGACTCAAACTTGCAATATTTGGGTACCCAGCCAGTCTTGCTTCCACTCATAGAGAACAATCCTGTTCACTGTTCACAATTTTGAGTATTCCTGTAAAACGTGAACATTCTTTTAATCTAGTTGTGAGAAAACCGATTCCTGCTATCCAAATGCCTCGGGCTCAACAGTAACTGTTCTTTATATCCTTTTGTCTAACCAAATCGTGATTTGACTTACAGAAAGCCATTGAACACAAGATTCCCATAATGAGACACGAATGGGTCATTGCTGTCTGGGAGGCCTCCAAGAAGAGGGATGTTTCGGCCTTCGATGAGGAATTTATCAAGTACAAATTACCTCCTTTCAAAGGTATGCACATTTCTTGTAGTAACCTTGCTCAAGGAGTGAAGAAGAAAATTCAGGCTGCTGTCGAATCGAATGGTAATTGAACGTCCATTCTATTTTATCATATTAATTTGATTTTTCTGAAAAGCACAACTCCCGCCAGTAGTAATGTAGTGTAGAGTAGGTGGGGGGGGGGGAAGTTCCTGCGCCTTCCATGGTACGGCGTACTAAACAAATTTGCCAGGGATCGTAACCATGGTTCTAACTAACAAGAAAAATATAAACGGAAGACTACCCATTTGAACATGCGGGAAGCCCCCCCCCCCCACATACCTACACAAAACAAACGAAAACTAATGAGAAAAGGATTTTTTAACGTTTTGAAATGTTGAGAGCTTTTCACGAGGGCAGGTTCGTACACCCTACTGAATTTGAATGAAGTTCCCACACCTTCGCAGAAGGGTGAATGTACGAGCTGTGGACTAAATGAAAAATTGGAAATGATTGATTAATTAACGGAAAGTTAGCACATCCTAAAATAGTATTAAGAAATTGTGGAGAGAGGAGAAGAGATAACCTATTGGGCGGTAGGTCTACAGAATAGAAAACTACTGAAGCAGACTAGCGCTTGCAGCGATTCGATGGTGGTGGCGAGCACCTGAACTAATTTGAGTGGTGGACGAACCTGCCGAATCGAGAAACTCCTTGTAAAGTTGTTCTATTGTACGTTTTATGATCACTCAGTAACTCCCTTCATGTTGCTTTACCAAGGTGGTGTCTACATGACTGCTCTGGAGCAAAACAAAACCACAATTCTCATAATCGGGGAAGCTGACGGTAAGAAGTTTCAAGCTGCCCAGCTGTGGGGTATTCCCTGTCTTATGACTGAATGGGTAACCGACTCTGTGGAGAAAGGAATGGCTCTGCCTACAAAGAACTACCTCATAAACCCGAGGCCCAAGTGTTCAACGCCAACTAACGACCTACCGAGTAAGTATCTACCTTCACTCACTTACTGCTTGGGGTTGCCATTGGAAAAGAGTTTCAGGCTCTAATGGCTTATACTCTCCCTCTTTCGAAGCCCCTTTATGTTAATAGAGGATTCCGCCGGCTACCCCACTTCAGAGTTTGTAAATCTTTTGCTGAGATCAGCAAATTTCTTTATGCTTTTCCACGAAATTAGACGCAAAGATGCGCGCTCCACTATGTGGTGACCAAATGCTTCTGTTCTGGATCTCCAGAATCGGTCGCATCTGCATAAGAAGTGTTCAGCTGTGTCCTCTTCTTGTTCGCATGGACACATTGAATAAATACGACTGTCCATGATATTCAGCATTCTTCGGAAGTCGTAATGTCCTTTTAGAATGCCTATCATTAGCCTGATGGTGTTTCGACTCTTTGAGGTCAACCATAGGGCCTGTTTTGCATCATACGAGGTGATGAGCATTCTGGTCTGTCTGTATCTATCAGTTTCTTTAGACCATAGTATATTAAGGTCTTGGGATTCCCATTTTTTTACCTTTTCTTTACAAGCATTCTTCGAAATGCCGATCACTGGTGAGGGTCCAATGAAATTATTTCTTGAACCCTTTTTGGCCAGGTTGTCGGCATATTCATTTCCGGGCTGATTGGAATGTCCGGGTATCCATTTTATAGAAATTTTTATTATTTCCTAAAAACAGATTATTTGTTTGCCTTTTCGTTTCCCATACCAGTTTCGGGTAGTGATGGGATTTTGAAGGGCTTTTATACTTGCCTGGCTGTCGGTAAAGATGTTAATTTTCTTGTTGTTGACACCAAATTGTATTAGTGTTGTGATGCATTCTTTAATAGCGAGTATTTCTGTCTGGAATACTGTTGCGTACTTGTCAAGGCTATACCAGTTGGCCACTCCAAGGCTGGGTATGTAGACACCAGCCCCGGAATTGGTTGCCTGAGGTCCGTCAATTTTGGATCCATCTGTATAGCAATTAATAAGTATCTACCTTTCTTCTCGTTATCCTCGTGCTTTTTTGAGATATCAGGATGTTTCATTTTGCCGATGGCTCAGAGAGCTTTTGTATTCCATCATCTTCTACACTGTATGCTGTTTGCCATGTCTACCAATGTAGTACCAAGCTCGTATCACTTTTGGGTTGTGATCATTATCCTCCATCATCAACTTTTCTAATCACATTTTAGACCTCCTCGAATAAAGCTGTATCTCTCTATTTGTGTTATTGTATCTCTGTATTTGGTCAGTCTGCAGCCTTTGACCCTATATAAACGTTGAATTAGGATGATTGAGGAGACACATGCATTTTTTTCTCCTTTAGATCCTTGTACTAGAAATTATAAGCTTTTGTCTTTAATTTGTATTAAAAGCTTTTGTCCAATGGGGTGTGTACATGGGTCGGAAAAACTGTTTATTGTTATTTTTAATCCGAACTAGACCTCATTTTGAGAATTTTGACACCAACCGCGACCTTCTAGCGTGAGAAGACCTTTTTGTATGATTTTTCAATGTTTCGAATGTTTATGACGTCACAGTTGGCTGGGGGGTCCCGCCCAGGCGGGAGGGGCGCGTGACGTCGTAAACAATCGAAACTTTGAAAAATCATAGAAAAAGATCTACTCATCCAAAAAGAGAACGGCTGGTGTCAAAATTCTCAGGATGAGGTCTACTTTCGATTAAAAATTAGGTACTTGTTTTAACCTTGAACCAGTTTTGTTGGTTCTGATGAACTTGTGAAGTACAAGACTTTCGTTCCAAGCGATGTTTTTGGAATGCATAGTTTCTTCTCAGTCGTTCCTTCCACTTACTAGTAACCACTTCTAGAGCTGTAATCGCGTCTTAAAACACCACTTCTCTCAACTCATTCCAGGTTTCATGAGTAATGATGTGTCTTGCATACCTTTCGGTAATGAGTCCGCCAACAATACTGTAGATGAAACCAATTCTACTATGGCGAGTGTGAATTCCTTCCGATGTCCTGCGAAAGCAACTAGCAAACCCCAGCCAGTGAAACCACGTAAGAAACTTCAAACTTTAAATTTTGCATTCTTAACTTCATTTATATGTGTTGTGTTCTGCGTGTTGTCGAATGAGGGCGATGGTCCTCTCGATGCGCTGAAGCCTAGGGCTTTAGCACTCCATCTGCGGCGCCTCGCGGACCGTACAGATAAGTACTTGCAGAATCTATCTGACAACCTCGGCGTCTGATATCAGACTCACCGGCGGGAGGCGGAACATTTACCTAGTGAGGCCTACTGTTCTGAAGAGGTTGCTAAGGGGAGCTAGAGGTTTGGCGCCTTTATGGGGCAAACCTTTCCCTCGGAAGAACTGGGCTGTAGGTAAGACAAGAAATGATGAGTCGGGTAGACGAGGTACGAATGCATGTAGGAAGACCCTTGAGTGTGGCTTATATACTCAAGTTAGTATGGTGAGGGGAGAGTGGAAAAGGTGATGTCAGATGACGTGCTCTTTCCCTTCCTCACCTCGCCTGTGTTAGTGATGACTCATGCCTACTCTAGTTTTTCCTACACGTCACTTTATTGAATAACTACTGAATACAGAGGTATGACATTACAATATGTAATACATACAGAAGAATTATCTCGTGAATACAACTTTCCTTCATACTCTGACAATTCACGTTATATACTGTTTGATGACTATTCAGTACTCTTGAGGGAACAAATATTTTAAACCCAGTTTTCAGAATCCTCCTGAAACAATTTTAACATGGATATGTTTTTGGGCTGGGGGTCATTCTAAAATTTGCGTAACGACACCAAAATTTGTGTCGACCCGGCACTTTAGATTATTATTAACTCGAATGAAAACTGAAGGAGACCAGTATTTTGAGGCAGGTACCAAGGAATTATTCACCGGTTTTCAACCAAATATTGCCCATTACTGATTTACCTTGACCAATTTCTGTACAATAAATTTTAAACACCAAAGTAGAAAACGCGTTTAAAGTAAACATATCCATGAGTCAATGTTTCTCCGTGGAGCGGAGAAATTTACCGCGATTCGGTTGGAAGTAGTAAATAAATTTCAAACCAAATTCAAGATTTTGGATGGATTCAGGGTGTTGGCTCGTTGATTAAGAATTTTGAATTAAGGACATCTAACAGTAAGAACGTGATGAACAATGATATTGATAATGACAATGGTGTTGATCCAAAGCAGCGGAGTGAAGCTCTGGAATTGAACTTTCAATTCCTCTCATCTATGCAAAATTTTCGCAATATACACTCCTGCTCAAAATTAAAGCACCACCATCCATTTTTTCTTTCCTTCTTTCCTCTTTCCTTATGATTTTGTATCCTGGAGTGGCCACCAAGGAGCCCAGACATGAATCCGATAGAGCATGTTTGGGACCTGCTGAAAAGAAGAATTCGAGCCAGAGATCCACCATCAGACAATCTTCCGCAGCTGGAAACAGCAGCGAAAGAGGAATGGGACAATATCCCCCAGGAGGATATCCAAAACTTGATTAGAGGCATCGGTCGAAGGCTCCGAGCCAGAGGAGGTAATACCAAGTAATGAAAAGCTAAAGTGGCATAATTCAAACCTTTTTTTCACATTTTCAATTTTTATGATTTTACCCCAAGAAGTACATTTTTCTTTAATTTATTAAAAACATCTTTTATTCTCCAATTTTTGCATTTTTTGGATAACTCTTTCCTTCTGTGTTTGCAAAAAATGTGTGCAAATGGATGAAAACGTGATAAGGGGAAAAAGAAGGGGACAAACGAAGAAATAGATGCTCTAATTTTGAGCAGGAGTATATTTTAGGCAATTCGTTTGTTGAAATTGATGAGTGACGAACAATCGTCTTGATTTGTATCATAAATACTTTACATCATCACGTAAGTTGATTACAATGTATTACGGAGATTACAATGTTACAGAGATGCACGAGTACAAGAAATTCGTTGCTGAAATAGATTTGTCTGCTGCTGCTCTGTGTGGTCTCTTCCTTGATGGATGTAAAGTAAGCGTCAAATAATTTTATTTTCTTCATTTAACTTTCTAATAGGTACAAACCGTCATATCCTAGGATACCTAGATAGATACGTAGATTAATCAATAGGCTCCTATCCGTTCCATTTATATTTATTGGTCTACCTTTTCAACAAGATTTCAATATAATTAACTATCGCTACCAATCGATGTTCGAAAATACTTTTTGTTTTAGGCATGATTATAACTTATGGAGTAGTGCACGTAGAGTGTTGAGTTGTGGTTGGTTCCATTTTCTTACAATGTACGGTGTTGCCAATCGCTTAATTCAGCTCATAATGGTTTTTCACAGATATTCCTTAGCGGGTTCACGACCCAAGAGCTCGACAAGATGAAAAAATTGATCAATAAGAGTGGAGCCACGTTATTCCCTGACATCAGCGATCGTCTGAGCCATGTGATAATGGGGGAGTTTCTGCCAGATCATGTGAAAGAAATTGAGAAACTCTCCCAGAAGTAAGAAATAATTCAATTATTGGAGTATTTTAGTTCTCGTATTTCGTTTTATGAAAACGTGGGAACAAGCAGCTAGAGCGAGCAAGCGCCGGTCGCTAAATTAAATTTAGCGCGGAGGTTGTTTTCGTTGACAATACACGTCATGATGGACAACGAAAACTTCTTTTCAGAAACTGACAAAAGCTGTTTACCCACGTTATGAAAAGGCCTTTCTCGTATCTAAAGCATTCTAAGGTACAAAACCTCTCTTCGTAAATTCTAGAAACAAAAACTCTTTATTATATTTCTTATTCTTTATTATATTCATTACAACTGGGTAGAGGGAATGTCGACTAGCGCTTGAAGTAGCAAAACAAAAATCGTTACTGAATGTTTTCTTTCGATTTATTGGTGTTTGAAATGAAATACAAGTTTCATCAATTATCGTATTGGAGAATCAGTTGTATTCTGTAAGTTGAGGACAACGTTATGACGGATTCACCAATACAGACCAATAGAGAGTTCCTGGTAGGTTTGGTTCGGCTTAGATACGGCGTGGTGTATCCTCAATCCGGCGCTGTACTGTGATAAGAATGCGCCGTATCCGATCCAGCACTGTAATATTGCAGTAGAATCCGGCGCTGGATTGGCGCGTCCTTGTTAACAATACGGCGCTGGATTGGGAATACCAAACCTACTAGGAATTCTCTATTAATTGTATTCTTATAACTAGCGGAACAAACCCAATACACTATCAAGTATCATAAAGTCTCCTGATAGTTTCACCAATTCGGGATGCCCTTTGGCACCTCACTTCGTATATTATAAAATAATAATTATTATAGAAACAACGAAACAATTTAATAAACGTTACAAGCTTCCTATTTTTCTATTTCAATATGCGAGGTTAAGACCCATGTAGTACTTGGTTTGTAGAATTTGTATTAAGTACTGCAAATGTACGAGGGGCGTCTCAAAAGTGTGTTTCCCCTATTTTTAATTGGGAGTTTGCGATTTTGTTGCGCTGGACCACTGCATACTCTGCCTTTTCATTTCTGGGGTGTAGTGTTGTACCCACGTCTCGTCCCCAGTAACGCTTCGCGAATAGGGATCATCACCTACCTCATCAAAAAGTTAAAAAAATTTGCGGGCTGAAGCGAGTCTGTTTTGCTTGTGGTCGGCAGTCAACAAGCGAGGAACCCACCTTGCGCTGATTTTTCTGTAACCCGTAACCCAGGGTGTTGGTGATCAGCCTGTGGATAGTGGCACGCGACGTGTCGAATTTGGGATGCAATTCTTCCATAATTTCATCAATAGTGAGGCGGCGATCCGAATCAACGATCGCTCTCACTGCATCCACAACCTCGTCGTCTTGCTCGTTGGAAGGCCTCCTGCTGCGTGGTTTATCGTGAAGTTCTGCACGGCCATTTCCGAACTCTTTACACCAACGACGGACCATCTGAACACTTATCGACTGTTCACCATAAACTACCGATATTTTTCAATGGATTTCGGTCGGATTTTTATTTTTTTTAAAGTGTAAAAACGAATCACTGCGCAGAGCTCAGAGGTGGACACGGGTGGCTTGGAGGTTGCCATGGTAAAACTGATACTGATAACGAACCGCTTATCGCACAGTGACGCTGCTTCGCCAGTGTTGCCACTACATCCGTACCAACAACTGTAGACAAAATAGAAGTCTGTAGACTGCACTTCCCGAAAAAAAAAATAGGGAAACACTTTTGAGACGCCCCTCGTAAAAGACTTGTGGTTTTACCTCGGGAAAGGACGTTAATAGAACTGAACAAATATGAACTTGCATGACCGTATATTGTACAGAAACGGTAATTAATTGTCATTGAAAGAACAGAGCAAAACAATGGGATAGCGATCGTACATCAGAACATGAATATGGAACTTCTTTAATTGTACTTATATTCACTCGTACTGGTTCTGTATTTCCGGATTATGAAAAAACGAAATTGAATTCCTAATCGAGGAATGAACGGGGTGGGCACTCTGCACTCTGTTGGCATGTTCTAGTAGTAGGCAGTTCAGGAGAACAGCACCAGTCGGCACGTAATATTTGAACTAGGGGGAAACAGTTCAAACATCATCCCCCCCCCCTCCACTAAGAACCACAGTACTGAATTTCTGTTCTTTTGGTGAAGGGCATAGCTGTACTAATGGCCGTTTAATGTCCCCTGAATTAGTGCATACTTTGGCTTCTTGGGCTATGTCATCAGCTCTGTGTAACAGTTCTGAGATCACACCTCTGGTCCACCGTAACGCTGGTATATGATAAAACGAAATTGAGTTCCGAATCGAGGAATGAACGTGGCAGGCACTCTGCACTCTGTTGGCATGTTCCAGTAGTAGGCAGTTCAGGAGAACAGCGCCAGTTGGCGCGTAATATTTGAACTAAAGGGAGATGGTTCAAACAACTTGGGCAAATCGAATGAGACTAGGTGGACTCACCAGAAGGTAGAATGGGAGTCATGAGATGAAAAAGGTTCAGTAATTAATGGAAATTATTGTTGCGTTCATCACACACGAAATGAGGTAACCTAGCCACCAGGAAGCTATGCAGGTGGAAGATGGATGGCAGTCTGCCACAGTATCGTAAATTGATTACCTATTAATTAATACTTACCTATGATTTAATTTGTTACATTATTCGACTGTTTTGTCTAGACCCCAGGTTGTTAGTGTTGAATGGATTCTCGCATCAATCAGGCTGAAAACGACTGCTCCTGCTGAACCATATTTATGTTTCAAAACTACTGTGACGAAGAAACCAGTTGCACCAGCTTCTCCTCTCAGTCATAAGGTAGGCTGTACACGATACAGACTTTTGGTATTTTGTTCTTCTTGTATTTTTTTATATAGAAACTTTGAAACAAGCAGCTAGAGCGAGCAAGCGAGAAGCTAACCTTTCCTCAGAGTTCTATCATTTAGATTATCTTTCCATGGGGTTTATTTTGTGGATGAAAATAGAGTATTTTTGTTCTTCTCGTATTTCGTTTTACAGAATCAAGGAAACAAGCAGCTAGAGGAAGCAAGCGCCAATACTAACCTTTCTACGGAGTTCTGTCATTTGGCTTTAGAGTTCTATCTTTCCATGAGGTTTTCGTTGATGAAAAGAATAAGTCATGCGGGAGCCTTCAGCATCCGTTTTCTGTCAATATGAAGTTCTTCATAGAAAACAACGAAATTTGTTTTCCTAGTTAACGTCGTAACAGAAAGCTTCCCATTAAAAACTTTTCAACTATGAAAAGAGAAGTATGGAAGTTAAAAACACTCTTATAAACTAACTTACTAAATAACTCCTTGTTAAGTGAAAAGGTATTCATTTAGATGGCAAGCCTAAATCTGTTTTTGACGGATTCGTCAGAGCTCATTGGTCGGTACGTATACCGTGGAGGCCGGATAACAAAACCTCGTGGAAGTTGTAACCGCTTGTTTTCACATTTCCATGATGAGAAATACGAGATGAACAAAATACTCCGATAACTACTTTGACATGTACAAATTTGAGCATAATTTAATTGTAGTTAGTTTATTGATAGTTTATATAAACATCCATTGCTCTCATTATTGTCTCTAAACTAATTGTATTATAATATGGTGTCTTATTACGTTATTTTTGTCTTTTCAGGGATTGTCTCTTTTGAAATCCAACACCAATACAGAATCCCCCAAGGCGGCAGGCAGTGATGGTTTCTCTACATCTCGAAAATTATTCGTCAAAGCTCCAGTCAAACGTAAGATGACGAAACAAATCATTTTCTAGACTTTCGTCTAGTATTCTTCGGCCATTTTCACACTTGTGCGGTTTCGTTCGGCACAGTTTAGATTCGGTTTGCTTTCGGTCACCGTGGAAAACAAGTAGGTTATTGCTATGCTTGCACTGCACAAGCAGATCAAGGGTAGGAAAGGAATTAATAGACATTTTTGGAACCATCATGCTTTCACCAAACTCCTGGAATTCGGAGCGTTTCGTGAGTTGTTCCAAGAGTAGAGAGAAAATGAAAGAAATTCTTGAATTATTTTGGTTTGTGAACCACCTCTTTTGAGGAGCTCTTTACTTTAATGAAAATTTAAACTTCCTTCTAAAAGAACCATAATGACCGCTGAGTGACCGAGCCGAAACTACCTTACAAGTGTAAAGGCTCGCCTTTCTTTTTGCACCCTGGACCCGAATAGAAACCTATTCGTGGCGAGGGGCCTTCGGATCTATTCGGTGTATTTCCAATAAAATGCTATGTATGCAGAAAGAAGTGCCAGCTCTCAGGATGACGATGGACCCAACGATGTTCCGACCCATCCTCTCGATCAGCCTGCCTCGCTTCCATCAGTCGTGCCTCAGGCCCAACCCTCAAACCCGACAGAGCATGCTCAAATTCCTGTGGAGTCCACTACACCTCTTCCTCAGCCTAACGATAGTGCAAGTTGCAGTGGATCGTTTATCGACATCAGTCCTTTTTTCCAGGGTGAGTTTTGTTCTTTATGTACCTACTAGCTGAAAAGCATACTAAAAGCAGGCAAAAACTATTCCTCCGACTATCCTCGCCTCCCACTCCCTCCAGCTCCTCTCGCCTCCGATTCCTCCGACTCTCCCCACTCCCACGACCCCTCTACTGTTCGCAGATAGAAAGAATGCGGCTGGCCAAATTTTCAAAGGGTATACCTGCTAACATAGATGACTACCTGTTCCAAAATCTTAGGTAGCCTGGTGAGTCAAGCTGGGGAAAGGGCCGAGCCTCCATATCTCAGACCTTTGTAATTTGGGCATTGAGCAACTCGAGTCATGAGTTAGAGAGCCCCTGCACTCAGCCAATTGTTAGGAAAGAATTCCATCTCCATTGTGAGTTCACTTGCCCTTCAGGTTTACTCTTCATTCGCCTTTAAAATTTGAAAGAAGCACCATACTTTACTGGAAATAACTTTTTGTAGGAAAATGGGAAATTTGGCGCCCTTTCTAACGGTGCCCTTATTTTTAAATATTTACGGTAAATTAAGGTAGTTCTGGTAATTTTAGTGACATGTTCAAGAACAAAAAATTGAAATTGAAAAAAACTTGGAAAAACAAGGGGTTAAAACAAAGATGCTACGATACATTTTCTTACTTAAATTAGATGCACGATCGATCCTTGAAGTTTGGTCGACACCCTGTATAGAATTGGGAACCACTGCCTTAAAGTACGCGGTCTGTGAAAATTCAATCCTTCTACTTCATTATTGGTCGGAAGTCTGGCTTGAGTGGCAGGTAGAAAAGAAGGAGGATGTTTTTGGGACTGTAATACACATGGACACCTCACCAAACCATCCGCATTCTTTCCGTCTGCAAACAGTAACTCCTCCCGATTGGCAACGTGCATACGTACGTATGTACAGTTGGCGTTTTATGTATATATATTGAGATCATTCCAGCATCCTTACTAATAACGTATACTTTCTTACTCATTTGATTTCAGGTTTGATATTCCTAGTCATTGGATTTGACGATCCTACAACTATAATTGAGAGCATATTCGCTGTAGGTGGAAAAGTAGAGTCTTCCCACTTTCAAGGCGTTGCGGACTACGCTGTTATTCCGTTGGAAGGCATTTCCACTCAGTCGACTGCTACAGAAGTTGTCACTTCACTATGGGTGGTGAGTTGTAATTCTTAGCCGACTTCAAAACTGCTGTAGGCGCGAAGGAGGAGGTTCTTTTTCCAGTGTGTCATGGGACGACGATTTTTAACATGGAACATGTTATTGCCCTTGGGTAACTACCCGAAGAACGTTACGCAGAAGGGTGACACGGTTCGGTCATGCGCCTTTTTGACACTCCGGTCTCACACCTTTTCCGACACTCCAGTCACGCGCATTTTTGACACTCCAGTTTTCAAGTCGCGAAGCGCCGAGTTTTTCTTAATCATTTTAGATATGTTGCTAGGGATGATACAACTTTCGTATTACACCTACTTACGACTAAAAATTCTGCACTAAATTTGGCTATAACATGCTCCGTGTTTTTATAATTAACACCATAGGCTTTAAGTAAATAGCATCTGGGGTCCCTGGCGAGACGCAAAGCGCCGTTTTTTTTTTTTTTTTCTACGCATTTCTTTATACTGGTACCAATCTGTCTGTTTCTTTTTTTAAAGTTTTCTACCAGTATCCGTGGTGGTCCCGTTTCGAACGGATTTCATTTTGCTTCGTTAAAAGTGTCGACAATTTTTTTAATTTTATTTTATTGAAAGCCGCGTCCACACGTGGTCAGCAGGTGGCAGCAATGGTGAGCATGTGTGAGCTAATACTTGAACCCTCGATTTGAATGGCTTACAATGAAGCGATCCATCCATAACCGAAACCTCAATTGAAATGACGCAAACACTGCTAAACTTGAACTGTGCCGGCTGTGTTCATATTTATTGATCATGTACTTGAGTATGAAATGTCCCACAACCAAGCAACAATACTTCAGAAATCGATTCTACACTAATCTGCAACAACTTTTCTCGCTTTGCACTCCTTTTATCGCGCTTGAAATGCAACTTTTTAACACAGAATGTGTTTTTGCGATGACCTACCGAAAAAAAAATCGTCACGAAAAAGCGACAGAAAAAACGCTGCAAATCATTGCTCAAAGGTTTATTATTTTCTGTATAGATCACCCTTCTGTACAGATCACTGGTTCTCCATCAATAGCACCTACCACCATCTGTATTCTCCATTGACCCGCCCTCTCAAATTTCAGGTTCCTGCGTTCAACAGAAGAGAAAATGGCCTTGGAGCTCACTCAGCTGATCAGTGACCACTCATGCGCCTTCAGCAATCTCAATTGACCCGCCCTCTCAAATTTCAGGTTCCTGCGTTCAACAGGAGAGGAAATGGCCTTGGAGCTCACTCAGCTGATCAGTTACCACTCAGGCGCCTTCAGTATTCTCCATTGACTTTTGATTATGGAAATTTGATTACTGGTTACGCAGAAGGCAAAACTGTATACAAATCGAAGAAATGAACAGCGATCGCATTTTAGTCAGAAAAAATTTCAACGGAGATTAGACCTCTTTTGCGATTCACACTCATGATTCTGTTTTATCGAAGGAAACCCTTTAAGTACTCGTAGGGACTGAACGGTTTGCCCTACAGAGCTCCGGGTGGTCTCAAAAATTTTTTAAAATTCAGTACTATTTAAAATTAGTGAAAAAATGATACCTTTATTTCGAGAGTTTTCGAGCTAGGGCACTTGAAAATTTCAACCCTTAATTTTCACCCCTTAGAAGTGACCTACATCAACCAAAAGCTTCGCGGCACAACTAGACCCCAAATGGAGCCCATATACCAAATTTCATCGAAATCGGTCCATGGTAACTAAGAAAAGTGCCGCGTACGGCGGACGGACGGAAATTTTTTTATTCGATTTTCGGATTCTACGTACCTTGAAACGTAAAACATCAAATTTTGAGGGGGGGTTAAAATTTTTTTTAACATGTTTAATGTTTTAGGGCTGGGGGTCGTTCTGTGAATTCCGACACGCAAATCTGCAACGTTTTTTTTTTTCTTAGTTACGACGGACCGATTTCTTAGTTACCACGTTATATAGGCTCTATTTGGGGTCTAGTTGTACCAAGATGGTCACTGATCAGCTGAGTGAGCTCCAAGGCCATTTTCTCTCCTGTTGAACGCAGGAAGCTGAAATTTGAGAAGCAGGGTCAATGGAGAATGCTGAAGGCGCCTGAGTGGTCACTGATCAGCTGAGTGATCGGCAATCTAATTTCTCCCTTGCGAGGGAAAAACATTAAACATGATTTAATGTTTTTCCCTCGCAAGGGAGAAATTTTCTTGAGAATATTTTCTTGCTCGATTCCAAAGGCTTATTATTGAAATTAATAAACCAAAAACCGTTACGCGCCTTTTATAATGATTTTCACGTGCAACCAAGCCGTTGGTAAGGAAATAGAACTCCCGCAGTGAAATTAGAGAGGGCGGGTCAATGGAGAATGCTGAAGGCGCCTGAGTGGGCACTGATCAGCTGAGTGTGCTCCAAGGCCATTTCCTCTCCTGTTGAACGCAGGAACCTGAAATTTGAGAGGGCGGGTCAATGGAGAATGCTGAAGGCGCCTGAGTGGTCACTGATCAGCTGAGTGAGCTCCAAGGCCATTTTCTCTCCTGTTGAACGCAGGAAGCTGAAATTTTAGAGGGCGGGTCAATGGAGAATGCTGAAGGCGCCTGAGTGAGCTCCAAGGCCATTTTCTCTCCTGTTGAACGCAGGAACCTGAAATTTGAGAGGGCGGGTCAATGGAGAATGCTGAAGGCGCCTGAGTGGTCACTGATCAGCTGAGTGAGCTCCAAGGTCATTTTCTCTCCTGTTGAACGCAGGAAGCTGAAATTTAGAGGGCGGGTCAAAGGAGAATGCTGAAGGCGCCTGAGTGGTCACTGATCAGTTGAGTGAGCTCCAAGGCCATTTCCTCTCCTGTTGAACGCAGGAACCTGAAATTTGAGAGGCAGGGTTAAAGGAGAATGCTGAAGGCGCCTGAGTGGATTGAAAATAAAATAAATAATTGTTAGACATTTAATTTGGTCTAAAACCCTATAAATGTGCGCATCCACAAAACAGGATATCCCTTTTATAATAACTTTTATTATAACTCTTCATTTTCATCTTCTTGGTTAGATGGAGCTCTTCTCTTGAAAGAAGGAAGAGAGATTCTCCTTTTTGGACGAGGTGTCATCTGTTCATACAGCATAAACTGGAGGTTCATATCAATTGAAAAGCATAGGGTTTAAAACATTTATAGGGTTTTAGACCAAATTAAATGTCCAACAATTATTTATTTTATTATTGCCCAAGACTCCACATTTATTATTGTTGTTTTTTATTTAACTGACGACTAGCATCGCAAAAACACATTCTGTGTTCCTATGATTTCATACAGAGTATGGAAAAAGAAATAAACCGGGGGGTGCAGGGGGGCGGAGCCCCCCGCCGAGGCGCAAAGCGCCGAGTTTTACTTTAAAATGACGAAAGAACCTTTATTTAAATAAAGCTGAAAAACTCGTTTTCTCACATTTAAACACCATTTTCTCCCTCAAATTTCACAGTCAACCTAAAAAATGGGTAAACTGTAATGTAAATGTTTTTTCTTTATAAACACACAAGTTGCACATGTCTCCATCGATGGTTGGGGAGGGTGTTGAATCGTTCCTTTCTCAAAATATCGACCACATCCCGAAACTGAGGAGCGTCCCCTCATTAGCAACAGTTCACTACCCAAACTTTTTTGGTTGTTACTGCAAATATTCAACAATTTTGTGTTCTAGGTAAGTTAACTGCAGAGAAAAAGCAAAAAATAACTTGAAGGAGGTAATAATAGAGAGTTTTTGCTGCCAAAATCTGACAGCCCCGTAGGAGGAGACTAGTGCGAGCAACTGAGGATGCTACCCAGTTGAAGGAGGAGGCCTGTTAACTATGGACAGGGGGTGGAGGGAGGCGCTCATGCCGGGGGGGGGGGACTCAAGGACCAGGTGACTGTCAGGGAAACCCTTTCATCGTCGCCCGTGAACTCCGAGCTTTGTGAAGAGGTTCCACGGGCCTGGTAGTGGTTGCCAAAACTCTCTTATGTTTTGGAGAACCTCAGCCTATAACTGGGGACAGTAGATGTTTTATGAACGGCAGGTGGAGGGTTCCCTGTGTACCAAGCAACATTAGCTCACCATTTGGGAAATTTAACGGTCTTTCCAACGGTTTTATCAGATTTGAATTTGTATCAGAAATGAGGAAGTTATGACCATCTTGATGTTGCAAGGACGAAAACAAAAAAAAATTAAAGTTTAAAAAAAGTGTCGTGTTGAGCGGGTTAAAAAAGTGCTAAGAGGGAAAAGTTGTTTCAATTTAAAATATTGTTGATTGGTTCTGAGACTTTGTTTAAAATTACTCTCAAGGCGGCCAGAAATTACCATTTCTACCATCATCTTCCAAGTTCTTCTTGGATAATGGTACGATTGATTAGTTAAAGTTACTGTTAGTTAGGAACAATTTAAAATTAGGTATGAGGCTGTACAGTATGTATTTGATAGGAAGTTTATTGACAGAATTAAATTATTTATTGACATCATGCTAATCTTCAAGTTCTTATCTTTTTTTTAGTCAAAAGTCAAAAAGTTTTTTATTGTAGGACCAAGAAAACGGTATTACAATAGTGAGAAGAAACTTGAATTAAGGGCATATACAAAACAATTGTTATACATAATTACAACCAAGACTAATGAAAAATGTTAAAATTGTAATTTAAAAAAATCTAGAACACTTAAGTTCATCCTCAATTAGCATTTGTCTCACCTCTTTTCCAAATCGATTAGGCGGTAAAGCTCGAATCCGATCGGGTAGTCGATTATACAATCGAACTCCTTGTTGAAGAGGATTTGTACGAAGGGAGGTAGAGAGATGAGCCAGTGGAGGTGGTATGGCATTACGAGATCTAGTTGCACATTCGTGGAAATCACACCCTCGGTGTAGGCTTTCTAGGTTAATTTTCGTGAGAACCAACTCATGGAATACGTAGAGCCCAGCATTGGTATGTAATGTTAAATGTTTTTATTGCTCAACGTTGAGGTTGTTGAAGAGTTCTGCCTACTGTGCAGAAACATTGGTATATGGTTTTTCGTTGGAATTTCTACTGCGAATAATCTGATGATCCTTTGCATACCAATTGGTTAGTACGTGCGGATGAGGCTCAAAATATGACTCCGGTTCAAAAATTAATTTTTGTTTCCAGGAAGATTGCTACGAACAGAACAAAGTTGTGCCGATTGAGTATTTCCACCTACCGGTTCCTCACAAGCCCGAAATGACTCCTCTGAAAGGATGTAATATATGCGTCTCTGGATACCAAGGAAAAGAAAGGACGTTCATTTTCAAGTTAGCTGAAACACTTGGAGCGCTGTAAGTTTTATGAGATGTATTACCTTGCTACTACCAATAGTTTTGAACACTTACATCCGCGTCACCATTCGGAGGCTTTCCTCAATGAGTATACAAATCCTGGAGGGCTCCATGTGTCTACAGGGTGAAAACTCCAAATGCGTTCAACCTTCAATGGATCGATTCTACAACTAATTTCCAACAAAAAGTTCCTCTTACGGGGTTTTTACCCCTTGTTTTTGCGTGTATCTTAATTTTGAAGATTTTTTTTCGTCTTTTCGATCTTATATCAATCAAATTACTATAACAACCTTAATTTACCGTGTAAATGTAAAAGCGTTCCCCAAGTCGGCGTGGCACATGGCTTCATCGTATTCATAACCCGATTGTATAGATGATCCGCTGCATAGTAGTTAATCTCAAAACATCAATATCTAAGTACCTTCCACTACGATCATGGGGGAACATCTACACCCCTATTTTATCGAAATCGGGTGAGAAATGTAGAAGTTATGGCTACGGCAAGGATTTCATGACTGACACAGAACCAAAATTGTTCAGGGAGGTCTGTAACCTAAAACGCGAGTGGAAATTTTGATTTTGGAGAACTTTTTTTTACAACCTTGAAAAATGATAACAAAGCTTCCGCTACCTAGCTAGGCATTGAGAGTTCTTCTTTCATATTTCAATATTCCTTTTTTTTCTCTGAGCTTCGGGAGCGGCCTCTTCTCCAATTTCTTAGTAGGGGTAGAGGTGCTCCGTCCTCTAACCCCATTCCGAGGCATCTGATGCTCTTCCTCGAGCCTCGAAGACGTCGGGAGACTGCACGGATGATCGATATTTGGAGTTTCGTTCTTACCCAGCCAGCAATGGCAGATCTTGGTTTACTCCATTTTTCAGCGAGCACATTCACGAGCCTCTTCTGGAAGGCTAGGAACTCCACTTGCAACACCCCTTCGCACGAGCACACTAATGGAGTAAATGAAGCTCTCAGATCTTCAGCCGCCTGAACATACTTCCTGTGCTTGTCTTGGGCTGCCCGGTTGGCTGTTGCAGTCCAGCTTTGAGACTGGTAAAAGGAGGCATCAGCATTAACAATGCGATTATCCAAAAACGCCGTCCTCTCCCTGTCCCATAGGCCGTGGACTCTGATATCAGCTACCAGGATCCATCATCATTTTCCTTCAAAACGGGTTCGACACCCACTTCTCTCCATGCTAGGTTTGCCATTCCTGCAACTGCGTCTCGTACCATGTCGTGGCCTTGTTTTACTAGTCCGCCATGCTTGCAGTTTAGGGCGTGTGACATAGTCATTTGTGCCCCACATCCTTCGCAACTCAATGGTAGGCCTTGCACCTCAACACCATATCTCAGTGCTAAGGCATCAATGAACTGAGAGCGTGAGAGGTCTAAGCTATCGGAACAGAGAGGTAGTACTGTGAGCCATTGAGAAGCATTCCCCTCAACCGCTACCTTGGTAGACTTGGAAGCAAAATTCTGTAAATGGTTTGTCATTTTTCTATAACTAACTAACTACTTAGCACTACAGGCCGTTGTGGCCCTTGGCTTCCCGAGCTCCCTTCCGCCACCGGGCACGGTAACCCACCTGAGACCTCCGCAATCCCACCACCCGGGGGTCCCTCATGGCATCATCAAGCTAGTAACTCCGAGGACGACCTCTTCGTCTTCTAGTTTCCATCCTAGCTCGCAGCATCATTCTCGTCAGGCCTCCACTAGCATGCGGTCGACTTGTCCCAGCCATTGGATGCGCCCAGCTTTCATGAATCGGACTATGTCTTCATGTTTCAATAATTCATCAATTCAGTAATTCTGTCTTGCTCGCCACCCTTGGTCCTCTCTGAACGCTCCATAGATCCCTCTTATAATCCTTCTCTCAAATATCCGCAGTCTAGCCTCATCCTCAGCCCGCATGGTCCAAGCCTCAGATCCATAACAAACCACAGGCTGCACTAGGGATCTAAATAGCCTCATCTTCGTTGATCTGGAGATCACACGGGTCTTGAAGAGTTTCATATTGGCATAAAATGCTCGGCTGCCTGCCATTATTCGTGATGTGGAAAGTAATTTAAATTTGCTGAAAGATGATGTTTCGGGTTCGGGTGAACTCGTGTGTTTTCGTTCTTCCTATCTTATTGTTCGCGTTTGTTCGATACTATTCGCTGCTATTCGCTCATTAAAAATTGTTTCGTTTTCGTAGTGAAGTGTTGCCTATTTAAAATAAAACCCCTTCAAAACATCTCATCAAGCCTATCTCATCCTGTACTTGGTTTCTATTCGTGACCAAGCTCCCCAGATAGGTAGGTGAAGGACCTGACTACATCATTTTTCTATATAGATCACTAATCTGCAAAGAACACGGCTTTTCCATAAGCAGTACCTACCTACCATATTTTCGCCCGAGGTTCACTATCATTGTATCCCTTAGGTGTGTGGTAAGGGGAGGAAATGAGCGGCGGATCCTCAGTTTTCTTAAAAATGTATATACTTGACTTGTATGTATATCTGAAAATGCTACTCACCAAATGGAAAAGGGTAAATCCACTTCTTGGAACGATAGACGCACAGTAGTAATAAGAACAGAAAGCTATTAGACGATCTATGTAAACAAAAATCCAACCAAGTTGTCTTGACGATGGCTAAGGCGAAATCTAGCTCGACAAATTAAAAAATTTTAAGAAAACTGAGACTCACCACACACGTATCTCAAAAGAAGAAAGGCTACACAACCATGAATACCGTATTCCTTGGTAGTTGATTCAAGATCAGTCAGTTCGACCCGCATTTCCTAAAATCGAGAAGATAGCAAACCAAAATTGTATTCTGCAAAATTTAAGTTCTCCAGCCTTTCTGTTAGTGTCCAATAAATGCGACCAATGCGATTAGTTATTTATATTCAAAAAATTATATTCAGGTAGGCAGGCAGGTGAGAAAATCTTCAAGATCCACAGGTGGAGTGGAGTGTGGTCTTCAAGGTTACGTGGGATTCAAATCCACTGAAAAACCACCCCCATTCCCCTACGTTGGAAGCTCAGGCTGGAACCGTTTAACACATTACTTCAGGGTATCACTGCTTTAACCTTACCTGCATTATCGTGTTACAGGGTGCAAGACTCGTTTTCCAAGAAAGATCACCCTGCTAAAAATATTTTCAAATCCACTCACCTCGTTTGTAAGGTAAGTGCTGTCCCCCCGTATTATGTTATATATTTTTTCCCTCGTTAATTTGATTTTTGTGTGTTTGTATTTTGAGGTCTGGGTGAGAGCCCGTGATCATGTCACTCATTTAAAAAAGAATTGACGAATCTTGTTTGCAATATTAGTTATGTTGCGCATATTTTTATAGACTCCAACTGGATCCAAGTACAACGCTGCTTTGAAATGGGGTGTTCCTGTAGTCAACGAGAGTTGGTTACTTGCTTGTGTCTCTTCAGGAAGTACAGCTCCTATTGAGCCTCACCAGTTTGGTGAAAAAGGTAAGTTCAGACGTTGGATATTTTCATAATTTTGTCGAGGACTTTTTTTGGTAATAGCTTCACTACTTATTTATTTGTATTTAAGGGGACACAAATGGCAATTTTCGGTACGGACGCACAATTTTTTTTAATTCCGGAATTTAAAAAAATACTAAATCCGATGAGTAGCAGTGCTCCAAATTTTGGTTGGAACCTAGGGAGTCACTAGTGCATGGGAGCGTTCGGAAGCGGTGTAGAAGAAATGATGCACAGGCTGAGATTGATTTATTTAGTATAACACTGGCTAGTCAGCCCAATAAGAGAAACATTAATTCAAAAAAATTAATTACGGTCATGTTGTTTAAAAACATGTAGAGAGTACTCACGAAGTCATGAGAAATATGCACAATTAAATTTATAATACTTCTTCACTTCGCGGGGGAACAGGAGATAGAACAACGTTCTTTATAATAAGTAATTATTTGACGGTATAAATTATCAACTCACATTTCAATAATGACCGGACTTTCTTTTTTTCTTGAAAATCCGCGTAGATCTCGGCATTGCATGAATTGATTGTATTGATTCACAACACGAACGCAAAAACAAGACGAGCTAAAAAGCCAAGTAAACCTTCACACAGGCTATCATTCTTTGAGGTTTCGATGCTAAACGTTGTATTCTATTCGATATATCGCTCATATCCTAGAAGAGGGGTACAAGTCCAAAAATGTGATTTTCGGGGAATCGCTTTCAAAGTTTTACACTCAAACAAATAGCTATATCTCCATGACAACACGTTTAATGTAAATCATATTTGGGGAAAATATTCCCGTACTAATGCTTCTACAGCTCATGGACCGAAATTATTCTTTTCGCTAGTGAGGAAGGAGTGGGGGGAATAATTTTGTCAAATTTCTTCGATTTTTGGTGTTGTTCCCTTCTTTCGTGGACAATATTTCTTTATTTCAGGGATGTCACTTTTTTTTCATGGACGATTTTTATTCGTTCCCAAATGATTAATTTGGTTTTAAATGAGAATAATCATGATTCGAGGTGTATAAAACGAGAATTTATTAGACTGGGAGGTGTCATTGAAAACGGAAGATATTTATAATTCTGTCTCCAAAAATATTCTTAAGTAATTGAAACAGCTTCTTAAAATCTATAATCAAAGATAACCAACGTTTGATTTCGAGTTCACCCCCCCCCCCCCCCCATCACACCATCCCTTCTTCAACGTTTCAGTACAACCAGTACAACTTTCATCGGTAGTTTCGGTAGTTAGTCCGTAGGAGTAGACATTCAAGGTTAAACACACTAGTGGCACCACTAATTTGATCTATGGTGTCAAAATTTATAGTTCATGAAAATAGAAAGGTTTATTCATAAAGATTCAAAGCTTGGGTACCATTAATAAGCCCTAAATGAACCAAAATATTGAAAAATCGCAATTTTGTGAATATTATCCCTCCGCTTGCCTCTTCCTAATGAGAATTTCAGTACTCTGGCGACTTAATGTTAGTCAGTTAGTTATCTGAGTCGAAAAAAAGAAACACGCGAATCGGTTGAAATTGAGGAGTAGGTAGCGCGCTCAACGTGCTGTCATAATGAGCCTTACTTTCACTAAATAACCCCTCGTTCATCCTCCGTTTACTCTAATCTCAAAATTCCAGCAATGTAGTGCAAAACTAGATAGATTTCCACGTCGAACAAAAAAGAAACACTCAAATCAGTGGGAAATTGAGGTTTGGGCGAAATACACAAGATTATGCTTTAAAAAAACCAAATTTTAATAGTTTCTACTCCCCCCCCCCCCCTCCTTCAAGGCAAAATTTAATGTGGATGACGTAGTCCTCAGCGCTAGATAAATTTTAGCGTTGAAAAATGGAGGAACCACTTGAATCGGTTGGGGAATAAGGCCTGGACAAAACACAAAAGACACAGACTGATGGATTTTCTTCCGCGGATTTGGGTTTTGAAGGGACTAAAACGGATTAGTATCTGGTTATTTTGTTTTCCGTTGAGTGTTGTCCACCTTTAACCCAGATTAATCGCATATTCAAAGATGCCCAAGTCTTACAACGTCCTAGAAACAGAAGTAGGTAACCATCTACCTACCTGCTTTTAAATAGCCACAGCATGATGGATGAAATAATTAGGAAACCGTGTAAATGATTATAATTGTGATTATTATTGCAATTATCATTTTCTGTAAAGATCACCAGTCAACTACCTTCTTGGGACAAGGTCAGGAGGGGGTCCTTTGGGCTAGGCTCGAGGGAACGAATTGTTCTGATAAATTGCACAATAAACATGCATTTATCATTGTTGATCGTCTTGATTGTGATAGTAGTCTCCAAAAAATTAACACTACGTTTCTTTAATTGAGGAGATCACTTGATAGAGGCGATACGTCCTCTTTAGAGGGTAGCACTGGGCTTTGTGCCTGTCTTCTGCAAACGTAGGTGGCTCGCCCCGTCCATCGAACAAAGAACTTTCAGCATTCAGGCGGAGGGGGAATGAGCTAGGCTTAAGCTTGTCTTCTAGGGATGAAAAACAGCACTTCCACTACCCAAAACTGTTCCTAACTCAAAAATGACATTTATGGACTTGTACCCCTCTTCTAGGATATGAGCGGATATGTCATTGCTGAACCATCGAGAGTTGATACCGCATTTCCATTGGTTGGAAACAGCCAGGAACGGTCATACAAATTTCGATAAACCTGACCACCATAACTCGGCCGCGCGTTTTTGATTCAAACCGCTCTCCTGTAAAAATCGTCTTTGAGCTTAATTGTTCCTTTTTCTCAGGAACTACTCATCCGATTACAACCAAATTTTTAGAGGGTGTTCTTCTAGTATTTTCCTTTAATTATGATGGAGGGTTTTGCGGAATATCGCCATGGAGCTTAAATATGAGTGTGTGAAAATTCAAAATATCGCTAAATTTTTTTAACCCTCATAACTTTTTTTCTGTGAACTTCATAAAAACTTTGCCATATTTGCTTCTCTAAGTATACTGATGGTGCTGTCAAAATTTCAGACCGATAACTTGAGTATTTTGAGAGAAAAAGGAACATTTATATTTTAAAAATTGATTTAGAACACCTCACGTTTGGAGATGTAACTTATTTTGGTTCGTTGTACTGAGTTCAGATGTTTACCAACCAACCAAAATATTTTGAGGATTAGTCCCTGAAATTTTCATCAAAATCGGACAAACCATTGAAAAAATATCGCAAAAGAACCAAAATTGCTGCCACAGCGCGGAATTGACATATGTGTCCCCTTAAAAGAATGGAGACTTACGAGAATGACACTTAAGAATGACACTCGTAAGAATGACACTTCTAATACTATACTTCGATACCTCTCAGTGTTGAGGTCCAAGTTCCCTCGTCAGGGTTTGATATTGCACTGATGAACAACATCTTGGCCAAAGTACGAAGCTCAAATCTCAAAATGAAATCTCTCAATGAATTGTGTCATTTGTCCTGACAACTAATACGGGTTATTTTTCCCATAGGCGAAGTTCCCAAGACTCCTGTAAATCCAGCTATTCAAAGACTGAAAATCGATACACTCGATGGCTCCAGCGCTGTCATTGGTGTTACACCATCCAGAACAACTGAGGCTCCTGCTTCTGTCAATGAAACAACTCATCAAGACGCTGAAGCTGCATCCAAAACCAACGAGACGTTCGCCAAACCCGCAGAAGTACCCCGTCCTCGTAGCTCAATCGCCTCTCCTGCTCAAGTTTCTGGTTCGAAGAGTACCTCGGCTTCTCCTGCAGCTGGATCTTCCTCGGTCGCCGGAACCAATGATGATACCGTCGTCCCGGGTGGTGAAGTAGTTAACAATGATGGCGAAGGTCGTACTACTCCACGTAACTCACTCTTCAACAATACAACTATTGATTGTTTCGTCACACCTGCTAATGTAAAACGAGTAAGTTTCAAGATCCGTATACCACATTCATTTTTTCGTCATAATTTCCTAACTCAACGCACTAAGAATTTTGAAGAAAATGGTTGGTGATTTATATAAATTCTTGACCATTCAAAATAACATAAGAGCGAATGGAGACATGGGTGTCTTCGGATGAGTTCGTTCATCTTCGTGGAACCCGGCGGTGATTACATGAAACTTGAAATATATCCGTTTGCGTCAGGAAACAGACGAGAGATTCTGTGAATCCCGGCTCATTTACTAGCGTGGCGGATAATATAGGTGGCTCAGGATAGAAACGCTGAAAAGCTTTGATCGACTCACGACAACGGAAACCGATAGAAGTTCCAATAGGTAGACATGTAAGAGAGAGTAGCTGTAGTTAGAGTGGATAGCGAAAGACTTACGACCTCCAACAAGGGGAATGGAAGCATTTAGTTACCTCTGTCGACTTTCAACACATTTCATAAAGACACCTAGTCCTACACTATGGACTACTAAAAGTAACAGAATCTTCTAAATATTGATAAATTTGACAGGTAACAACGCTCAGCTTGAGGTGCAATAGAGAAGGTCCACATATATGCGTGTTAACAAGCTCAGCTCAGTTCATTTACATTCTCCTTTCACGAGGAGTAAACCCTGTACTTGGAAAAAGTATCCCCATGGCGATTCTTTCTAATTTTCCCCCCTAAGGCGTACTTTAGGCCCTCCAAAAACATGTTGAATTGCTTTTAAACAGTTGAAATTTGAAGAAATTTTCAACACACATTTATATCGTGCACTGCCAAGTCACCGATGAATGAGAATTGTAATTAAATAACATGTAGGTATTTCGTTCTATTTCAAACAATATAAAATGGAAAAAAATGAAAAAAAAAAAAACAAATGAGAAAAATAAGCCATAAATAAAATGATGGAAAAATCGCTAGTAATAATTACTTGCAAGGTATAATTATTATACCTTCTCTAGAAATAACGAGTTTTTTATCTCAAATTTTGGTACTTTTCCTTTGGGGATTTGTTTGAATTTTGTCCCTAAAGTGTACCCTTAGCCCTCTAAAACATGATAAAAATGAAAAAGTTTCTATAATAGTAAATTATGAACAGAAAACACATATGGTATATTAGACGTTGCGAAGTACAGGGTTAATATTTATGTGATGGTTAGTTGTGATAATAATGTATGTTATTTATCATAATAATCCTTACTTCAAGTTTGATGGTTTTTGAGGATGAAAATCCAGTTTCTCTGCTGGAGCAGCTAGTTTTTCAGGACATATTTTTTTCCCTACACTTTTCCAAATGCTGAAATTGTTTATTATGAAATTGTTTATTATGAAATGTTTATTATGAAATTTAGTTTATTATTTTCAATAATAAAAAACTTTGAAATCGACCAAGAAAAAAAATTACCCCCCCCCCCAATTTGTTGGTTTACGTTTCAAGGTACGTAGAACCCAAAAATCTTGTAAAAATTTGGCCGTCCTTTTCCTTAGTTCCCATGGACCGATTAAGATGAAATTTGGTGTATAGGCTCCAATTGAGGTCTAGTTGTGCCCCGAAGCTTTTGGTTAATGTCGGTCCGTTCAAGGGTTGAAATTTTTAAAACACCCTAGCTCAACAATTTTGATGTTAAGGTAATGGAAAAACATTTTTTTCCATCAATTTAAGATTGTATTAAATTTTTAGATTTTTTTAGAGACCACGCGGAGCTCTGTAGGACAAACCGTTCGCTCCCTACGAGAACTAAAGGGTCGGACTTACGATAAATCAGAAACACGAGTGTGAATCGCAAAAGAGGCCTAATCTCCGTTCAAGTTTTATCTGAGCAAAATTCGATCGCTGTAGGTTCGTGGTAGGTAGGTAGTATCCATGGTTGGTAGGTGGTGACAACGGCAAAGCCGAGTTCTTTGCAGACGAGTGATCTATATTGAAAAATAATAAACCTTTGAGTAATAATTTGCAGTGTTTTTCAACCAGCACTGTTTTAGATAGTAGAGGTAAATTACTGCGAAATTGCAACCTTAATTGTTTTGGCCATGGTTCATCACTTTAAAACTTTCAAAACTTAAACCTTTCAATGGGGTATTTCGGTGGGTCGGAAATTCAGGTTTTTGACCTCAAATTTGGATTCAGCACCCTTGAAAACGTATATACTACAACTTTAAGCCCAATGATACTATAACATGTGGTAGAAAAATTGATTAAAGAGATCACACGTTTGAAAAAGGCGGGCCGCTATAAATGCACACACACTAGGCAAGGACTACGCCGTGGACTACGCCGCGCGCGTGTGTGAGTACTATTTTGTAGTATCCAAGAGGTCTTTCAAGGGTTTCCGTGCATGGATACTTTTTTCAAAGACAGTTGGCTAGCTACGTCACGATTGGCTAGCTACGTCACACCGTTCAAATCTTCAACTTTCCTTAGCTTCTCTGATTTTTTAAAAACATTTTCTCGACGAACAGACCCGATTACCGTTATTCCTGAGCCATACCCCTTTGAAAAAAAAAAATAAGAAAAATTGACCGAAATACCCCATTGTGTTTTTCTCGAAGTCAGCTTCTTGGCGATGATGGGATTTTTCCTCTGTACCCTTCAAGTGGAAGATAAAAAACGTTGTCTTTTAACGGCCTTGTAGTACTTTGTGTACGAAGTAATATAAGGGTTTACCTAGCTGTTTTTCGTCCATTTCTTCATATACGGTCAAGTGTTGCCAGTTCGCCTACCGGAATCAGTTTGAGTCAGTCCTGGGTGTTGGCGCAGTGCTAAGGTGCCTAAGAAATCATAAGTGCTTCGAGACCCAAATGAGCAGAAATGCTGCCATGTTGCCAGGTTCGGATTTCAATCATCTGTACACAATTTTCAGATGTCGAGCGTAAGCTCTGCCGGAAAATCTCCGTTTCACATGGATACCCCAACTTCACCGTATGGCCGAGTGTTCATGGAAGAGGGTGCCCTTCCAAGCCCACAAACCAGGAAAATGTGGAAACGATTCGTCGACAATATGCCTGATCTCTACGAAGGGTCCCCAGAAGTTCAAGAGTTTAGAAGAAGGCGACCGAGCACCGTAAGTACTATATAACTAATTGCATCATTTTTCTTTAAATTAGTCAAGTTCTTCGTTATCACTCATTTATTGTCCGATGCTCTCGTTTGCAGCCTCTTAGCGTGGTTATGAAGCAAGTTTGGGTAAAATTCGGAGGCGCTACAATTGATGGAATAGATCCTGAAACTGGCGACCTCATCCCCAGTGTAAGTAAAATCCTCGTGATTTCACTTGATATACCTACTCACGAAATCTGTTATTTCGTGTTTGGAACTTCTTGTATACAAATCTAACTCGTCAATTGTTTTGAACAGGGTCCTTTTGGCGAATGGGCGCACGAGAACACTTCATTGAGTTCCAATGATGTCAACCAGTCTAAGGTAAAACATTGGAATAACCTACTGTAAGGTGGGAGTTCGTTTGTGTTTGATTTGAGGAGGTTAATTAGAAATGATTGTGATGGAAACTGCAGTGATGAAAATTCCAGCGATGTCACCAATATTCCTAAGCGTTCTGTGGGTGGGGGGGGGGGGGTTAGTGTAAGAGAAATGCGTATGATCTTGCGACTATCGAGATCTCACCTCTGAAGGTGAGGACGTGTTGGCGGGAAAGATATTCCATTAAATACTAGATTAAAGATCCTTATGCCATTAAATACTAGAAAAAATTAATACTTTACTGGTGGTTGCTGCAAATCATTGCTCAAAGGTTTATTATTTTCTGTATAGATCACCCTTCTGTATAGATCACTGGTTCTCCATCAATAGCACCTACCACCATCTGTATTCTCCCTTGACCTTCCCTCTCAAATTTCAGCTTCCTGCGTTGAATAGGATTGAAAATGGCTTCGGAGCTCACTCAGCTGATCAGTGATCTGAAGAGTGAAGAAGATCTCCTCGAATGCTGGAGGCGCCTGGAAGAGCACTTCCATTCAATAGGAATAAAAATGGTTTTGGAGCTCACTCAGCTGATCAGTGATCTGAAGAGTGAAGAAGAACTTCTCGAATGCTGGAGACGCCTGGAAGAGCATTTCCATTCAATAGGAGTAAAAATGGCTTTGGAGCTCACTCAGCTGATCAGTGATCTGAAGAGTGAAGAAGATCTCCTCGAATGCTGGAGACGCCTGGAAGAGCACTTCCATTCAAAAGGATTGAAAATGGCTTCGGAGCTCACTCAGCTGATCAGTGATCTGAAGAGTGAAGAAGCCTTTGAGCAATGATTTGCAGCGTTTTTTACCCACCAACATTTTTTTTACCTACCAGCTAGGTACTACCTACCACACCATACTGGCTTCACACCTTCACAATCAAGTTTATTAGAAAGAACTAAACGCTTCACACTCGATTGGAAAAATAGAAAGCTTCATATGGAAATTTGATTACTGGTTACGCAGAAGGCAAAACTGTACACAAATCGAAATGATACGCTGCAAATCATTGCTCAAAGGTTTATTATTTTATGTATAGATCATCCTTCTGTATAGATCACTGGTTCTCCATCAATAGCACCTACCACCATCTGTATTCTCCCTTGACCTTCCCTCTCAAATTTCAGCTCCTGCGTTCAATAGGAATGAAAATGGCTTCGGAGCTCACTCAGCTGATCAGTGATGTGAGGAGTGAAGAAGATCTCCTCGAATGCTGGAGATCGATCTCCAGACTTCCGACTATACTACACATATCTGAATCTGAAGGGTAGCAAGCACAGGTCATGGATGTTTTAAACTCTACCATACCTAGTGTGGCGAAGACACCGACATAACAAGAAGAATTTCGCGCTCACAATTGGTACAATTTCTTAAATGATCGACTCCATGAAATTACTTTGAGTAATTCCCATCTGTCGATTGTTTTCAGGCTAATGACGACAGCAATGAGGGAAATCCTGAAATGAATCCAGAAACTATTAGTAAGGAGGTAAGAACGACGAGCAAAGATTTTACGTCACTTAGGGCGGAATTCATAGTCGTTATTCGAGTCTGAGTGCGCCCTCAAATGTGACGTTAAAATGCGGCGCCCTAGAAGAGTACTCATAAACCAAACTCAGCGCTGAGTTGAGGCTCACCCTCGACTCAATGGACTCAATGTAACAAAATCCTGAGTGCTGGAGGAGGTCCTTCATGAATATTTGTACATAATAATCCTCCTTCATTCTTTTTTATTATTATTATTTTGCACAATGGTATTTTTTTTCACTTCAAACCTACAAAATTTTTCGAAATTGAAAGAGCATTAAACACCTTGTAAGGTATCTTATCTATTTAGCTATTTATATATGCTGCAATGGCCCTTTTTCACATACTCCTCTTCCCGTTCTTCTCAAAACACGCAAGGATTTGCTTAAAAAGTCCATGAAGCAGAGAAATATTCCACTCTATGTAATATCAACGCTGCCAACTGACGGTGAAGACGAGTTGAGTAACTTCAGATTGGAGTCTCAAGCTAAGTGTGCGCTCAGGCGATCACCACACTTAAGTCTACCATCTCACTCAACTAAGAATACGCACCGTTGTGTAGAGGAAGACCCTCCATGAGTCTAATTGGACACTCACTAGAGCTGTGTCTATGAATTCCGACCTTATACCTATATAACAGCTAAAATCCGTCCTTATCTTTCAGTTACAATTTACATTATTTTAGTTACTTGTACTTACCACTCTGTCTATTTCAGCTGTCACACTTGAAATCAAGATTGAGTTCCGTTTTGTAAGTATATTCGCACGTCTCCATTACCCATTAAACCGTAATAATAATTGATATTATGAATTACAATCTCTAAATTGCATCTCTCCATTCGCAGAACTCCATCCCAAGAGAAACCCGCTGATCATAATTCCGGTGCCCCTCCAGCAAGTCCCGCAGTTGAGTCAGACAGTGCTTGCAACGCCAGAGGTAAGTTAACTTATTGCTGCAGCATGCGATCGAGACAGTAGGTAAAGATCTGGCACAAAGAACGTTTTTTGACATCTCCTGCCATCTGAATAATAATATGTCCATTTCGAATCAATTCATTGAAAAATAATATAGGTAATATATTTTTGTAGAGATTTTTCTTGTAAATATGCGAAAAACAAGCTACGCCACTCACACCTCCTGACCATTTTGATTAAGACATTCCACGTAAGACTTTTCCTCATGCGATTAACCCATTAAGGACCAGATTATTTTTTCTCCGATTTTTTTCAAATCGTTGAGCACTTTACCTCTATAGGTACCTACCATAGAACATGGAAAAAATGCAAAAATAATTTTTCTTGTCCATTTCAACCGTTTTTTGGAGGGTTGCCATATGGCAACCGTGGTCCTCAGAAGAACATTTTTGCCAAAAAATTGAAAGTTTGCAGCCGATTTAGTCAAATGACGAAAACAACCTAAACTTTCATTTTTCAGTAAGTAGTCTTTATTCAGGACATCACAGAAAAGCAATGTCAAGGCTTACGTAGGTATACTATTCAAAACTTTCACAGTTTTCTCATGGGAACGTAAATTCACACATGCCATATGGGAATAGGGCACTCCCTATGCTTGAGGAGTATGGAATTTAGAAAAGCAGGGAATGCTAAGTCCCACCTGGCTTTTTTGACACATGGTCCTCATAATAGAGGCACAGTTTTTACCCGCGCACTTCTTTTTCTTTCCGTCGTCAGTGAAACAAACATAATGGTTCTTTTTGTCGAACCTCGCATCATGGAGTACTAGAGTTTGACTCGATAGACTTCGAATTTCGGCCCTGAAGTATATTTCTTGTTCCGTAAATTTTCAAGTAGGAGTTGACAACATTTCTCCGGAAGTCCAATTGTGAGATTGGGTGGTACCGCTTGTAAGTGATCCTGGCGATTGCCTTAAGGACGTCCAAAATCCAGGTGAAAATCGGCCACCACCATTTTTTACTTCTTATCCCAATTCGGTAACAGCACAATCCGTTGTCCATCAAGTCAGTACCACCCATTGACTCGTTATATTTCCTCATAAAATTCAACGAAAATCAACTGAGAAAAAAAGAAATTTGACAAAAAAGTACTCATAGGGACCACGGTTGCCATATGGCAACCGACGTCAAAATGCACCTCTTATCCCCCCCCTAACCTTCAAAAATTACGTATTCGCGATTTTTAACTTCTCGTTACATTCACCAAGGAGACATAAACGAGAAACTGACTTACTAAAAGTATTCTATCGGGTGTAAACAGTACTCAATGTAGTAGCGTCTGAAGCTCCTCCAAGTCAGCTTTTTCAAATCCGTACAACGTGAGCACAATCTACCAACGGCACTGAATACTAATTTCAAAATTTCATGTAGGTATTACTGAAGAGAATCCACCTCATCTCCACCCTCTTAGCAGTTCGTGAACGAGCCCATACCTACCCGTTTAAACCCTCCTGCTCTCGCGGTTGCCATATGGCAACCGTGGTCCTTGATGGGGTGAAAGACATCAGAAACTGCTTATTTCGTTGGATTTTGACTGTTTCACCTTAAATAAGGATGTGATCAGATCTTGCCTGCCAAACCAACAGATAAATGACCAACGTTACGATTACCTATCGCTTTGGTGGGGGGGGGGGGGGGGGGGGCTCGAATTTGCTTGTTAGATAGATCATGGATTTTGAAATCCTGTTCAAATTCGAGAGTCGCATGTCGCTAGAAATGTCATGGTGGCTCAAGGTGAGGGAGGTTGTTGATGGCGCCCTAGAAAATCATCGCCCCCCTGATTGATAGTAGCCCCTGTGTTCAGGGCCGGACCTTCGGCACCCAGCCTCAGTCAAAACGGGATTTCACCTTCGGCACCCGGTCACAAGAAACACGAAAATCTTCCTTCCCACTTTCACAGACTTAGGACTGTCTCCTCAAGTTTGGAGGTGTGGTTAAAAATTTGTGTGTTATGATCTATGCTGAAAAGCATGTTGTCGAGTTAATAGTAATAGCTATGCTGTGGAAAGCATGTTGTCAAGTTGATAAATTAATTATGTTTTTCGCCTTCAGCAGGACGTCAGATACGTAAACTACGAGGGTAGTTCGGAAAGTAAGAGTACTCGATTTTTCCAGACTTTGCAAAAATTTTATTTAAAAAAAAAATAACAGGGTATTACAGGCATACATCTTAGTTATTTTTCCACGTAATCGCCTTCTCGATCAATGCACTTTTGCGTCCGTGAAATGAGCTTTGTAATCCCCTCGTCATAAAAACTTCCCACCACCTCCTCGCTCCAGTTTCTGACAGCTTTTTGAACCTCCTGGTCGGTTGAAAAATGTTTCCCACCAAGGTGCATCTTCAGAGAAGTGAACAGATAGTAATCAGAAGGCGCCAAGTCGAGGGAGTAAGGGGGGGGTGGTCTAAAATTTCCCAACCGAAGGAGTCCAAAAGAGCCTTGGTGAGGTTCGCTGTGTGCGGTCGCGCATTGTCATGCAAAAACAGACTCCCTTTGTCAGCATCCCTCTTCGTTTGTTCTGAATTGCCCTTCTGAGTTTCTTCAAGGTTTCACAGTATCGTTCCGCATTAATGGTTTCTCCATGTGGCAAATATTCGATCAAAATGATGCCTTTTCAGTCCCAAAAAACCGAAGCCATGATTTTTTTTTTTTGCCGAAATTTGGGTTTTGAATTTTTTTGTCGACGGTGAGGTGGTATGGCGCCACTGTTGGGATTGTATTTTTGTCTCAGGAGTGTAATGAGCTACCCAAGTTTCATCGCCTGTCACGATGGAGTCCAGAAATGCCTCACCTTCCACTTCAAATCTCTCCAAAATGCGGCGCGCACCTCGCACTTGGCGGGATTTTGAATTGACATTGTTCACGCAAACGCTCACCAATACCAGATTTTTCGTACTAGCGAGGTGGTTGACCTCTCAATTTCTTCAGGAGATCCCCCCCTACAACGCAGTGCAGCTAACTTAGGGGAAAAAAATTGCCCCATCCCGTGAGAGCACCAGTACTCTTACTTTCCGAACTACCCTCGTATCACAGTGAGATTGTGGTCATCTTAAACGAAAACGTGGTGCCCTACGTTCGGCTCCCAGACCCTAAAAAGCGTTACTCTCGGCACCCGCCTCGATCAAAATCGAGTTTTACTTTCGCCACCCAAGTTACGGTGGGCACCCAACAGAAATAGAAATAGACAGTGTGTGAAATAGACCTGTGTGAAATGGGCCATAGACGCCCAGCCATAGATTTAAGGCGCGCCTAGACTGACCCGCAACACTTCCCGAGCCGCGCGGCCACATCATTCCGTTACAACAGAACTTCCTATTCGCCCAACTTCTCGAATCCATCAATAAACGAATCTCCACTGAAATTTTCTTGAAGTTCTGACATGATTGTAGAAAAATACACGACCATTTTCAACGGTATCAGTTCGTGCTTTTGACAAGATAAGTAATAGGTAGGTACAATAGCATGCAGAGTTGAACACACTGTTAAGTCCATTACTTTTTTTATTCGAAATTCCCACCCACCATTTTTTAGTATAATGTTGAGGATATGTTACTCTAACATCCACCAGAGTTCAGAGCTATTTGAAGGTGACTATTTTTTGTAAAGTGCGAAGATGATCGAAATTTCTACTAAAATCAGCTATCACCCAAAAACGGGCGTTCATAACTTTTCTCCTATAGATCCGGAATCGACCAAATTCCGGTATAATGTCCACCAGTTATATGAAAACATATCCCAGAATTTCGTGCATGTAGCTCAGTCGAAAGTACCCAGCCATAGATGATTTGTGCGAGAAAACGTGTGTTGCGGCGTCAGAACAGGTGGCGCACCAACTTCATACATCCATTACTTATTTAAACAAAATTCCCACCCACCATTTTCAAGTATAATGTTGAGGATCTGTTACTGTAACATCCACCAGAGTTTGGAGAGATTTGAAGATGACTATTTTTTCTAAAGTGCGAACATGTGGTTCTGTAGTAGTTGTGGTTACAGAACCTCCGCAACTTCCAAGACCGATTACTTTTTCTATTCGAAATTCCCACCCACCATTTTTAAGTATATGGTTGAGGATATGTTACTGTAACATCCACCAGAGTTTGGAGAGATTTGAAGATGACCATTTTCTGTCAAGTGCAAAAGTGTTCGAAAATTCTACTGAAATCAGCTATCACCCAAAATCGGTCGTTCATGACTTTTCTCCTATCGATCCGGAATCAACCAAATTTCAGTGTATTATCCACCAGTTATATAAGAAACATATCCCAGAATTTCGTGCATGTAGCTCAGTTGTAAGTACCCAGCCGTAGATTTAAGGCGCGCCTAGACTAACCCGCAACACTTACCGGCGTCAGAACGGGTGGCACACAAACTTCATACATCCATTACTTTTTAAAATCAAAATTCCCACCCACCATTTTGTGGTATATTGTTGAGGATATGTTACTCTAACATCCACCAGAGTTTGAAGAGATTTGAAGATGACTATTTTCTGGAAAGTGCGAAAGTGTTCGAAAATTCTACTGAAATCAGCTATCACCCAAAATCGGTCGTTCATGACTTTTCTCCTATCGATCCGGAATCGACCAAATTTCAGTGTAATGTCCACCAGTTATATAAGAAACATATCCCGGAATTTCGTGCATGTAGCTCAGTCGTAAGTACTCAGCCATAGATTTAAGGCGCGCCTAGACTAACCCGCAACACTTACCGGCGTCAGAACGGGTGGCACACAAACTTCATACATCCATTACTTTTTAAAATCAAAATTCCCACCCACCATTTTTTGGTATAATGTTGAGGATTCGTTACTCTAACATCCACAAGAGTTTGGAGAGATTTGAAGATGTCCATTTTTTGTAAAGTGCGAACATGTGGTTCTGTAGTAGTTGTGATTACAGAACCTCCGCAACTTCCAAGACCGATTACTTTTTCCATTCGAAATTCCCACCCACCATTTTTTAGTATAATGTTGAGGATATGTTACTGTAACATCCACCAGAGTTTGGAGAGATTTGAAGATGACAATTTTCTGTAAAGTGCGAAAGTGTTCGAAAATACTACTGAAATCAGCTATCACCCAAAATCGGTCGTTCATGACTTCTCTCCTATCGATCCGGAATCGACCAAATTTCAGTATATTATCCACCAGTTATATAAGAAACATATCCCACAATTTCGTGCATGTAGCTCAGTCGTAAGTACCCAGCCATAGATGATTTGTGCGAGAAAACGTGTGTTGCGGCGTCAGAACAGGTGGCACACCAACTTCATACATCCATTACTTTTTAAAATCAAAATTCCCACCCACCATTTTTTGGTATAATGTTGAGGATTCGTTATTCTAACATCCACCAGAGTTTGGAGAGATTTGAAGATGACTATTCTTTGTAAAGTGCGAACATGTGGTTCTGTAGTAGTTGTGGTTACAGAACCTCCGCAACTTCCAAGACCGATTACTTTTTCTATTCAAAATTCCCACCCACCATTTTTTAGTATATGGTTGAGGATATGTTACTGTAACATCCACCAGAGTTTGAAGAGATTTGAAGATGACTATTTTCTGTCAAGTGCGAAAGTGTTCGAAAATTCTACTGAAATCAGCTATCACCCAAAAACGGGCGTTCATAACTTTTCTCCTATAGATCCGGAATCGACCAAATTTCAGTATATTATCCACCAGTTTTATAAAAAACATATCCCAGAATTTCGTGCGTGTAGCTCAGTCGTAAGTACCCAGCCATAGATGATTTGTGCGAGAAAACGTGTGTTGCGGCGTCAGAACAGGTGGCACACCAACTTCATACATCCATTAAAATTCCCACCCACCATTTTTTGGTATAATGTTGAGGATATGTTACTCTAACATCCACCAGAGTTTGGAGAGATTTGAAGATGACGATTTTCTGTAAAGTGCGAAAGTGTTCGAAAATTCTACTGAAATCAGCTATCACCCAAAATCGGTCGTTCATGACTTTTCTCCTATCGATCCGGAATCAACCAAATTTCAGTGTATTATCCACCAGTTATATAAGAAACATATCCCAGAATTTCGTGCATGTAGCTCAGTTGTAAGTACCCAGCCGTAGATTTAAGGCGCGCCTAGACTAACCCGCAACACTTACCGGCGTCAGAACGGGTGGCACATAAACTTCATACATCCATTACTTTTTAAAATCAAAATTCCCACCCACCATTTTTTGGTATAATGTTGAGGATTCGTTACTCTAACATCCACAAGAGTTTGGAGAGATTTGAAGATGACCATTTTTTGTAAAGTGCGAACATGTGGTTCTGTAGTAGTTGTGATTACAGAACCTCCGCAACTTCCAAGACCGATTACTTTTTCCATTCGAAATTCCCACCCACCATTTTTTAGTATAATGTTGAGGATATGTTACTGTAACATCCACCAGAGTTTGGAGAGATTTGAAGATGACAATTTTCTGTAAAGTGCGAAAGTGTTCGAAAATTCTACTGAAATCAGCTATCACCCAAAATCGGTCGTTCATGACTTTTCTCCTATCGATCCGGAATCGACCAAATTTCAGTATATTATCCACCAGTTATATAAGAAACATATCCCACAATTTCGTGCATGTAGCTCAGTCGTAAGTACTCAGCCATAGATGATTTGTGCGAGAAAACGTGTGTTGCGGCGTCAGAACAGGTGGCACACCAACTTCATACATCCATTACTTTTTAAAATCAAAATTCCCACCCACAATTTTGTGGTATATTGTTGAAGATTCGTTACTCTAACATCCACCAGAGTTTGGAGAGATTTGAAGATGACTATTTTTTGTAAAGTGCGAACATGTGTTTCTGTAGTAGTTGTGATTACAGAACCTCCGCAACTTCCAAGACCGATTACTTTTTCTATTCGAAATTCCCACCCACCATTTTTTAGTATATGGTTGAGGATATGTTACTGTAACATCCACCAGAGTTTGAAGAGATTTGAAGATGACTATTTTCTGTAAAGTGCGAAAGAGTTCGAAAATTCTACTGAAATCAGTAATCACCTAAAATTGGGCGTTCATAACTTTTCTCCTATCGATCCGGAATCGACCAAATTTCAGTATATTATCCACCAGTTATATAAGAAACATATCCCAGAATTTCATGGATGTAGCTCAGTCGTAAGTACTCAGCCATAGATGATTGGTGCGAGAAAACGTGTGTTGCGGTATCAGAACAGGTGGCACACCAAATTCTTACATCCATTACTTTTTTTAAACGAAATTCCCACCCACCATATTTTAGTCTAATGTTGAGGATATGTTACTCTAACATCCACCAGAGGTTGGAGAGATTTGAAGATGACTATTTTTTGTAAAGTGCGAAAATGTGGTTCTGTAGTAGTTGTGATTACAGAACCTCGGCAACTTCTAAGACCGATTACTTTTTCTATTCGAAATTCCCACCCACCATTTTTTAGTATATGGTTGAGGATATGTTACTGTAACATCCACCAGAGTTTGAAGAGATTTGAAGATGACTATTTTCTGTAAAGTGCGAAAGAGTTCGAAAATTCTACTGAAATCAGCTATCACCCAAAATTGGGCGTTCATAACTTTTCTCCTATCGATCCGGAATCGACCAAATTTCAGTATATTATCCACCAGTTATATAAGAAACATATCCCAGAATTTCATGGATGTAGCTCAGTCGTAAGTACTCAGCCATAGATGATTGGTGCGAGAAAACGTGTGTTGCGGTATCAGAACAGGTGGCACACCAAATTCTTACATCCATTACTTTTTTTAAACGAAATTCCCACCCACCATATTTTAGTCTAATGTTGAGGATATGTTACTCTAACATCCACCAGAGGTTGGAGAGATTTGAAGATGACTATTTTTTGTAAAGTGCGAAAATGTGGTTCTGTAGTAGTTGTGATTACAGAACCTCGGCAACTTCTAAGACCGATTACTTTTTCTATTCGAAATTCCCACCCACCATTTTTTAGCATATGGTTGAGGATATGTTACTGTAACATCCACCAGAATTTGGAGAGATTTGAAGATGACTATTTTCTGTAAAGTGCGAAAATGTTCAAAATTTCAACTCAATTCAGCTATCACCCAGAATCGGGCTTTCATAAATTTTCTGCTATTGATCCGGAATCGACCAAATTTCAGTATATTATCCACCAGTTATATAAGAAACATATCCCAGAAATTCGTGCATGTAGCTCATTTGTAAGTACCCAGCCATAGATGATTTGTGCGAGAAAACGTGTGTTGCGGCGTCAGAACAGGTGGCGCACCAACTTCATACATCCATTACTTTTTTTAAACAAAATTCCCACCCACCATTTTCAAGTATAATGTTGAGGATATTTCACTCTAACGTCCACCAGAGTTTGGAGAGATTTTAAGATGACTATTATCTGTAAAGTGCGAAAATGTTCAAAATTTCAACTGAAATCAGCTATCACCCAGAATCGGGCGTTCATAACTTTTCTCCTATCGATCTGGAATCGACCAAATTTCAGTATAGTGTCCACCAGTCATATAAGAAACATATCCTAGATTCTCGTGCATGTAGCTCAGTCGTAAGTACCCAGCCATAGATTTAAGGCGCGCCTAGACTAACCCGCAACACTTACCGGCGTCAGAACGGGTGGCACATAAACTTCATACATCCATTACTTTTTGAAATCAAAATTCCCACCCACCATTTTTAGTATATGGTTGAGGATATGTTACTGTAACATCCACCAGAGTTTGGAGAGATTTGAAGATGACTATTTTCTGTAACGGGCGAAAATGTTCGAAATTTCTAGTGACATCAGCTATCACCCAGAATCGGGCGTTCATAACTTTTCTCCTATTGATCCGGAATCTACCAAATTTCAATATAATGTCCACCAGTTATATAAGAAACATATCCCAGAATCTCGTGCATGTAGCTCAGTCGTAAGTACCCAGCCATAGATGATTTGTGCGAGAAAACGTGTGTTGTGGCGTCAGAACAGGTGGCACACAAACTTCATACATCCATTCCTCTTTTTATTCGATATACCCAACCATCATTTTTTAGTATGGATCAATGGGAGAAAAGTTATGAACTCCCGATTCTGGGTAATAGTTGATTTCAGTAGAAATGTCGAACACTTTCGCACTTTACATGAAGAGTAATCTTCAAATCTCTCCAAACTCTGGTGGATGTTAGAGTAACATATCCTCAACATTAGACTAAAATATGGTGGGTGGGAATTTCGTTTAAAAAAAGTAATGGATGTAAGAATTTGGTGTGCCACCTGTTCTGATACCGCAACACACGTTTTCTCGCACAAATCATCTATGGCTGAGTACTTACGACTGAGCTACATCCATGAAATTCTGGGATATGTTTCTTATATAACTGGTGGACATTATACTGAAATTTGGTCGATTCCGGATCAAAGGAGAAAAGTTATGAACGGCCGATTTTGGGTGATAGCTGATTCCAGTAGAATTTTCGAACACTTTCGCACTTTACAAAAAATAGTCATCTTCGAATCTCTCCAAACTCTGGTGGATGTTAGAGTAACATATCCTCAACATTAGACTAAAATATGGTGGGTGGGAATTTCGTTTAAAAAAAGTAATGGATGTAAGAATTTGGTGTGCCACCTGTTCTGATACCGCAACACACGTTTTCTCGCACCAATCATCTATGGCTGAGTACTTACGACTGAGCTACATCCATGAAATTCTGGGATATGTTTTTTATATAACTGGTGGATAATATACTGAAATTTGGTCGATTCCGGATCGATAGGAGAAAAGTTATGAACGCCCGATTTTGGGTGATAGCTGATTTCAGTAGAATTTTCGAACACTTTCGCACTTTACAGAAAATAGTCATCTTCAAATCTCTCCAAACTCTGCTGGATGTTAGAGTAACATATCCTCAACATTATTCTAAAAAATGGTGGGTGGGAATTCCGATTTAAAAAAGTAATCTAGTTAACAGTGCGTTCAACTCTGCGTACTATTGTACCTACCTATTACCTATCTTGTTGAATGCACGAATTAATGCTGTTGAAAATGGTTGTCCATAGTTCTGCAGGCTTCATTCATGTCAGAACTTCAAGAAAATTTCAGTGGAGATTCGTTTTTTGATGGATTCGAGAAGTTTGGCGAATAAGAAGTTCTGTTGTAACGGAATAATGTGGCCGCGCGGCTCGGGAAGTGTTGCGGGTTAGTCTAGGCGCGCCTTAGATCTATGGCTGGGCGTCTATGGCCCATTTCACACAGGTGTTACTTTCGGCACCCCGTTACGTCGGGCACCTGCGTCGCGTTTAACACCTTAATTTTGCCTTCTATCTTTGGACTGTTTCCACTGTCCGTGGAGGTGTGGTTAAAAATTTGGTGTTTTGTGTCTTTCCAAGAGGAAGTCATCAAATGATGATACAAAAAGTAAACTAAATAAACTAAAATTAACATGTAACTGGAAACTCAACTCGCAGGAGGCGCTCCCCACTTTCACTTCTCATTTCCGAAGGCCTGGTTGCTGAATGCCGGCCTTCCTACAATTCATAGAAACCACTTTGGTCGAATTATAGAGAACCTTGAGAAGAATTTTCCTTGGTTTGAAAAACCGTCGTTTCAAGATACATAGGGGCGTAGGCCTGGGTGAGTGCGATAGTTCAAAGTGATCTACGCAATTGGGGGTGCGCCTTGATTTCTTTTTAGATTTTTAATCGAAAGTAGACTACATCCTGAGAATTTTGGCACCAACCGCGACCTTCTAGCGTGAGTAGATCTGTTTTTTAGTAGATTTTTCGAAGTTTCGACCGTTTATGACGTCACGCGCCCCTCTCGCCTGGGCGGGACTCCCCAGCCCACTGTGACGTCATAAACGGTCGAAACTTTGAAAATTCATGGGAAAAGATTTACACACGCTAGAAGGTCGCGGTTGGTACCAAAATTCTCTGAATGAGGTCTACCTTAGATTAAAAATAACAATAAACAGTTTTTCCTACCCAGGCGCACACCCTATTGCTAGGGACGTCCCCTGCAATGCTTGCATTACTTAACAATATGTTTTAATATTAATTTTTAAATTTTATTCAGCTGGAAACTGGATTACACCGAAAGGTATTGACAAACAAAATGCGCAACCTGAAATGCAATGGGATTTCGGAAAACCTACCGTGAGTACTTCGAAGTATGAATTGTGAACTTATTCAGCAGTAAAGGCGTCTTTTCTCATAATTTTTCAATATTTCAGATGTCTGTATCACGACAAAATCAAAATGTGGCGAAAAAATTGAGATTAAGCCATGAAGATGACGACAAAGTCATTCGGGAACAAGTTACCAAGCTGTTCGACAATGACACAAAAGAAACTCCTAAGAAAGAAAAGAAAATCTTCGTTCTCTCTCAAATTGCGGTAAGCCAAACCTTCTTTCCTATCATCTTTTTTTTACGATATCAATTACCTTTACCTTTTAACTCACTAATCACTACTAAAATGGCAATTTTACTCATTTTTTGCTCTTTACAAAAATGGTCTTTTTCCGATTATCTTGGAAAAAAGTTTTTAAGTAGACAGAATGGTTTTGCCCTTGAAAAGGCCATTTTCTTTTTAAAAGTTTGTTTTTCGTCGATAATTTGATCAAAATGCAGTCAAATTAAGAAACTAACATCACCACGTAATTCAGCGTAAAAAATACTAAAATATCATGTGTCACACTTGGGTACTCTGAACATTTTGACGCAACCTCACGGTTGCACATCTTTGAGCGCGCGCTGAGCGGGGGGTGAGGGTGGTTGAGGGGTGAAATGTTCATGAAATCGAATCTACAATTTAAAAAAATGGGGGTCTCATTTGAAATAACGAAGTTGGTGTGCGTTGAGCACGATTTCGCACGTGCGCAATGCGCACCGTGGTCATATTTGAGATCCTTGGGAAAAATCATGGATTCCAAAAAAAAATTTACCACTATCTGGACGGTTTTAGTGGGGGGGACGTTTTTTTCGGGGACACCCTGTAGATCAGTGGTTCCCAAACTGGGGGGCGTGGGGAAAGTCCAGGGGGGGGGGGGGTGACACCCAAATGAAATAAATAAAAAAATTTACAAAAATAATTTCCTCAGAATTTTGAAATAAAGTCTAAGTTTTCAAAATTGTTTTTGTAATGTTTCAATTTCCACGTTTTTTTTACCAATTTCCACGCTTCCACATAAAGAATATTCACTTGACATAATGGTCAAGTGTTTGTAAAAATTAAAGCCATTGTTTAAAATAAAACAGATCAAAACACACAAGAGTTCAATATTCTCAAAACCGTCCCCCTCCATAGCAGTTACTGTCAGACGCAATGGGTGTGTGTACCGATACCTCCGTTTGGCCTTGGCATGAGTGCGAGTGTCCCCCCACCCCTACCACGCCCACCATCACCGCATCTTCAATCCAATGTCAATAACCTTGAAAGGTCATAAAAATGAAAGAATGAAGGATGAACTGATGTTTTCTACTGAGCTGTTGACCACTACTAAAGCTGTAGATGTGATGGAAGCAGTATCAGACTTTTTTAAGAAACACGAACTTTCTTGGCAAAAACTTATTGGTGTATGCACAGATGGTGCTCCTTCAATGCTGGGTTCTCGTTCAGGCTTTGTGCAGTTGGTCAAAGAGAAGAATGCTGATGTGGTTGGGATTCATTGTTTTATTCACCGCCAAGCCTTGGCAGCAAAAACTCTTCCTACCGAACTCAATGCTGTTTTAAAGCTTTGTATTGAAGTAGTCAACTACGTTAAGAGCAGTGCATTAAATACTCGACTGTTTAAAATTCTGTGTGAAGATTTAGGAAGTGATCACAAAACGCTGCTATTTCATACAGAAGTACGATGGCTATCAAAAGGCAATATGTTGGGAAGACTATTTGAACTCCGTGATGAAGTGATAACGTTTTTGGCACAGCAGAAACAAAACGAGCTTAGTGCAGAATTAAAAAAGCTCTGTAACCAAGTGATTTTTGCCTATTTATCAGACTTTTTTGACACGTTAAATAACCTGGCACCGTGGAAATAGGGTATTGCAAAATGGAAAGCTGATATGTGTAGGGGGGCGTGGGGGTCTCCAAATAACCAGAGGGGGGCGTGGTACAAAAAAGTTTGGGAACCCCTGCTGTAGATAACTAAATCTCGACAGACTAGGGTGCTCCTGTGAGGGAATTTCGTAGTCCCACTGTAAGAAAAGTTGATGGTCAGAGCAAGGAATAAGGAGAGGAAGGTTCACTTCATAGGCGGATTTGTAGCATCTTCGACAGTAGTGCTATCTCTGAAAGCATAAGGGAACTAGTAGTCTACAGAGTCAAATGTCGAAGTGGGTGAATGAAGGATGTCTTTAAACAAATATTTTGGACGTATACATACATTCGTGTTTACTCAAGTAATCCTGCTTGGGTTAAGGCACAAGACCAACATACTCAGCAGCATGGTCATCAACAGAGGATCTACGAATCAAGTACTTGTTTTAAAATTTACAAATTAACCTCAACAATCTCGTAGCAAATCTGTAGGGACGACTTCCCTCCATCTGGTAACCTGGTTTTGTGTGGACCAGAGGCTGAAATTTTTATCTCGTCAAATTCTCCTTATGATCACAATTTCAATCAATTTAGAGTCAATAGTAAATTCAGCCAAAAAAAAAACAGTAAAATTTTCCTATTTCAACAACAAATAATTTTCATTTTAAATTTTGTCAAGTTTTTAGTTAGTTCAAAAAGTAGATTTTTATTTCATTCGAAATTTTACTGGTATCAAAATGACAACAAACGGTTTACTCAATAGTGATTTCTTGTTGACGAGAAGCTCCAACTCTGCTTCATCTCTGGTTTTTGTTTGTCCAAAGAGTAGAGAAGTTGAAATTTGGGGAAAAACCCCTCCCATGTTCATGAATCCTCTTGCCTTTAATGGTTTTAGAGAATTTTCAAGGAAAATTGAGCTATTGCATGCAATGGCCTCAAAAAAATTTAAATGGCGTTTTTCGAGAAAAAAAATTCACTGAAATCCGTTTTTGACCATTCTGAAACGATTCCTGAAGTTTTTCCAAAAATCATATAATATATGATTATAGCATGATTGCTTTATTATAGCATTATCAAACTGAATTAAACCTTTAGCAAACTGCATTAAACTTTTCGCAATTTGATTTAAACTTTTTGCAAACTGAATTAAACCTTTCACAATTAGAATTAAACTTTTCTCAAACTGAATTAACCCTTTCACAATTGGAATTGAACCTTTCGCAAACTGAATTAAACCTTTCTCAATTACAAGTGAACCTTTCATAAAATTAATTCTCTGCACCAAACATGATCAGAGGACATAAGAGTGAGTGAAGTCCCCAAAACAATACCTTATCTGTGGACGGTCAATATCTTCCCTGTGGATGGTCAATTACTCCCCTGTGGACTGGCAAACTTTCATTGACCTTCACTGTGTAGACTCACCCTTCCCTTCCCGTCAACATTCTCGTCATAAAAGTGTTCGTAGGTTTTTTATATTCTTTTTGGTTTTGTGAGGAACATTTTTGTGGTGATGAGCGACAGCGATTCAAATATTAGTTCAGTGAGTATTGCTGAACGCTCGAAGGAGGGACGGTCGAATTCCTTGAAAATCCCGTGGAAAATGGACATGTATCTTCCCCTTTCTTGAAAAATCGGACTATTCATGTGATAGTTTACTTTAGAACATTGACTTATATATGGATAGTTTAACGTGTTTATTTATTTGTACTTTTGTTCATTAAAAATTTATTAAATTGTTTGTTTATTGTGAAAAGTTTAATTCAGTATGCGAAAGGTTTAATTCTATTTGTGAAAGGGTTAATTCTAATTACGAAAGGGGTACTTTTCCGTTATACCCCCCCCCCCCAGTCTTTTTCGCGACTTTTTCACGCCCGCCCGATTTTTCTAGGCATCGGTAATGATTCCTTTTCACATTTTAATAAAAAAATGTACGCTCAGTTTGAGGGAGTAAAGAGACATCGGTGAATTCTTGGAAAACAAGGGGGTAAAGTCATTGACCACGGGCGCTTCGCGCTTGCTTGGGTCCAATACCTTCCCGATGAATCGGTTGGTTTACAAACATCTCTTCACAAAGGACAAAGACAATGCCAACAGCTAATTCATTACTCGATACCTATTTGTGAGAATTTATGTGGATGCAATCAAACCACAACCACGGCAATTTGTTTCAACAAATCCTCACCGACATTGACAACTTCTAAAGATTCGGTAATTCTTTGTTCCCCTTCTTTTGTGAAATATTATAATTTCTTCCCAAAGCTTGAAATTGTGACGAATTCGACGTAAATATGTATTGTAAGTAAGACGGAATGCCTAGAAACACCGGGCGGGCCTGTTGAAGACAGACTGGGGGGGGGGGGGTATTACGGAAAAGTACCGCAAAAGGTTTAATTTAGTTTGCGAAGAGTTTAAATCAAATTGCAAAAAGTTTAATTCAGTTTGAGAAAGGGTTAATTCATTTCGTGAAAAGATTAATTCAGTTTGCTAAAGGTTTAATTCAGTTTGCTAATGATATATATGTATATGTGCTATGTAATGTGCTATGTATACAGGGTGTCACCCTAACTCGAGGACCAAACTTCAAGGATCGATTCTACAACTAATTTGCAAACTTTTTTGTCTCATGACATTTTTTTTTAAACGCTTTAAAATTATACTTTCTTCACTTATAAGATTTTTTTTCGTGTTTTCGACCTTGAGCCATTGAAACGGCCATAACTCCCTCAATTTACTAGATAAACTCAAATATGAGTATACCGTTGGAAAGAGTGTTAAATTTCCTATCAGTTCATTAGGACACAAAAGCTTTTTAAGCCTTTCGTATAGGTGAATAAATTGGTCAAAGTCAGAAATTTAAAACTTTTTCGAAAATCACCATTTTTCAGGCTGACTCTCTTATGTAATAAACAGCCGTATCGTCGGGCACTCAACAGAAAAACTTGCCCAGAATCTCAGCTTTCCAACGGTGTATCATTTTTACCTTTAATTTTGAATACACTCCATAAAATTACGAAAGGGGGAAAATTGATTACAATTCGGTTAAAGATCAACACCCAGTATTTCGGCTTCTATGAGGCCGATATGATTTGTCTCTAGTATCTGCTGGTTGGTTATGTTCATATTTGACTGAGATACAAATTTGTATTTGGGAGTTGGAGACAAAGCGAGTTTTGATTGAGTGAGGGAAGAATGGAAGATAGCTCGCCAGCCCGCCAAGCCTACAAGTCTCTCCTTAACGAGAAATCCCTATTTTTCACTTTAAAACGTAATTTTATGGAGTGTATTCAAAATTAAAGGTAAAAATGATAAACCGTTGGAAAGCTGAGATTCTGGGCAAGTTTTTTCTGTTGAGTGCCCGACGATACGGCTGTTTATTACATAAGTCGAGTCAGCCTGAAAAATGGTGATTTTCGAGAAAGTTTTAAATTTCTGACTTTGACCAATTTATTCACCTATACGAAAGGCCTATAAAAAGGTTTTGTGCCCTAATGAACTGATAGGAAATTTAACACTCTTTCCAACGGTATACTCATATTTGAGTTTATCTAGTAAATTGAGGGAGTTATGGCCGTTTTAATGGCTCAAGGTCGAAAACACGAAAAAATCTTATAAGTGAAGAAAGTATAATTTTAAAGCGTTTAAAAAAAAATGTCATGAGACAAAAAAGTTTGCAAATTAGTTGTAGAATCGATCCTTGAAGTTTGGTCCTCGAGTTAGGGTGACACCCTGTATATAAATGTGTGTGTGTGTGTGTGTGTGTGTGTCATTCCGCACAATAATTCAAATTCGTCCGAATTTCAAAAAACGTCTAAATGTATACCCGGTGCATACAGTATGTTGGTATGATATACTGAAAATCGAAAGAACCAATAATCGTGTAAAAAAAACTTTCTACAAGAAATTACAGCACCATTGTTCCTTTTCTTAACCATACCTTCAACTGAAAGATTTCTTTGAAAATTCGCTCATTAATTCATGCTGCATGAATGGACTCTTTTTCGATAACCTCGTCTTTTCCATGTTTAGTCGTCATCCCGCGAGAAGTTCGAGGGGATCATCAAGAATTTGGGAGGAGAAGTGAACACCAGTCAAATTCTAGATCCGAAGACGACTCATTTGATCGTGGAGAAGATATTACGATCCGAGAAGCTGCTCTGTGCTGTCGCCAGCGGGAAATGGGTTCTCCACTCGTCCTACCTCACTCAGTGTTACCAGTCTCGCATGTTTCTTCCTGTAAGTTTTCTCTTTTACATTTTTACAGGGTTTTATCAGACATTATGACAAGTATGTGTATTACCTTGTTCTGAACAACAATTGATTAGTAGTATGATTCTACAACTAATTTGTTACCTTTTTTGTCTCTTGACTTTTTTTTAACCCCCTCAAAATTCGACTTTTTTCACTTTTAAGATGTTTTTCGTATTTTCGACCTTACGCCATTGAGAAGACAGCCATAACTCGCTTGTTTCTAAGTCAAAATTCAAATTATACCATTGGAAAGAGCGTTAAATTTCTTGTCTCCCTAGTGCTAAATAAAACTTTTTAAAGAAGACTCAGATGTTGAAAAATGAGCCCGAATAGTAAAATCTCGGAAATGTACAGTTTTTTCAAACGTTTGTAAGCCTAACTGAAACTACCGGTTAATTTCCCACTGTAACCCCAAAAGTTGACCCAATAGCTCAGTTTTCCAACGGTATGGTCAGAATTGTTTTCAATGTATTTATTAGTGGAGAAAACCGCGCTTAGATGAGAAAAAACGTAATTTTTTTTTCAACCAAACCTTTTTTTTTTTAGAAAAAACTTGATTTTTTTTTCAACCAAACCGACAGTTTGACGGGAGGATTTGGGGGTCTCCTCCTTCTGCCGCTGCTCTCACTCTCCATCCAACCCCGAATCCTCCAGTCAAACCGTCGATTAAATTGAGAAAAAAATCACGTTTTGGTTTATTATTTTCAATTGTGAACCTTTGGAATCGACTAAAAAAAATGTGTAACCCCCCCACCCCCTCAGAATTTTTTGGTTTTGGTTTCAAGACATGTGGAATCCGAAAATCGAATTAAAACGCTGCAAATTATTACACAATGGTTTATTATTTTTCTACGTTTAGTCCTACAGGGCTCCGTGTGGTCTGAAGAATTCTAAAAATCCTATGCTATCTTAAATTGATGGACAATTTTTTGAGTTAGGGCGTTTTCAAAATTTTAAAATTCAATTTTCGACCCTTAGAAGTGACCTATATCAACCAAAATCTTCGGGGCACAACTAGACCCCAAATGAAGCCTACATACCAAATTTCATCAAAATCTCTCAATGCTAACTGGGAAAAGTGCCGCGTACGGCGGACGGCTAAATTTTTATTCGATTTTAGGATTCTACGTACCTTGAAACGTAAAACAAAAAATTTTGAGGGGGTGTTAAGAAATTTTTTTCTCGGTCGATTCCAAAGGTTCATTATCTAATATAATAAAACGCCAACCGTACGTACGTACGTACGTACGTACGTACGTATGCACGGAGGGGTCGTGGGAGGCGGGACGAGTCGGAGGGGCGGGAGGGGGGGAATCGGAGGCGGGAGGAGCCGGAGGGAGTGGGATGCGGGGAGAGTCGGAAGAAGCGTTTTGCCTACTTTTAGTAGGCTTTTCAGCTAGTTAGAAATAATGACCCAAAATTTGGCCGTCCGTACGCGGCACTTTCCCCTGTTAGCATTGACCGATTTTGATGAAATTTGGTTTACAGGCTCCATTTGGGGTCTAGTTGTGCCCCGAAGATTTTGGTTGATGTAGGTCATAATTGAAATAAAACAAAACAAAAAAGATGAAAGTAAACTCATCAAAACTCGGTCCTTCGGCCCTCCTCAGGAGGCAAACTCCCTCGTTGCTTACTGCTAAAGTCTTTGGCTAAAATTCAAGATACATGGAACATGCTTTAGCTGTTTTTATGGCTCTTACCGCGAATATTGTTCACAGTTCTTTTAACTCCATAATTACAGAGGTTTTGCGGCATATAATTCATGCATAAATTTAGGTCTTACCAACGAATGGTGAACGATTTTTCTACGAGCACGAATAACGAAGATAAAATTCCTTATAAGATAAAGAAAGGTTAAGTTTAAAGGAAATCTTTGCAAAATTTCGTAACACATCGCAGTCTCCCAACCGCATCTCCCAAAAATTTGACTCTTTTTGCTAGTTGGCTAAAGGCTAAAGCATGTTCCATGCTAAAAGTTTGGTTTGACATCAGGGAAGAAGGCAATTTAACGCTCTTCCCAACCGTATCCACAGATTTAAACTTACTGAATCAATTATGGTAGTCAGATTTATAGTTTTCTGTTGTATGTTTTAGGACATTTTTTGTCGCAATTAGTTGTAGAATCACCCTCTGAAGTACTGACCACGTTATCTTACTCACCCTGTGTATACGTAGAGTTCATTGTAAAGGTTCTGAACAATGAAGGAAATACAACTGAATGAAAGCGTTATGAAAGTTGCTTGGCAGAAGCAGAAAGATTCTAACCTAATAATAACATAAGTGGGGTCCGGTGTAGCCACGGTCACTGGGGCGAGCGTTGATTGGCGGTGGAATTTGGACCGACTTCTGCGGGGGTCGTGGCTTCAAATCTCATCGCCGGCAGCGTGCGTTTCTCGTGCGTCCGTGGTTTTCATCGCCCCCTCGTCCCAACCCAGGGCGATGAGGCAATGGGAAGCCATGAGCGAAATCATCAGAACAAATTCTGATCTTCCCTTCAGAAGACAGCTGATGACGTCTGCGATGCCAGGAATGCCATTCGGACGAAAATCCAACCTGAAATGGTTGATTATTTACTTACTACATAACTGCTAACAATATGTAAAGCTGACTCTTTGAAAGTTTCTCTGAAATACTATTGTAACCTACATATTTGTGATGATTTTTCCAAATGTATTATTACTACTCACGTACAGGAAGAAGATTACGAGTGGGGCAACGAGAGATCTCGTAGTCGACTGCCTTCTATGGAACCAGGAACTACAGAATGGAATCTAGCTAGAGCAGTCCACAAATGGAGAGTCCGAAGGACGGATATGGGCCAGCCTGACGCTTTCAGGCACTTCAAAGCAGTCATACTCACGTCAGAAAGCAAGCTTGCTCAATACATGCGACTTTTGCTGGCCGGAAACGCTACAATTTTGCCCAAAGAGTAAGTACTTACTGTGTGGTAACCTGATTTAGTACTCCTATGAAGTCCTCTTAGGATGTGAAATTATTATGAAAGTTGGTCTGATGTAATTTTTTTAAATAATTTTTATTGGCGTCGTAAAATTGTTACATTCAGCTGTAAGTATACAGGGTGTCTACAAAACAGCTGTAAGGAATTCAAGGGGTCGATTCTACAACTAATTTTCAACAAAAAGTGTCTCTTAGAATTTTTTTAAACGCCTCTTTAACCGACTTTTTTCACTTTTAAGTTTTTTTTCTCGTGTTTTCGACCTTACACCATTAAAACTCATATAACTCATCTTAAATTTACTGTATGCTCAGAGTATGCTTTGAAAATGTTAGGACTCCATATTCATTTTCTACTCGTCTCTACAAACTCATAGAGTACCCACACGGCTACTGTTGGTTATTTTTCGAATTTCAGTATACCATACCAACATACTGTATGCACTGGGTATGCTTTGAAGATCTCAGGCGTCCATATTCATGTTCTACTCGTCTTTACGAACTCATAGAGTAGAGATTTGAGATAGTAAAACATTGAATAATGATAAACGTGTTCCACCACCTTCAAGCAGAGTAAAAATACCTACTATAGGAGAGGTCCATTTCAATTTTTTTGATTGATCGCACTGCATGGCTGTAATTCCTTAATAGGCCCATCTATATCATTCACAAATTTATTCCAACCCTTAACAAAATAATTTAAACCCTTAAAATAAATGTATTGTTATTCTAATACATCTTTTTTGTTAATTATTTTTATTGGAAATGAAAATGAAAAATTTAACCCTCCCCCTCGAAATTTCATTGATTACGTTTCAAATTACGTAGAATCCAAAAATCGAATTTAAACACTCTGATTTATCATGAGTCCGACCTGCTTCACAATCAAGTTTATTTCGAAGAACAGGGATTTTAGGAATTATTATTATACTCTAATTATTAGGAAATTGGATTACTGGTTTCTAAGGTCGCAGAATTGAGTACAACTCGAAGAAACGAACAACATTTTGGTCAGCTAAAATTTGAACGGAGCTCAGGCCTCTTTGCGATTCACGCTCGTGTTTCTGATTTATCGTAAGTTCACTAAAATGCGGTGGTCTCTAAAATTTTAAAAAATTCAGTACTATTTCAAATTGGTGAAAAACAATACCTTTATTTCGATAGTTTTCAAGCTTGGGCACTCTTGAAAATTTCAACCCTTAATTTTCACCCCTTAGAAGTGGAAATGGAGCCTTTATACCAAATTTCAACCAAATCGGACCATGGTAACTAAGGAAAGTGCCGCAAACGGCGGACGGACGGAAAATTTTTTATTCGATTTTCGGATTCTACGTACCTTGAAACGTAAACCCACCCCTTGCTCCTCCCGATCGGTGGCTACAGCTTTCGTACAAGTACGCAACCACGAGAGACATTTTATGTAAAAATCATCAGAAATTTCCGCGTAACGCTCCCCGCGTGACGATTATTCATTTATGTGCCATAGTAAAGACATAAAATGTCAAAAGTGAACTTGGTAAATTTTCGAAAAATTCCCGTTTTTCAACGCCTATAAATCTCCAAATATTACAGGTAAAGTTGTTGCCGGAAAGCCTAAAAACTGCGCCAGAATCTCAGCTTTCCAATGGTATAATCAAAACATATTCTACAACCGTATTTAGGGGAGAAATTCGTGTTTGAACGCGGAAAAACGTGAATTTTTTCAACGAAATCGGCGCTCCGCCTAGTCGATTTGAGGGGTCGGACGACAGCAGTGGGTGGGCGGGCGCCGCAGGAGACCGCGAGGCCTCCGGAAACAGGAGGCCAGAGCGCCGATTTCGTTGGAAAAATGCACGTTTTTCCGCGTTCAAACACGAATTTCTCCCCTAAATTCGGTTGTAGAATATGTTTTGATTACACCATTGGAATGCTGAGATTCTGGCGCAGTTTTTAGGCTTTCCGGCAACAGAACTTTACCTGTAATATTTGGAGATTTATAGGCGTTGAAAAACGGGAATTTTTCGAAAATTTACTAAGTTCACTTTTTAGGTTGCTTTATTCCTCGTGTAATTCAACTGAAAATTTGTTATTTGGTATCAGAAGGATAGGAAATTTGACGCTCTTTCCAACGATATCCTTATTTTTAATTTTTGAGTGTAATTTAAGAGAGTTATGACCGTTTTAATGGTGTAAGGTCGAAAACACGAAAAAAAACTTAAAAGTGAAAAAAGTCGGTTAAAGAGGCGTTTAAAAACTCGGCGCTGCGCGCCTCGGCGGGGGCTTCGCCCCCTGCACCCCCGGATGATTTCCGCTTAGAGCCTAATGGCTAAAATGTGACATACCTTGAAAAGGTTTTTGCTCCCTCTCCCTCTTTATCTTTCTTCCACTGTAATATTTAAGATACCTCCTTATTCATAATAACATCAGGTTGTCAAGCATATGATAAATCATAGCGCTACTTTCCTGTCGCTTTTTACTGTCGATTTTTCCTGTCGTTTTTCGGCGGGGGGTCCCATCGCTTAAACCTTTTCAAGGTTAAAATTCTAAGAGTCACTTTTTGTTGGAAATTAGTTGTAGAATCGACCCCTTGAATTCCTTACAGCTGTTTTGTAGACACCCTGTATATTATACCCTGTATAATATTATTATGATACATTTTTGTTGGAATGGAAGAAATGATTGTACCTCGGAAAATAATTACAATAGACTAACATATTACCCATATTAGAAAATTGCTAGAATACACATTTATCATTTTTATTGTATTTTATTCTATTTATTTTTTTAAAAATACAAAATTTGGACAGTTCTCGTTTCCAGACAACCGGCGCGCTTATTTATTTTTATTTTTTCAAGAGTCGTTCTTTGTTTCTAAAGAATCGGTCTGTTTCCAAAAACCGGCACTCATTGCTTCCAAGTCTACCAAGGTAGCGGAAGCTTTCAGTGGCGTCAGGTGAGAATATTTGTCAGGCCAACACCTTGACTAGTCTTAGAGGAATAAACAATAGTGAAAAACGCAGCAAATTATTACACAAAGGCTTATTTTTTCTGTATAGATCAAGCGCCAGCAAGAAGACTGCTTTGCCATTGTCACTACCTGTTTTCGCTTCACAATCGAGCTTATTTAGATGAAATGCTTCACACTCCATTCAAAGAAATAAAGAATTCCTTCATTAAGAAACTTGATTACTGTTGCTATGGAAGCTTAACCCATGGCTCATATTCCAATTTATTTTCTCTTCTTTCAAGGTCATGAAACAGTTACTCGATTGTTTGCCATGGCTGATGGTGTGGTGGAATAGCAATACTTAACCCCACGCTGACCCCCCACCAACCCGCCAAAGTCTTTTCTCATCCAAAACAGTCCCGCATAATTCATTTTATTGAACTGCTTGCCTTGCATCGCCAGGCCTCCCGCTAGTTCGTGTATCATCTACAATCCATCGTAGTTACCGACCTTTTCAACTCGCAGGTGTGCTGCGGGCTGGTATTCAAGACAAAATACGTACTTATTTCATCTAACTTCCTTGGTAATAATGAAATAGTCCCCAAATATCATACAAGTTTTCCAAAATCGGCTAAATATTACTAGCAAACGGAAATGTAGGAGAATCTCAATAAAAATTATTTTATTCATTTTCCATATTTTTAGTAAGGCAAACAGTGTTTGCTATGTTTGCCTGGAGGAGACGCCACTGGAAGCTTTGTTTTCACTTTTCAAGGACGAAAAAAAAAGTTCTCCAAAATCAAAATTGAATTTTGAAAATTTTTCACACGCGTTTTGCGTTTTAGACCTTTCTCAACAATTTTGGTTCCGTGTCTGTGTGTCTGTCATGAATTCCTCGTAACGCGCATAACTATACGAAGTTATTGTCCGATTTCTATGAAATTTTTGGTTAGTTAATTTAATTACTTAAATGGTTAATTATAAATCAAATTCCTAAATTCTAGAGTTACAGGTACAATACCTAACTCTTGCCAGACCAATCTGTTTACAAGTTTAAATCACAGTGTACATTTACAGTTTTAACGGATGCAAAATATCTTCCATGTTCCCTCAAAATGTAGTTCTGTCCGTGAAGCATCATTGTTTTCATGTCCACTCACCATTTTTCAGTACGAATTAGCTATCTCAATCAACTTTCTTTTTGTTCCGAATAGACGAATATTGGAAGCCACTCACGTCTTTTGGGATGAGGATAAAGTCAGCTTGCCGATCGACCGAGCCGTTTTGAAGTCGAAGAAAATCCCGCTTCTGAAGCCTGTGTATCTTGGAGACTACCTCGCCAAGAACCCCCCTCCCAGCGTCGATGAGTACTCAATCCGCTGAATCGTTGTTTTTCTTATTACGTTATTCCGTTATTTTTACGTTATTCCACAACTAGACTTGTAAGCAGTTATTTTTAAATAAAACATGACTTTTTACATCTATTTGTTTTTATTTCAACGAATAACTGTTTTTTTTCGATTCTTTAAAACATTTTTTTCAAGATAAAGTGTGCACGTTTTTAAAATCGAATATTTTTGCACAAAAAGACCGCCGATCCACATAAGAAGTGGTTGGTAAAAATTGAAAAACTTATTTATTTTCTAGAAATTGGCAAAAGTGTCATTATCCATTATCTTGTAGAAATTGGGATACCTATAAGAAACCTGTACAGGGTGTCCCAGATGTTATGGTCCACCCTCCGGCATTTCCGTATTTAATTGCATAAGAAAATGGGTCCAACGCCATTTTTCATATTTTTGACGTGATAACGTCTTATAAATTGGTTTACCGGGAGACACTTCAAGAAACTGCGTTACGCTCCGCTCACGGAGGGGGTGCAGCTCGGCGCTCCCTAAAGGTGGGAGCGCGGGGGCGCTCCCTGGAAGGCGGGCGCTCCCGCTCACAAAAGCGGGAGCGCCCCGCCCCCCTTCCCTGGCACTCACTCCCCCCCCCCCCCACCCATGGGAAATACCTACTACCTACGGGAAATACCTACTCTGTGCAACTTGACAAAGAATTTTATTTTATCCTTCTTCCTACTATATCAATGAATATTAACATTAAAATTATTTTACCACTCAAAGTCGTTGTCACGTAAAACTTTCGCCCGTATACCGACTTTACAGGCAACAACACAGGGTTTTTTTGTAAAGAATTCAGGAAAAATACTTTCGCGCAAGTGCACGCAATTGACACTAACTTTGTTTTTTCGAATGGGAACCCCCATCTTTTATTGCAGATTTAGATTCTACGTCAAATTTCATGAGAAATTCATACCCGAACCGATTTTGGTTCATTATTTTCAATAATGAACCTTTGGAATCGACCAAGAAAAAAAAATGTCAACACCCCCTGAATATTTGATGGTTTACGTTTCAAGGTACGTCTTCTTCTTTCTTTTTTTCTTTTCTTCTTTACGTAGCTCTACAGCCCTGGGTGGGCCTTGGCTTTTTCAAGGTACGTAGAATCCAAAAATCGAATAAAAATTTGGCCGTCCGTCCGCCGTACGCGGCACTTTTGCCACTTAGCATTGACCGCTTTTGATGAAATTTGGTATGTAGACTCCATTTGGGGTCTAGTTGTTCCCCGAAGATTTTGGTTGATGTAGGTCAGTTCAAAGGGTTCCAAAATCAATTTTGAAATTATGAAAACGCCCTAACTCAAACATTTTGATATAAAGGTATTGTTTTCCCTTCAATTTAAGATTCTATAGAAGTTTTAAAATTTTTTGAGACCAACCGGAGCTCTGTAGGACAAACCGTTAGCTCCCTACGAGAATTTAAAGTTTGGACGTACGATCAATCAGAAACACGAGGGTGAATCGCAAAAGAGGCCTAATCTCCGTTCAAATTATAGCTGACCGAAATGCGATCGATGTTTTTCTTCATGTTGGATGGTTGGTGGCTTTGCAGACGAGTGATCAATATAGAAAAATAATGAACATTGTGTAATAATTTGCAGCGTTTTTTCATTGCGCGCAACTGGTACATGTCGCGTGCAAAGTGACCAGGGTGCGCAAAAGTGCATTTTTTGGTTTATTATGTTCAATAATGAACCTTTGGAATCGACAAGAAAAAAATTTTTTAACACCCCCTCAAAATTTGATGGTTTACGTTTCAAGGAACGTAGAATCCAAAAATCGAATAAAAATTTGGCCGTCCGTCCGCCGTACGCGGCACTTTTGCCAGTTAGCATTGACCGATTTTGATGAAATTTGGTATGTAGGCTCCATTTGGGGTCTAGTTGTGCCCCGAAGATTTTGGTTGATGTAGGTCACTTCTAAGGGTTCCAAAATCAATTTTGAAATTTTGAAAACGCCCTAACTCAAGACATTTTGATATAAAGGTATTGTTTTTCCTTCAATTTAAGATTCTATAGAATTTTTAGAATTTTTTGAGACCAACCAGTGCTTTGTAGGACAAACCGTTCGTTCGCTACGAGAATTTAAATGTTTTACGTACGATAAATCAGAAACACGAGTGTGAATCGCAAAAGAGGCCTAATCTCCGTTCAAATTTTAGCTGACCGAAATGCGATCGATGTTTTTCTTCATGTTGGATGGTTGGTGGCTTTGTAGACGAGTGATCTATACAGGGTGTCACCCTAACTCGAGGACCAAACTTAAAGGATCGATTCTACAACTAATTTGCAAACTTTTTTGTCTCCTGACATTTTTTTTTTAAACGCTTTAAAATTATACTTTTTTCACTTTTAAGATTTTGTTCGTGTTTTCGACCTTGAGCCATTAAAACGGCCATAACTCCCTCAATTTACTGGATAAACTCAAATATGAGTATACCGTTGGGAAGACCGTTAAATTTCCTATCAGTTCATCAGGACACAAAAGCTTTTTAAGCCTTTCGTATAAGTGAATAAATTGGTCAAAGTCAGAAATTTAAAACTTTCTCGAAAATCACAATTTTTCAGGCTGACTCATCTTATGTAATAAACAGCCGTATCGTCGGGCACTCAACGGAAAAAACTTGCCCAGAATTTCAGCTTTCCAACGGTCTATCAATTTTTCTTTTTAACATTCAAATCGGAAGAGTAAATGAAGTTTGAATGCCCGAAAACGTGTGTTTTACAAGCAAATCCAGTGTTTTAAGCGGTTTCTGGTCCCCCTCGACCTCAAGATGGCTTGACGATTTTGGTATCATTTTCTGTGTAATTATTTACGCTGAATCCAATGGTGATACTTTCAATTGATTCCGACTACTAGAAAGTGGATTTTTTTTAAGAAAACCTTCGTTTTTCGTACATAAAATACGCATTATTCTTAAATGTGGTAGTGAGCATGATGTAACACCTTTGAACTCAACAAAAACTTCAATCAACTAGAAATTCGGTGTTTTTATTGAGTAGAAAGGTGTTACTTCATGCTCACTACCATATCTACGAATAGAACGTATTTTATGTACGAAAAACGAAGGTTTTCTTCAAAAAATCCACTTTCTAGCAGTCGGAACCATTCGGAAGTATCACTATTTGATTCAGCGTAGAAAATTACATAGGAAATGATACCAAAATCGTCAAGCCATCTTGAGGTCGAGGGGGACCAGAAACCGCTTAAAACACTGGATTTGCTTGTAAAACACACGTTTTCGGGCATTCAAACTTCATTTACTCTTCTAATTTGAATGTTAAAAAGAAAAATTGATAGACCGTTGGAAAGCTGAGATTCTGGGCAAGTTTTTTCCGTTGAGTGCCCGCCGATACGGCTGTTTGATACATAAGATGAGTCAGCCTGAAAAATGGTGATTTTCGAGAAAGTTTTAAATTTCTGACTTTGAACAATTTATTCACTTATACGAAAGGCTTAAAAAGCTTTTGTGTCCTGATGAACTGATAGGAAATTTAACGTTTTTTCCAACGGTATAGTCATATTTGAGTTTATCCAGTAAATTGAGGGAGTTATGGCCGTTTTAATGGCTCAAGGTCGAAAACACGAACAAAATCTTAAAAGTGAAAAAAGTATAATTTTAAAGCGTTAAAAAAAAAAAATGTCACGAGACAAAAAAGTTTGCAAATTAGTTGTAAAATCGATCCTTGAAGTTTGGTCCTCGAGTTAGGGTGACACCCTGTATAGAAAAATAATTAACCATTGTGTAATAATTTGCAGCGTTTTTCTAACCCCAAGTCTGGCACATTTTTTTCATTATTTTTGACGCTGAATCACCTGGTGAGTTATTTTTCCAAATTCAGAAGGAAAAATTATGTTTCTGGACTTTATTTTTTCTCCCCCTTCCGCAACACGGGGGACCAGCGGGATTAAAAATAAATTCCTCACATTCTAAATTTTTAAAAAATGTTGGAAAAGTAGGAAAATGTTGGTTAAGTAGGTAGGGGAGGATGGGGTAATAAGAGACATGAAGGGGTAATAAGAGACAAAAATTTTTTTTCCTGCCAAACCATTCACTTTTTATGGTAGTGAATTTTTTTGTAAGTTGCTGTTGCCTTAAGAATGAACACCAATCTTTTTCAGATGCAAAGAATTATTTAGGTAGTAAGGAAAAATTGTTATTTTTTCACGTTGGACCAGTGTCTCTTATTCCCCCACATGGATAATAAGAGACAGGTTTTTCAATCACCATCAGAGAAGCCAGAAAAGCTCCCAGAGAAGTGCTGGGGTATTAGGAGACACAGTACAACGTGTCTCTTGATAACCAAAAAGTTTCATGAGCGTACATCTAACCAGACTGAAAATATTGACCTTCAAAGTTGGGTGAAAAAAAGTGAGCCAAAACTTCCGAATTATATAAACTCAGAACTGAAAAAACCATTTTATTATTAAAATTATTAAAAATACCAATTTAAAAATAGGTTATCACATGGATGGCCGGTTAGGACGGTCCATCCACTTAAACTAGGTACCTAGTTCATAAGGCAGCTTTTTCTTTGCAAGAATATCACAGTCACGTTTCCAATAAAATTCTTAGGGTCTAGTGACTAATAAATTGTAGGGTATGTTGACCAATCGATAGAAATTGTATAATAATCTGAAAAGCGACCACTGGGTCCTTTGACTGGCGTTGGGATGTGATCCACAATGTCCTTAACGTTGATGCAAGATTCTTCATCAGTATAAATGAACCTGTAGGTCCCTGCTTTCCTCTGCATGAAATTAACCTCCAGTTGCTGGCTTAGAAGGGAAACTGAAATGACACGACATACGTAGTGCCTGAATGTAGCTGGGGTTTTTCCAAACACCTTCACAATTAAGTGAGTTCCAGGGGTGATGTTTTGTTGAGGAGAAGTAGTGACGACGCTGCTGAATGATGAACTGGGAGTTCCAGATGATTGATCGTCAATGGTAGGTATTTAAGCTTACCTACTTTAGTGTGAAAAAAAATAAATAAAATAAAATAGCTTCTCATCTAAAAACTTTTAAAAAAATTGAAAGTTACAAAAGCTCAAAAAAAGTAATAATATAAATCGTCGGCTTACAAGTGAAATTGTTGTGGTTGAGATGAGAAGCTTTTGGATTTTTTTCTTACATTAAAATAGGTAAGTACCTACTTTCCAATATTTTCTTTTTTAATTTAGAAGTGAGGAATTTATTTTTAATCCCGCCATAGCTGGTCCCTAGCCAGTGTTGTGGAAGGGGGAGGGAAAATAAAGTCCAGAAACATAATTGTTCCTTCTGAATTTAGAAAAATAACGATGCAATCGAAGAAAGGACCTCACCAGGTGATTCAGCGTCGAAAATAATGAAAAAACATGTGCCACACTTGGGGTTAGAAAAAAATGCACTTTTGGTCACTTTGTACGCGACAAGTACCAGTTGCGCGCAATGAAAAAAATCGGGTCGGGTATGAATTTCTCATGAAATTTGACGTAGAATCTGAATCTGCAATTAAAAAAATGGGGGTTTCCATTTGAAAAAAACAAAATTAGTGTCAATTGCGTGCACTTGCGCGCAATTTTTTTACGCGAAAGTATTTTTCCTGAATTTTTTACAAAAAAATATGAAAACGCTGCAACTTATTACACAATGGTTTATTATTTTTCTATAGATCACTCGTCATCAAAGCCACCAACCATCCAACAGGGAGAAAAACATCGATCGTATTTCGGTCCTCTAAATCGTGTTTCTGATTTATCGTACGTAAAACACTTAAATTCTCGGAGCGAGCGAACGGTTTGTCCTACAGAGCTCCGCGTGGTCTCTAAAAATTCTATAGATCCTTAAATTGAAGGAAAAACAATACCTTAATATCGAAATTTTTTGAGTTGGGGCGTTTTCAAAATTTCAAAATTGATTTTGGAACCCTTAGAACTGACCTACATCAACTAAAATCTTCGGGGCACAACTAGACCCCAAATGGAGCCTACATAGCAAATTTCATCAAAATCGGTCAATGCTAAGTGGGGAAAGTGCCGCGTACGGCGGACGGACGGCCAAATTTTTATTCGATTTTTGGATTCTACGTACCTTGAAACGTAAACCATCAAATTTTGAGGGGGTGTTAAAAATTTTTTTTCTTGGTCGATTCCAAAGGTTCATTATTGAAAATAATAAACCAAAATGGCGTTGGGCCCATTTTTTTACGCAATTAAATACGGAAATGCCGGAGGGTGGACCATAACTTCTGGGACACCCTGTATATTTGAAAAGGCGCAAATCTACTAAGAATACGTAACCAATTGATACGTAGGGTTTGCAATAACAAAACACAATTTAAGAACAAGTCAATCAAATACATTAGTTTATTGCTTAAATAAAATCATCAAAATCGAGTTAAGTTGAGTTACAATCAATTAGAAAAGAATCACTTAAGTACAATATTTACAAATTATTTTTTCTTTTTACAAAAGGAAGGTACCTTAGGCACTTATCAGTCAGTAGTCGATATGATATACATTGTTCTACATTAAGAAAGAAAAGAAAAGCGAAGTAGGTCCTGAGGATGCACTAGAGATTTCACAACCAATTCAAAAAATACTCGAAAATAAATTACCCCTAAAGAATAGGTACCTAGATACTCAATCGTGTCACAAAATGATGAATTCAAACAAAAAAATACTTAACTGACGAAGTTTTGTACAAAATTCAGAACAAAATCGATGTCTTAGTTGTAGTCGAAAATTTGGTGGGCGTAGCGTCGTGGAGATCCGGAGGTGTTGATTTGGTCTGTAATGAGAAAGCAAGGTGAGGAGGCGTCACAGGTCAGATGGTCACTGCGTACATGGGGAGTTGGGAAAACCAGCGAGAAAATTTAAAATTCAAGTTTTATTATTAAAATACGCTTGTATACGGTTTATTTATTCATTCGTATAATAACGGCAATAACTGCCAATCATGCAACCATTCACACTCTAGTATGAACACAATGTAGTCTTCCAAGACACCTACAAATCACAGCGCTCATACTTAGAGTGTTCATACTACACTGTTCATACTAGAGTGTTTAGGTTACATAATTATAATTGAACTTCACTTGAAGTTCGTTTAATTATTAAATTACAATACTTGAAACTGAACAATTTTCATAGTTATAAGTAAATGGTATTGGTTAAGTTTATTAAATGATTATACAGGGTGTCTACCATTTGGATGGACCAAACTTCAAGATCGATTCTACAACTAATTTGCAACGAAAAATGTCTATTAGCAATTTTTTCTTAACCCACTCAAAATTCTTTTTTTTTCCACTTCAGTTCAGGAAGGTCCAAAACGTAAAATACGAGTGGAAATTTAATTTGATGGACTTTTTATTGCAATTCTTGAAAAGTGAAGGCAATAATACTTGGTCGACTCTCTAGCGGAATATGCCTAAAGAAGCACGTTTTTTCGCATATAACTCAATTTTTTCAAGAAACTTTCCTCTTAAACCTCGAAACTGACCGTTGGGGTCTTGGGGTAGTTTTTTCCCGTCAAGTGCCACCACGATAGCGGTATTTTTTTACGAAGAAATCGTTAGCCTGAAAAATGGCGATTTTCGAAAAAATTATAAATGTTGACTTTGATTTATTTTTTTACTTTTACAAATGGCTTTAAGAAACTGGGTTTCCCACTAAACGCATAGAAAATTTAACCCTCTGTCCAACGGTGTACTCAGATTTGAAGTAGCATGAGAAATAAGGGAGTTATGACCATTTTAGTGCTGCAAGGTTGAAAATACGAATAAAAACTTCAAAGTGGAAAAAAAGATTTTTGAGTGGGTTAAGAAAAGATTGCTACGAGGCATTTTTTGGTGCAAATCAGTTGTAGAATCGATCTTTGAAGTTTCGTCCATCCAAATTGTAGACACCCTGTATTTATAAGATAGGAGAATGGTCGGCTTTGGTCCGTGAAGTCATCAAAAATTTAAATAATGTGTGGGATCCAGTTCATGGCGTTGAGCAGAGATGGGCGAATTCTTATTCATAAACACGATTAAGAATACCAATCATACCTGCGATTTTATGATTATGAATACGAATACAATTGAGGGGTTTCCTACAAGAACAAGATAAGTCCAAAGTTTGAAAAAACCCGGTTAAGGCGCCATTTTGTTCCTGAATGTGTGCAATATCTAGTAACAAGTTCATTTCGGCAAGAACCGAACAGGTCCAAGTCTACGGGAGGCTTCAAAATGTGCGCATTTTGCAGGAGAATTCTAGTCCTCTCTCTTTCCGCAAGAACGAAATAAGTCCGCGCGCGCGTGGCAACACTGCGCCTGAAGGTCAGGGCGTCGCATTCCCAGCTGTTTGTTTCCCATTCTTATTTCTGTTTTCGTCTTTGCCGGTTTTTGATGAAACGACTGCTTGTCTACTTATCTATTCATTAATTTTTCAAATCCTTAAGATAGTAGGAACTATTATTTTCTCCTTCATGTTACTGATGGTGAAACAAAGAAAACATGGAAATTGAACCAGCAACATAGGCATCTAAAAAAACATTTTAAATGTTCTAGTTGTCAGTTTTTAAACACAGTTCGGAAATAGCTTCATTATTATTATAAAAACAGAAAATTTGATTACCGTCATAAACATGCAAAACGTGTTCACTCATAAACATGCAGTACTTGGGCTTCAATGAAAATTCAGCAAGAACCGAACAAGTCACGTTTTGCAACAGGAGGCGGAAAATTCAGGAAAAGGCCTTTCACAAAATTCAGCAGGTTTAGAATTTTCGATTTCGGACTTATCTTGTTCTTGTAGGAAACCCCTCAAATGTATTCACACTTTGAATACGATTTTCCCCCGTATTCGTATTTTGAATACAATTTTATGATTTTTTCCATGATTTCCCTAAAAATTGATTTTTTTAAACGATTTTCCCTGAAAATCATACTTTGTTTATGATTTTCTCCCGAACTCTGGACATATTTATGACCTAACATTGTCAAAATAATCAATCAAAATTCGAAATGCTCACAAATTCCGAATAGAATTTTTCACGCTGAATCGAATGAGACCAACACCAGGTCGCTACGACCAACCGTATTGAAACTACGACGAAAATTCCGCTGAAAATCGTGTTTTTAACGATTTGCACTGAAAATCATCAAAAAATCATGATTTTTACCGGAAATTTCGTCGTACTTTCTATTCAGTTGGTTGTAACGACCTGGTGTTGGTCTCATTCGATTCTGCGTGAAACATCCTATTAAAATTGGTGAGCGTTTCGAATTTTTATTGATTATTTTGACAATTTTAGGGAATAAATACGACCAAAATTCCGGTAAAAATCATAATTTTTTATGATTTTCAGTGCTAATTTTTATGATTTGATGATTTTTTTCTATGATTTCCCTAAAAATTGATTTTTTTTACAATTTTCCCTGAAAATCATACTTTTATAAACGATTTTCTCCCGAACTCTCGGCGTATTTATGACCTAACATTGTCAAAATAACGCTCACAAATTCTTATCGGATTTTTCACGCAGAATCGAATGAGACCAACCCCAGGTTGCTACGACCAACTGAATAGAATGTACGACGACATTTCCGCTGAAAATCGTATTTTTTAAAACAATTTGCTCTGAAAATCATAAAAAAGTTATGATTTTTACCGGAAATGTCGTACTTTCTATTCAGTTGGTCGTAGCAACCTGGGGTTGGTCTCATTCGATTCTGCGTGAAAAATCCTATAAGAATTGGTGCGCGTTTCGAATTTTTATTGATTGTTTTGACAATTTTAGGGAATAAATACGACCAAAATTCCGGTAAAAATCATAATTTCTTTTTTAATTTCAGTGCAAATCGTAAAAAAATACGATTTTTAGCGGAAATGTCGTCGTAATTATTATTTGGTTGGTCGTAGCGACCTGGGGTTGGTCTCATTCGATTCTGCGTGAAAAATCCTCACCAATAAGAATTGGTGAGCGTTTCGAATTTTTATTGATTATTTTGACAATTTTAGGGAATAAATACGACCAAAATTCCGGTAAAAATCATAATTTCTTTTATAATTTTCAGTGCAAATCGTAAAAAAATACGATTTTTAGCGGAAATGTCGTCGTAATTATTATTTGGTTGGTCGTAGTGACCTGGGGTTGGTCTCATTCGATTCTACGTGAAAAATCCTATAAAAATTTGTGAGCGTTTCGAATTTTTACTGATTATTTTGACAATGTTAGGTCATAAATATGTCGAGAGTTCGGGAGAAAATCATATAAAAAATTATGATTTTCAGGGAAAATCGTTTAAAAAATGCGATTTTTAGGGAAATTATAGAAAAAATCTTAAAATAGTATTCAAAATACGAATACGGGGAAAATTGTATTCAAAGTGTGAATACGATTGTATTCGTATTCATAATCATAAAATCGCAGATATGATTGGTATTCTTAATCGTATTTATGAATAAGAATTCGCCCATCTCTGCCTTGAACAGTCACTGAGGAGAGCATCATCCCAATGAACAGAAAGAGCCTGAGAACAAAGTCAATCCTATCTATTCACAGCACGGGATTGAGTTGTTCTATCACATGCAAATGAATATTATTCAAATAACTATCTAAATGGAACTCACTCTTCATTTGTTGCTCCAGTATTCCCATCTCTCTGTACATGTCGGCTGTAGTACAATTGCCAGCTCCAGAACTATTTGCAACTGCAACAATTAAAATTATTTTAAAGAACCAAATATAAATATCAATTATCGCAAAACAAAACGCTGCAAATTATTACACGATGGTTCATTATTTTTCTGTATAGATCCCTCGCATGCAAAGAACACAGCTTCGCCGATGCCTCTACCTACCAACCATATTTTGGCTTCATAATCAAATTTAATTCGAAGAAATAAATTATTCACACTCAAGTCAAAGACGAAAAAATGGTTGTGGGTGCCTTCATTAGGAAATTTGATTACTACTTGCTGAGGACGCAAAACTGAGTAAAACTCGAAAAAACAAACAACGATCGCATTTTGGTCTGCGAAAATTTGAACGGAGATTAGGCCTCTTTTGCGATTCACACTCGTGTTTCTGATTCATCGTAAATCCGAATCAACCCATTTCCGCCAACTGTGCCAGATCTGGCACGACGAAAGGGGTGACTCACGATTTCCTATTCATTCCTGTATAGTGACGATTCAATATTTATTGATATCGATATTTTGTTTCGATATTTGTATCGATATTTTTCTTGCGATATTATCGAATATCGAAAGGAAAATATTGAAATCGAAAGAAAAAAATTATCGGCTGTGATGGTTATATTCCTTCCCACTGTAATTTATTAATTTCTCCTTATCGATAAAAAAAAGATGAAAATAATTCGATATCAGTGAAATCAGTATTTTTCATTCGATATTCTATCAATATCACTGATATTGATTTAATAAAAAAGATGCAAAACATATTCGATATCAGTAAAATCAGTATTTTTCTTTCGATATTCTATCGATATCACTGATATTGATGATAAAAAAAGATTTTTAAAAAAATTCGGTGACACTTTCACATCATTAATTTTGTTTCGATATTCTATCGATATTAGTGATCGATAATTTTCCGATATTTTATCGATATCGATACTGTCTTCCGATATTATTTCGATGTTAAATATCGCATCGAAAGGTACATCGAATCGTCACTATTCCTGCATGCTCATGAACAATCCTACTCTGTACCCTCTCACTTCAGTAGGTCCTCATGCAAATCCCCTCCGATATTTATTCGCTTATGCGTCTTTGTCTAGGCGTGAGTGAAGTTTGAATTTAATCAAGGTAGTACCGAAGAGAATAACCCGACTCTGCGCGGCTGTAAGCACTCTACTCGTGAATACTAATAATTTTTCTCTTAGCTCTCCACGAATTCTTGTTATTGGAATAAAAACATTTTTTTTCATTTTCGACTTCTTTTGGTTAGATCTCGTGCCCTTGGAAACTCAGGTGTGCCAGATCTGGCACAGTCGTCACATAGTGTCAAGAATTTGGAACTTTTTTTGAGAGCTGGAGAATGTAGGAGTTATGGCTGTTACAACGATTTTCACGATTGCACAGGCGCCCAAAATGCTTTCAATTTGGGGGTCATGATTTCCATAGGGGACCATCTACACCCCAATTCGCATAATTCATGGAAATTTCATCGAAATGAGATGGACAACGTAGAACAGTAACAAGGGAAAGAGTGGAGACCAATCTGGTCCATTTAACCGGTCAAGGAATGAGGAATTTCACCATGTCGGAATTTCCTATTTTTGACCCCAAAATCGGATTCAGCACCTCGAAAAACCCCCTACGGCAAACTTTCAGCCCGAACTTCCTAATTTACGAATAAACAAAACAGTGTAGAAAATACGAATGTTCAAAAAAACCGGGAAACTGACGTCATCCTGGAATAGTTCATTTATGGCCGCTTGAAGCGCTGAGATTGAGAAATCTATAGTCCCCAGATGCAAAATTTCACGAAACAGTAAAGTTTGAAATCGAAAAACTGAAGAAAAAAAAAAGAAAAAGCAAGATGGAGAAAATTAGGTTTCCCCTGTTTTTGTTTGATAACTTTTCTCTTAGAAAACACGATTTCGTCGTCCCAATGGGCAACACTGGGAGGAGACGGCGATCTGAACAGCCCAATCAGCAAGCGTTCCCGCTTCACGTCCGTTTTCCCAGTTAGTTTTGAAATCAAAAATTTTGATTGTCTCCCAAAAATAACAGGAGACTTATTTTCCGAAATCAGCCCGATTTTCATCTATCCCACACCATTAACTATTCAGGAAAAATGCAAACAGAATTCGGTGAAATTCCTCATTCTCCCCTGGTCAACGACAGGCGCCCAAAACATTCCAGCCGAGCATAAGCTAAAATTGGACATTCAGCCACGAAATGCTCCACAGTCTCATTAACCGCCAGGTTACATAGCGAGCAGAGGAAGGTACTGCGGTTCCTTAACCATGGCTGCCAATTGAGGTTGAGCAGTTCTCCTCGGCACCTAGCTATTATCATGGCATCATAAGGGTTCCTCTTTTCCACGTAGTCAACATTCCAATCGAGGTGTCGGTAGATCAGGTGGTATTGGGCGTTATTTGCCTTGTCTCTGAGGGACTGCAAGAAAGTTGCCCGCTGCTTACATAGCACTTCCTTCATTAAACCCTTCAAGTGCTTCGGATCGAAGGCTGCAGTAGTGGTCATCGTTGATACCTCAGAGAGCATCTCACTCCATACCCTCGCCCAATTCCTCCTAATTATATTCCTCCTAATCACTTCGAGAGCTGTTACTCTGGTGAACCGGTTGTCTAGCTGTCGTAACACTTTTAATAAATATTTTCCATTGATCTCCAGGGAGCCGTCTTACTTTCGTAGTCCTGTCGTCGTCTTAGCAGAAAAGGACAAGAACCTCCCTTTCCTCGCAGCTAAGATCGGAAAATTAAGTCATACTCTACTTATAGATTGGTTCCACGGTCGTTGGAAGTAGATACGTGTTACTAAGTACTTATCAATAAAGTGAGGTAAGAAATTTAGTTTTAACACATTGTACATGTGACTTCCCTGAGACAAGGATATCAATTTTACTTCTTTTTTACTAATTAAAGTAAATTGGTTCAAACTTAAATTTTGTTGCTATTTTCGTGGGTTCATCCCCACTTGATTTCCACGCCACATATTACAAGGTATGAAGTTATTTTGAATGCTGATCTCTAACCTCAGAGTTAAAGCAAACTCAATTTTAACCATAGGGTTACGTAACTATCAACTTATCACATTTTTTTGAACCATGCTTAACGAGACAAAAAATCTGATAGATTATCCAATACGTATGAAGTCCAATAAAAAATAATAAAATAATAATTACCATATTTCACGGCGAATGCCACGACGATGATACAAATTATAGCGCTGACTATGGTAGGATTTTCAGTTATGCTCCAAAAGACGCCCAAGAATAAGCGTTTCATGTTGAAGTGGAACACTCTTTGACCTTCGGGTCCGATTATGTTATCACCTTGGAGAAAATCTGCGAACTCGTCTATGAAGACTGGTACCTGGGAAAATGACGAGAAAGAGTCAGAATTAAGCTTTGAAAGGCAGGTAATCTCTACAGTCACCATATTACAACGCAATCCATCATGAAATACATTTGATTTCATCTCCCAAACACCCTGGTTTCCACACTCGATACTAGCAAACATAGATCTTTACAAAAATAATGGAAAAGGTGCACATAGGAAAATTCACGTCAAAACCACGTAACTAGTGAAATTTTACTCAGTAAATTTTCCACCAACAAAAATCATTATCCTCTCACAGGAAAGCTCTCGATTTATGCCGACATTTCATGCTGACTCGGACATAAAACTACTAATAAAACTGATACTAACACAGCCAGGACAGGCGCTAAGCTACAGCCCACCAAAAAGCCTTTGACTTCATTTGGATGGGACATTATCAACCACCTGACTCAGCACCATCCTACTCCCATCAGTTCACTAAACTGAAGAATTTTGTGGTTGGAAAACGATTTGTAGACAATCAAGAGGTTGAGGAAGCTGTTTAGAAGTGGTTAAAAGAGGTGGTGGTGGACGTCTATGACGATGACAAAAAAGCTGGTGTCCAGGCTACATAAACGTCTTGATATTGGTAAGTCTCCACGTATGGGATAGTGCATCGCTTAATGGGGTATTTCGGTCAATTTTTTTTTTTTTTATTTCAAAAGAGTATGGCTCAGGAATAACGGTAATCGGGTCTGTTCGTCGAGAAAATGATTTTAAAAAATCAGAGAAGCTAAGGAAAGTTGAAGATTTGAATGGTGTGACGTAGCTAGCCAATCGTGACGTAGCTAGCCAACTGTCTTTGAAAAAAGTATCCATGCACAGAAACCCTTGAAAGACCTCTTGGATACTACAAAATAGTACTCACACACACACGCGGCGTAGTCCTTGCCTAGTGTGTGTTCATTTATAGCGGCCCGCTTTTTTCAAACGTGTGATCTCTTTAATTAATTTTTCTACCACATGTTATTGTATCATTGGGCTTAAAGTTGTAGTATATAAGTTTTCAAGGGTGCTGAATCCAAATTTGAGGTGAAACACCTGAATTTCCGACCCACCGAAATACCCCATTAAGCTTTGAAAGGTATCTCTACAGTCACCATATTACAACACAATCCATCATGAAAAACATTTGATCACCTCCCAAACACCCCTGGTTTCCACACTCGATACTAGCAAACATAGATCTTTACAAAAATAATGGAAAATGTGCACATAGGAAAATTCACGGTTTAAACCACGTAACTAGTGAAATTTTACTCAGTAAATTTTCCACCAACAAAAATCATTATCCTCTCACTGGAAAGCTCTCGATTTATGCCGACATTTTATGCTGACTCTGACAAAAAACTACTAATAATACTGATACTAACACAGCCAGGCCAGGCGCTAAGCTACAGCCCACCAAAAAGCCTTTGACTTCATTTGGATGGGACATTATCAACCACCTGACTCTGCACCATCAAACTCCCATCAGTTCACTAAACTGAAGAATTTTGTGGTTGGAAAACGATTTATAGACAATCAAGAGGTTGGGGAAGCTGTTTAGAAGTGGTTAAAAGAGGTGGCGGTGGACGTCTATGACGATGACATAAAAAAAGCTGGTGTCCAGGCTACATAAACGTCTTGATATTGGTAAGTCTCCACGTATGGGATAGTGCATCGCTTAATTGCTGTCCGATCCAAATGGGAACAAGGCTTTTTAATGAGCTCCCACAACAGTTACAGCAACTAGAAGAAAAATCATTCTCAAGAGTTGTGAAGGAGTCTCTTCTACAGGCGGAAATTTATTCACTGGACGAGTTTCGTGGTGTGAAGTGGATGTTGTGATGTATAGCATTTTCCAGTTGAATTAAACCTTTTTCCAAATGAATTAAACCTTTTTACGAAACAATTAAACTTTTTTCCAAATGAATTAAACCTTTCACCAATACAATTAAACTTTTTTCCAAAATAATTAAACCTTTTTCCGAAACAATTAAACCTCTCAAAAGAAGGGGATGTAATAGAAAATAAATAAACGACGTAGCGACCAGTGAAATGTGAGTGAGCATGAAGATGACACTTCTGTTGAATCCCTTCTGAGTGGTATCACTTGGAAGGGATTCCTTCGTAGGTATGCGTCGTATATTCCTCCTTAATGACCCAACGTCGTTTGACCACAGTTTCTCCTAGCCGCATACCACTTTCTGCTGTACCTACGGTTCTATAGGTAGAATACAGCGATTCTAGCTCAAGTTCAATTATTGTTGTTGAGAGAAGGCGCGGAGCTGTAATTGAAAGTGAATCAAGTTCATCAGAATCTACTATCTGCAATTCATTCAACCTAATTCATGATTAATCTGTTTCGCGATTCATATACTTGCAATTCCTTATTTTCCCGCTAAAGGTTTAATTATTTTGGAAAAAAGTTTAATTGTATTGGGGAAAGGTTTAATTCATTTGGAAAAAGGTTTAATTCTTCTGGAAAAAGGTTTAATTCAACTGGAAAATTCTATATATTTTGGTAAATACGGTTCCTTATAGTTAATAGTTCTAGCATCTTGTCAATTAATGTCATAATCGTCCTCAAAGTCATAATAGTCATCAAAGCAGCAGAGGAATATAATATATTCAAGTCAAATTTGCCCATTTTACAGGGGAGCGTTATTAAAATTTGAACCTTCACCTAAAACCCGAATTTTGTCGTAGAAGGTTGAAATTTGGGATGAACGACTACATCATTCATTCCAAATTTCAACCTTCTACGACAAAATCCGGATTTTAGGTGAAGGTTCAAATTTTAATAATGCTACCCTGTAAAATGGGCAAATTGGACTTGACCACTTATTCACCGGGGTCGCAGGTACTATATTATAGTACCTACTCTTGCTTGCACTTGACATATTTAGAGTTAACTGGTCTTTCTGTGATACATGTTTTATTAGTTCTATTTATTGATGTTTTAACTGTGATAATTCTTATTCTGTGATATTAGGTTTAAGTTGCGAGTTGAACTTATAGTAAATTATTAACTGTTTTGTGTCATTGATAAATGTATTTATTGCGTATTTGTCGTATGTTTGTGGGTCGGTGGGGGCCTCAGTCTCGCTCAGGGGTGGCGCCCTCTGGTGCGTTCATACGCCGGATCGCCAGCGACTCTTTCGTGAGCCGTTTGCGTTTTTGGTTTTGGGACGCCACCATGGTGGGTGGGCCCGGGCGGGGCCGGGGCTCCCCTTTGGCCCCGCACCACTTTCTGCAGCTTTAGCGCATCACGCAACTTGTTCTTTTCATTATTGTCTTGTTTTTACATTGAATGACGGTTTCCTCTTCTTTTAAAATTATTTTTTACATTGTTACCTACTTTATGACATGTTACATTTGATATGACTATTTTTACATTGTTTGTTATTATAACCGTTTATTGACGACTGCTATATACATTTTATTTACGAGTATAATGACAATAAAAAGCATATTTATTTATTGAAGTCAATGGAGACTACGTGGAAAAATACCGCAGTATGTTTGTGAAGTATTCCGCAAATTTCATTGAAATACAAGCATTTTCCGTTTGTTAAAAACGTTGTGAACTTACTTTCAGGATGACCCTTGCATATGTTATCAGACCAGCGTTGATTGCCTGAGATTCATTTCAGAGGGAATACTTGCAAGATGGATCAGTGATTACTACACAGAAATAACGTTTCCTAATGAGAGAACTTATCTATAATTACCTTGATCGTTTGTTGGATCAGTGGAGAGTGGATCATGACAAAATACTCGGTACTCCCCACCGATAATCCGTGGTTTCGAGACCAGAAATATTTGTCCAATGTCACAGTGTAAGTGTTGCTGTACAGCCGCTCTTTCAATATGCCAATGTTGATCAACCCAGAGTTGGATTCAATCTGAAATGTTAAAGATAGATCTGAGAGAATTGAAAATACTTAATCAGAAGCAACCGGGAAAATAATTCTTAGGCTATACGATCTAACCACATTAAACGGCATGAGATGAGAGTTCAACATGGCGCAAGGATGTCCTTATTCATACTGGTATGTCCTATCAGCCATATTCAAACCTACAGGTAACGCCAATTCCAACACTTCTTACCTGAATATTTCCCAAGATATCTTGAACTCCAACAACAACCAAAAGGCAGCTAGTTTTCTCTTGATTGAAAAACAGTCTCGTGGACGTAACGTAGAAGCCAGGAGTGAAGCTGACGACCTGCGTATCTGTGATCCCCGTGGGAGTAGATGTTCGACATTGATGAAGGACTCGGAGTGTGATGTTTGACTCGATTATACTAGTGTTGACAGAAGGTCCTGCCAGTGTGGTGATTTCACAGGCGTAACTCCCTACATGGACAAAGAATTACCGAAAATTTGAGTAAGTAATAATAATATGCAACTGAATGCAATAACCTCTCACGCGCAAATAAATAACTGTTACAGGTCGACAATGTTTTTTGGCTAATCGGCTACAGGTCTACCACAGCAAGTCTACATCCGTGTGGTGCCCCCTAGGTAGCGGATCGAGCCTAGTAATGGTCGAGTGTACCTTCGCACAACAATTAGACTGGAGCGAAATGTTATGATTTTGGCTACTTTGCAATTGTGTTTCTAATTTAGGAATTGGATTTCAAGCTGCAGTAGGGGGGAAAAAATGTCACTTTAAGGGGAGAAATTCCAGAAAAAATATCATATGGACAGGGGGAGATTTGTACGATGGTAAGAGATCGTTTGTTTTATCTTCTCCAGAAGAATGCGCCAAAGGAATCCAGTGTTTCTACAGTAGACCTACAGACTCCAGGGAGACAGGCAACTCTTTCTGGGAAACTCAAGACTACCCTAAAAAAAAAAAAAAAAAAAACTCCAATGCCCGGGCTTTTTGTAGGATAATCTCCTTTTTGCCACAACAACTAAGGGGCGAAACTGTGGACCTTTTCAAGTGGGGCACCTCATAGGCGATCCACGATACCCCGGAGTTTCCCGATATCGTCGGTACCCATTGCCTCACCGCCCTGGGTTAGGACGAGGGGTCGGCAGAGAGATTAGAACCTGAGAACTCGTAGCGAACCGAGTGAACGGCCCGTCATTCTCTCTGCCCGAAGTGACCGCGCGTTTAACCGCTCGGACACCCCGATCCCCATCAAGACTACCCTGTGAGGCGTCGCCTGGGGCGATTCACCTACGACTCCCTGGTTATTTTTACCATAATTGTTCACTATATTCATAGCTGAGTTACATGTATCAATTACTGAATTCATTGCTTGGTCATTGCTGACGACACATGGATCGCATCGGACCTCCGCAAAGAGAGGGTCTTCACGTCCGATTTGTGGAGGTTTCACTAGATTCATAGCTTAATTTGGACCGACTTTTGTGGGGGTCGTGGGTTGGTCTCATCGCTGGGCTCTGATTGCTCCCCTCATTGCATCCCAGTGCGGGGAGGCATTGGGAAGCCATGAGCGATCATCATCTGCACAAACTCTGATCTTCCCTCTGGAAGTCAGCAGATGACGTTCGTGACGCCATGAATGGCAGTCGGACAAAAATCCAACCTGAAATGATTGTTTGCTTTACTTACTACCATTAACCTTCACCCGCTCGCGCTCTCTTAACGGTACAAGGAAATTTTCCCCGACAATACAATTTCCCGTAAAACGTATGTACCGTTTTCTCGGGTTGTAATCAACCGATCACCTTGATTTTTTTCAAATATTGTCGAGAATCTTATGCTCTATAACTGGTGCAAAGGATAATTTCGTACAACGTTTAAGGAGAGAAAGGCGGATTTTTGAAAAAAAAAAAAAACCATCAAAATCAGGGCTCTAACCCACCAAAACGGACCACATTTTTATCTTGTTGTCGGGAAAAATACGCCAATTCCTATGCACAGTTGGCGCATAAGATACTGACGTACAAGTACAAAAAAAAGAACAAGGAGATAAGTCCAGTATAACTCAACAAAATGGAACACGAGTGCTAGAAAACGTGATTTGTCAGGAAACACGATTTTCTGAAATTAAACAATGTTCATCTCATGACGTCATCATACGGTTTCCTAACGCTTCCAACTTGCTCCAAGGTGACTCGCTTTGATAAAAACAAAGAAGAAGAAGAAGCTAAATCTCTTGTTTCGTTGTTTACTCGTCTTTTTCTATGTTTATGTCTCGTTTTGTGCCGTGAAATCCGTTCGTTTTGTGCTGTGCTGAATCGTCTTGAAATGCCGCGATCGCGGATGGTCCAGCGTATGGCGCCGGACTCTACTAGCGCAAACCCTGACACAGGTCGGTTTGCGTATTAAAAAATTGAACGAGAAGTGGGTCAAATAAATTTTATTTGACCCACTTCTCGTTCAATTTTTTCATGTTTTTTTTTTATTGGTCCGTGATTATATGCACATTAATAAAAAATTATTTTTAAAAAATCGAATTTTTACTCGAAAAAATTTCCTTGTACCCTTAAGTCACACTAGCAATCAGGGGAGTCTAGCCCCCAGAAAGTGTTGTTGGGTTTCAGCGCTACCTACCGCCACTTCAACGAACTACCATTTCTGATATCTTATCAGGTGATCACGCTCGCAACTGCAGTTATTCCAAGATAGAGTTTCCAGTTATTGCTCGCCTCTAACTTGCAGTTATTCCAAGATTATAAACTTGCAGTTATATCCACTATAATAATGCAATCTGCTTGATTCGTCACTCCAAAACACAAAAATGCAATAACAAGTTCCTTTTCCTCGCAATTTAAAAAGGCAGGGAAGTAGAGCCGCCAAACTTAGAAATGAGCGGTAAAACCGAGGTAAGCCTACTTTTCAGAAATGCTGCTTGACCACGCTCACATCGAGCTGATAAGGATGGTAGTTCGCTGAAGTGACGGTAGGTAGCGCTAAAACCCGACAACACTTTCTGGGGGCTAGGGTTGAAAATTGTTGAGAATCAATAGTTGAGAAGTGGTAGAAACGCCATCATACGCCACTGGAGCCTAAAAAATCGGTTCTCCCAGCTAGTCCTTGCCTTAATTGCAGTTACTGAGTCATTTTCCTTTCCCCTCTACTTTCCCGGCAATTGACGGCTTTTAGGTACATTCTTTCAGTATAACATTCCTCCTTCAATTTCCCATCATGTCGACGCTCACTCCTGGGACGCCTCCCTTACATACTAAAATTAATAATCAGGTCAAATAGTTAATTGTACCAACCTAATGATTTGTCAAAGGTGGCCTCAACTGAGAAGAGAGAATCCAAAGGCATGTAAGATTCGGTGGTTGTGTAGTATAAATCACACCTGAACGGCGGTTTTACGGTTAATGCGGAAGCTTCGTCACAAGATTCGCAATACTTGCAGGGTAAAAACTGCCCAAGGTGCTGCTTCTCATTCAGAAGTTGGACGTGGATTGAGTACTTCCCTCCGACAACTTTATTGCTAAGGGGGAGGACGTTCAAATTTTTCAAAAGGATCTGAAACCACAAAACAATATTTTAAATGCAATAGGTAGGTCAAAGGTTCGTTTGGGAGAGGATCCTGAATGGTTCGGGATGGTTCCCGCCTCCTTTGTGGAGGCACAGAACTGTTTCAGTAGCGACAGCCCACTGCTCACGTAGGCATCCAAAACCGTCCAGAACCAGGTCAAACAGTCCGAGACATGCGCACTAGATATATTTGCTTATCAGATCGTTTTATTTTTTCGTTTATCATCGATATTTTTGTTAATCATTTTTCTCTGTCATTCACGGAGAAAAATTAATTAGAGATTTTGGTGTCCGTACCTATCTGTACTTTTGGTTCACTTCAAGAAAAAAACGCTGCAAATCATTGCTCAAAGGTTTATTATTTTCTGTATAGATCACCCTTCTGTATAGATCACTGGTTCTCCATCAATAGAACCTACCACCATCTGTATTCTCCCTTGACCTTCCCTCTCAAATTTCAGCTTCCTGCGTTCAATAGGATTGAAAATGGCTTCGGAGCTCACTCAGCTGATCAGTGATCTGAAGAGTGAAGAAGATCTCCTCGAATGCTGGAGACGCCTGGAAGAGCACTTCCATTCAATAGGATTGAAAATGGCTTCGGAGCTCACTCAGCAGATCAGTGCTCTTCCTTCCAGACGTCTCCAGCATTTGAGAAGATCTTCTTCTCTCTTCAGATCACTGATCAGCGTTTTTTACCTACCAATATTTTTTTTACCTACCAATTTTTTTTTACCTACCAACTATTGGTAGGTACTACCTACCACACCATACTGGCTTCACACCTTCACAATCAAGTTTATTAGAAAGAACTAAACGCTTCACACTCGATTCGAAAAATAGAAAGCTTCATATGGAAATTTGATTACTGGTTACGCAGAAGGCAAAACTGTATACAAATCGAAGAAATGAACAGCGATCGCATTTTAGTCAGATAAAATTTGAACGGAGATTAGACCTCTTTTGCGATTCACACTCATGATTCTATTTTATCGAAGGAAAACCTTCAAGTACTCGTAGGGAGCGAACGGTTTGTCCTACAGAGCTCCGGCTCGTCTCAAAAAAATTTTTAAATTCTATACAATTCAATATTGGTGAAAGAACGATACCTTTATTTCGAGGGTTCGAGCTAGGGCACTCTTGAAAATTTCAACCCTTAATTTTCACCCCTTAGAAGTGACTGACATCAACCAAAAGCTTCGCGGCACAACTAGACCCCAAATGGAGCCCATGTACCAAATTTGAACCAAATCGGTCCAGTGTTGCTAAAAAAAAGTGCCGCGTACGGCGGACGGACGGAAATTTTTTTATTCGATTTTCGGATTCTACGTACCTTGTAACGTAAAACATCAAATTTTGAGGGGGGGTTAAAATTTTTTTTTTCTTGCTCGATTCCAAAGGCTTATTATTGAAAATAATAAACCAACATACAAGTCGTACGTCTTCCAAAACTAAGGTAAACAAAAAACATTTGATGCACTATGCAACAATAAACTTGCAGTGCAGTGGATAATGTTGTGGTACCCACTACAGAGATTTTTCAAGTCAGAACCCCATCATCAGTCCAGAGACTGATTATTATATTCAATCAGAACCGCCACGTTCAAGAGCTGAACTTCTACTAGTTCTACGGCTACTTCTGCTTCAAGTAACAGTTCAGCTCTTGAACTTGGTGGTTCTGATTGAATATAATAATATAGTCTCTGAACTGATGATGGGGTTCTGACCCAAAACCGGTCTCCAATAAAAAGAGAATCTTTGTTTAGCAGAGGAGTCTCAAATTAATTTTTCTCCATGATATACATCGCCTCTGCTCCACCGGCAACAATCACAAATCAGTGAAATTCTTCTGCCATTTTCAATTTGTTCATCAAACATTGCAATGGCGGGGGTACCTACGATTTTTTAATGTTCTTAGGACTCCTAAGAGTAGTTTATCCCCAAATTTGCATCCCCATAACTGCTACTGACGTAATACGCTAAAAACCAAGAACTGTTATTCTTTTTAACACAGAATGTGTTTTTGCGATGACCTACCGAAAAAAAATCGTCACGAAAAAGCGACAGAAAAAACATCTGGTGATATGTTTATTGGTTGTCATGTTAATGTCAACTCCACATTTATTATTGTTGTTTTTTATTTAACGGATGACTAGTATCGCAAAAACACATTCTGTGTTCCTATGATTTCATACAGAGTATGGAAAAAGAAATAAACCGGGGGGTGCAGGGGGGCGGAGCCCCCCGCCGAGGCGCAAAGCGCCGAGTTTTAATAGTAACTTCCAAACTACGATGATTTCAATAATTCATGCCCAGTATTTTTTGCTTCCTCACTACCGAAGGTAGGGAAGCTTTGTATTCGTGAAAGAAGTGAAAAAAAAATGTCCTCCAAAATCAAAATTTCCACTTGCTTTTTGCGTTTTACAGCTTCCCGAACAATTTTGGTTCCGTGTCTGTCTGTCTGTCTGTCTGTCGGTCTGTCGGTCTGTCTGTCTGTCTGTGGTCAATCCTTGTCCCGGGCAAAACTATACTAACCTGTGGTCCGATTTTGATGAAATTTTCAGGGATTGTGCGGGTTAGGTCCTAGACGGTCCCCTATAAATTTCAGCACCTTCGGACCAATAGGAGCGAGTGCGCATGCGCAAACGTGAATTTCCTGGGACCTCGGTTTCTCGGTTTCTAATGAACCGATTTTGCTCAAATTCGGAGGTTAGTTAGGGACTAACTTTTAAGAGACACCCTATAAGTTTCAATCAAATTGGTCAAGCAATAGCCGCTGCGCATGCGCGAACTTTAAATTTATTGTTACAACCAAAACTCCGCAACTATTCAACCGATTTCGATGAAATTTTGAGGGATTGTGTGGGTTAGGTCCTAGACGGTGGACCGCTAATATTTTGGTATTCAATAACTCTTTGAATCATAATTTTTTCGCCAACTGATTCTATACGTCCATGTTACAATGAGAGAGGAAGCTATACTGCCCACCCAACTTGGCAGACGTTTTTAAAGTAGGTTAAATTAACTAAAATTTGAGACCAACTTGAGCTCTAAAGGTTCAATAATAACGGAGATGCAGCAATTTAAAAGCAGGTTATTTTTTCCAAAATGCAAAATGTTTGTCTTAAGGCCGTGTTTTGAGCCGTTCACTAGCGAAACTTATAATTTTAGAAAGAAATAAAGAGAGAGGAATTTGAAGGAAATGTAATCAGCTTCAATTTGAAACCTTATACTGAAATAAATTAAGATTTAAACAAAAACTCATGTTTTGGGAAAAATTAACAAAACAACGAACACAAGGTCTGGGAGCAGAGCATCGTGTGTTTATATTTTTTTGCTGCCGTGGGCATCAGACCGAATCATATCACGAAAAACGAGAGAATTCGGAACACAGAAAACCTAAAGACCAGAAAAAATTTACCCGTGTTAGTACTTCTAATGTGATATTGGGCAATCTTGGTTCTTGACTTGAGATTGTGCCTTGAGAAAACTAAAAATGTTTGCATACGAGTCTGCAACACATTGGGACATTTTCATGTCAACCACGACACAACAAGGTAGTGAAGTAAGGTTGTTAGTTCATGTACCCAAGCATCAAAATAAGAAAACAGTTGATTGTTCTCTACGCAACACAGTGAGTCTATTTTATTTATTTATTGGTCGCGTGAGCAAGACTTGCTTAGTTTTCGTGACGATTTTTCAGTTTATGTGCCAAAGCAAAGACATGAAAATGTCAAAATGAAGAGAGGTTGCAATGTAGGCTTCCAGTTCGGAATGGGTTGCAAAGGCCTTTGATTAACAATGGTTCTCAACTGATCCTATTCCCTCCCATCCTGAACTGGTTCTGGATTCTTACCCGAACGAACCTTATGAAGACCATTATGGTTAAAAAAAGTCACTAAGAGCCCTTACACACTAGGCATTACGTGGCTGTTTCCCGAGCGACCATGATCAGGTGCCATCATAAAAAAAACATGCCAAACTATACAAGGTGTCCCCGAAAACGTCCCCCCCCCCTGCTAAAATCGTCCAGGTAGTGGTAAAAAAAAATTTTTTTTTTGAATCTTCATGATTTTTCCCAAGGATCTCAAATATGACCACTGTGCGCATTGCGCAATCGTGCGCAACGCACACCAACTTCGTTTTTTCAAATGAGACCCCCCATTTTTTTATTGCAGATTCGGATTCTACGTGAAATTTCATGAACATTTCACCCCTCAACCGATTTTTTTTGTTGCGCGCAACCCGCTCAGTGCGCGCTCAAAGATGCGCAACCGCAAGGTTGTGTTAAAATGTGCATGTACGAAGTACCTAAGTGTGACACATGATATTTTAGTATTTCTTTACGCTGAATCACGTGGTGATGTTAGTTTCTTGATTTTACTGCATTTTCATCAAATTATCGACGAAAAACGAACTTTAAAAAAAGGAAAATTGCATTTTTTAAGGGCAAAACCACCTTGTCTACTTGAAAACTTTTTTCCAAGATAATCGAAAAAAGATTTTCAAGTACACAGACGAGTTTTTCACGAAAAATAACAAGTAGAGAGTCCTTGTGAAATTACTAGTGAAGAGTCCAGTGTGATAAACAAATGTTTTGACATGAATATGTCTTTTGGCTGGCGGTCAAGGAATTTTTCGCGGAACCTTTCAACACAGAATGTGTTTTTGCGATGACCTACCGAAAAAAAATCGTCACGAAAAAGCGACAGAAAAAACATCTGGCGATATGTTTATTGGTTGTCATGTTAATGTCAACTCCACATTTATTATTGTTGTTTTTTATTTAACGGATGACTAGTATCGCAAAAACACATTCTGTGTTCCTATGATTTCATACAGAGTATGGAAAAAGAAATAAACCGGGGGGTGCAGGGGGGCGGAGCCCCCCGCCGAGGCGCAAAGCGCCGAGTTTTTTATCACAAAAAATTCAACGCTGCAACCAGTAAAAAAAATCATAGCTGCATATAAGTAGCTATGAAGCAAGGTTCTCTAGAATAGTGCAATAAGTTACGTGCGATCGGAGATTTTTTTTTAATGTCAAAACATAAATTTCAATTTATTAACAAGGATGAAGTTAACGGATGGGCACAGAAGATGCGTAATGAGTAAAAATGCAATTTTTTTTTTAAGTTCATTTTTCGTCGATAATCTGATAGAAATGCAGTAAAATCAAGAAACTAACATCACCACGTGATTCAGCGTAAAAAAATACTAAAATATCATGTGTCACACTTAGGTAGGTACTTCGTACATGCACATTTTGACACAACCTTGCGGTTGCGCATCTTTGAGCGCGCACTGAGCGGGTTGCGCGCAACAAAAAAATCGGTTGAGGGGTGAAATGTTCGTGAAATTTCACGTAGAATCCGAATCTGCAATAAAAAATTGGGGGTCTCATTTGTAAAAACGAAGTTGGTGTGCGTTGCGCACGATTGCGCACGTGCGCAATGCGCACCGTGGTCATATTTGAGATCCTTGGGAAAAATCATGAAGATTCAAAAAAAAAAATTTCTTTTACCACTACCTGGACGATTTTAGCAGGGGGGGGGGGGACGTTTTCGGGGACACCCTGTATAAATCGATATTTTTAATAGAATTTCAATAACGGATTCTTATTGAAGAAGTGATGCCCCTGATCCCAAGTGATACCCAACAACACTACCGAACTAAGAAAACGACTTACAGAGCTGACTGGAAGAACTTCAAAGGTAGCAGAAGTTGAAATTGAGGAGAGAGGTGAATGCCTGGTGTAGGTGACGGTAGACGTGCCGAGTTTACTGGCGTAAGCCATTCCTCTCCTGTCGACTATCACAGCGTTCTTTTCCGAATTCCAAGTGCCTTCTTTACCTCCGGTTATTACGGAGAAACAAATGATTTCGTCCAAAGCGAGGTAGAACTGAAAATGCACAACACACAATTAGAGGTGGAAGGTATCATGTAAGAGATGTATCGGATAGAATAAGAACTTAAATTATTAACTAACTACTGGTTCTACATTAATATAATTAAATCTGCTGAAGCTTGATGAAGAACCAACATAGCCTAACTCACTTTTGTCAACTTTTCAGGGGGCTCAAAAAACTGCTTCACGGCTTAACCACGTCTCTCTTGGTAATTTTTTTTACACCATTGTGTTCCCATATGACTCCAACAAGTAACTGATAGCTTTTTTTTTTAAAATAAATCATTGGCTAAGTGGAATTACTTAGAGGCGTCTGGATCTCCAGCGGCTCATCCTCAACACAAGCGCTCACAGCGGCCTTCCTGCTAACTCTCTTATCTCATTCTCACGCTCAATTTGAGTTTGTGTCCTACGAGTGAGGAGGCTATGGTTGAGCATAGTATGTTGCTAATGAGGGAAAAATCAGGCATGCTCGGGAAACTTAGCGAGTGGATTATCACTTTCCATGTTATTTTTTAGGCTGAAACCATTGAAAACAGTCCCGGATCATCACCTGGCAAGCTGTAGGTACTTTAGTTTTTTTTTTAAACTATGCCATGGCGCGGTTACGGCAGTTGTGCCATGCACTCTCGAGCAGCCCAGTAGAGCGCAGCGGTCCGTTCCCACCGGCACTCAGTCATCAGCATTTATAGTCGTGCACCTTCTAGGGCAGGGCACATTTCGAGATGGGTTGATGTCATCTCTTCGTCAGAATCACAGAGGGGGCACAGTGGGTCATCTGCCAGCCCAATGCGGTGGAGATGCTTTCTCAGGTAATCGTGTCCAGTAGCAGTTCGAAAACATGCCACCGACACCCCCCTGGAGGCGCCTAATGGGACTCTCTGGTTCGGATCGTTAAGGATGTCCCATTGCTTACCCTCCGAGGCTCGTCTCAAACTGGCTTTTGTTTTCTGGCTAAGTCTTGACTTTATCATCCTTTTAGATGCGGTGAAAGCTACTGCAGGGGTTGGCTGGTCCATCCCGGCTCCTCTCCTGGCCAAATCGTCAGCGCGCTCGTTGCCATATACTCCACAGTGGGAAGGTATCCACTGGAAGACGATAACCTTTCCTTGCGTTAGAGCGCTTTGGACGAGTGATTGGCAGTTCAACACATCCTCAGAGTCGGTATAGGAACTGGAGGTCACTGCCAGGATTGCAGCCTGGGAGTCAACCAGCATCACAATGTTTGGGGCCTCCACGGCAGTGATTCTTTCTAATGCCAAAAAGATTGCTCTTATCTCGCCATCAAAGTTTGTAGCAAGGCGTCCCACTGGGCAGCAAATCTGGAAGTCACTGCAATAAACTCCAGCTCCTGCGTTGCTGTTTGCTCCCGCTGCTGATCCATCCGTAAAAACATGGAGCCAGCTGTGAAGTGGGAAGCGAGTGGCTACCGTTTCAAGAGCAATGGCTCTCAGTTCCACAGGCAGGTAGTCGTCCTTGTTTCCTGATTGCAACAGGTCGAGATAGTGCTCTGCAGTCATCAGCGGTCGCAGACTGGCTGCACTTGGGAATGGTTGGCGAGAGCCAATGTCCAAATCCTCCTCTTCCAGAATTGCCTCCGCTTTAGCTGTGAACGTTTGCTGTGTACTAAGTCTCTGATGACTGGGCCTGTAAGTAGTCCAATATGGATCGACTCCTCGCTTGACTCTCTCCATCAGGGATAGGGCTAGCTGGTCTCGTCTTGTGTTCATGGGTTCGAGGCCCGTCTGGAGCTGCATGGCCGCTATGGGAGTGGAGCAGGGGCCTCCAGTGATCACTCGTAGAGCCTACATAAACTACCCGTTTCTCCCGAAAACGTCTAAGTCCCACCGCCTTCCGAGTTTAGTATGGGCGAACGCTGTTTTAATTTAATATCTCCTGAACCACTTGCTCTCTCACCTTGAAACTTGGTAAGGATGTTGGGTATTTAGAGAGGAATGGATTCCAATTTCCCCGGGCGGAGGGGAGGGGGAAATGTGTTTCGCGATTATCAGGGTTCCGGAAAAAGTGGCAAAAATGGATCAAGGAGGGGGTCTCTCACTTAGCAACTATTTTTCCTAGATTCCTAGATCAAATCCCCCCCACCCCCTGGCGGCCGCCCGACCTAACCTGGCTTTGCTATCCCCCAGAGAAACTATCAAGGAATCTAGGAAAAATAGTTGCAAAGTGAGAGACCCCCTCCTTGACCCATTTTTGCCACTTTTCCCGGAAAAGTGATAATCGCGAAACACATTTCCCCCTACCCTCCGCCCCTGGCGGCCGCCCGAGGAATTTTGACATTCGAAATCCATTCCTCTACTTACCCAACATCCTCACCAAGTTTCATAGTGAGAGAGCAAGTGGTTCAGGAGATATAAAATTAAAACTGCGATTGCTAAACTAAACTCGAAGGGCGGTGGGACTTGGACGTTTTCGGGAGAAAAATACTCTCGACTTTTCTGTCTTTGCAATTCAATTTTAGGTCGGGAATGATTCATATTGTAGTCAAAAACAATGTTTTTCATAAAAGCAATCCATCCGAAAAGAAAAAAAAAAGTTATTGCTAAACCGGGTGGAAGTGGCGTTGAGGAAAAAGTGAGAAACAGACATGGATCTAGTATCTCTAGTGGGATACTCTAGTAGGATACTAGGTCCATGAAAACAGAGATGAGAGAGTTAGCAGGAAGGCCGCTGGGAGCGCTTGGGATCCAGACGCCTCTGAATTACTTGAGATAGGCTATGTTGGGGGCAGATTTTTTTTTACTTAAGCTGTTGTTACTCCCTCAACCCCTTCCGAAAATTCCCAAGTCAACAAACGAGACAGAACCATTTTAGCTCAAGTCCCCAAGACCGAGCAATAATGGCCTAAGTCACAGAACTGGGCAGAAAAATAATGACCCAAGTCAAGCAAGATTTTCTGGCATCATTTACCTTGGTAAAATGATCACAATCTATCCCTTTTCAATATTAATTTGTGCAATGGGTTTACTGACTCCACTAATAATAATTTCCACATGCTCAGAACACAAAAATTACTATAAATAACTCGCAATTTCATGGAGGAGGCTGGGCGACCATACAATGACAGGGAAAACACTGACTTAGGCACTTGTGATCTTCCACTTTGACTTGAGCACTGTTGCCTTGAACGATTTTTCTCCCGTTTCCGTTGGCTAAACTGTTTATCTGACCACACCATTGGATGCAGCACACTTTTTTCTATAAGGTTATGACCTTATGTCAAATGTTGGTTCTTCACCCTCGATGTATTGTTACATAAATCAATAAATTACTACCAAGAAGTTACCTTGTTTGGAGTAATATGGTTTTCGACAGGAAGCTTGAAAAAATCTTCCAAAGTAACACCACCCTTGTCACGTATTCTCATGGAGATGGATCCAGACCGTTCGAGGTTGAGCCCGATCAAGTTATTCACCTTTTCTGACTCGTGAATCTGGAAAATGATAGGACTCTAGTATAAACCAGTCCCTAGAGGTCATAGTAGTTATACCATGTTGTAATCTGTATTGCAGTATGGCATAATAGCTTGGGGAGGAACGTAAATGATGATGATGTAAAATGATGTTGTCATTACCTCGTAGGACCCCGTCCATAGACCTATTTAATATTGCTAAGGTATTTACTATCAGACAACTTTATGTGAAAACCCTACTATTGCAATTCTTTAGGACACCCAACATAATTGAAGTTTCTCAAAGAGATCCGAAATACAATACAAGATATGCCGCCGCAGGGAATGTGCTGTTTTCAGATAGAAAGAATGCGGATGGCCTGGTGACGTGTAAACGATTTTCGTGAAACCCCTGCCAAAAGTAGTAGCTCAATACATGTGACCGACCTGGCAAACAGCGTGCACAAGGCCTTCCATCTCATGTACGGAGGCGGCACTGGTAGTGTTAACCCCATGTTTTACCAGTTTTTTTTTTCAATTTCAAATTTTTTTCGTGTTTTTGACTCTGTCAGTAAAATTACTGTAACTATAGCCTGATCAATCTTCGATGGCACTTGGAGTCTTAGGTCTGTTACTAATACACTCACAGGACCGATGGCTTGAGGTGGTCTTTGGTAAGGTTCGACGGTTCAACTACCGAGTTCGGTCATCCTTCGTTAACTCGTTGTTGTGTCAGTGTATTAGTAAATCCAAGTGCCATCGAGGTTTGACCAGACTATACCTTAATTTACCGTAAAAATGAAAAAAATAAGGGCACCGTTGGGTGGAGCGTCAAATTTCCTATCTTTCTAGTGCCTGCAAAAAATTATTTCCGAGGTTCTGATGGGTGAAAAATCACCTCGTAAGTGATAATAAATTAAGTTCCTTCCACTTTGAAAAGTCTTATCAATGAAAAGAATTGTACATTGATTCATTCAAAAATAAAATCACGCTTCCAGTAAAGGATGATGCTTTTTCAAATTTTAACAGCGAATGAACGGTAAATCAGAAAGGCAAGTGAACTCACATTCGAGATATAAATCCTTCCTAACAATTGGCAGAGTGAAGGGGCTTTCTACCTTATTATGATTCGATTTGCTCAATACCGGGATTACGAAGGTCTGAGGTACGGAGGTTCCTGACTCACCAGGCTACCTAAGATTTTGGAACAGGTAGTCTATGTTAGCAGGTAAACCCTTTGGGAAATCGGCCATCCGCATTCTTTCTGTCTGCAAGCAGTAATTGGCCCTAGACCTAAACTGACTCTGACAACGCACAGCCCGATCTTCATTCTAATTTGTTACATAGAGAAATTTTTTGCAACATGAAAAGTCCCCAGAAGTTCACCAGACCAAAATACAAAAAGCAAGTGTTAAGTTGGCTAGTTACAGAAGGGGGCTTTAGATGCGAGAGGATATTAAACAGCATATATGCACAGGAGATTATTAAAGTTTAGAGATTATTAAAGTTAGAAAATATTAAAGTAAGTTAGCTTATGTTAGAGATTATCAAATAGCGTCCTTTTTTCTCTCCAATCATGTATTGTTTAATAATTAACTTATTACTGTAATGTATAGTAGATATCAATTTATTTGCCGAGATGGAGCGATTTTGCAAAGATCCTACCCTGCAACACGGGTCAAGCCTAACGTCGGGTAGGAAATCTGAGCAAATCGCATCACTTTATCTTCTTGTAAAAGAGTACAAAATGGCGCCAAATAAACATATCTATCTACAAACAGAGAAGGCATAAACCACCTAAAATTGGGAACCCGTTTATTATCTAAAATTTGAAGATTGAGGGCAGGAAAAATACAAGAGATTGTTACTTCGATCACTGTACACAAGATTCAACAGGCCCGTAGCCAAGATTAGATGAAAATAGGGACTCCGCCACCTCCGGCCATGGCCCTGACAATCTAGCTAGCTTACCTTGTCAAAGAGATTTGATTCGACTCGTAGTGAAGAAGAAGTGGCGTAGAAAATTGAGCCATACTGATCGTGGTATGTAACATTCAACTTCAGGAGTAAGCCTTGAGGAAGAGAGTGAATAACGTTTTTCACGTCCAAGACATTTAGAACGTTGACCATGATGTACCGAACTTCTTTGACCTGTCAAATAGAGAAGAACCATGAGAGTTTAAACACGTTTGCCACGTTGGGTGGGCAGTCTACCTTCCTTACGTAGAATTAAGCGCCCCGTACACCGTCAGTTCAACTAAATATTAATCGTCAAGTTGTCGATTGGGGTCACCCACACATTTATCAGTTAGGTACTTAGAAGACCTTGGACTGCAGTTGGTGTAAACTGAATAATGTAAGTAAATATTTTTTGAAATTATAAAAAGATTTTGAAGGACTCACAATTTTTAGCTGCTCAAAAGCTCACCTAACTTCGTCAGTGAGAAAGCAAAATTGTACGATTTGAATAATATAGCATTTTCACGTAAAATTGGAGGTTTTCCATTTCAAATTGGAGGTTTTACACATCAATTTGGAGGTTTTACACATCAATTTGGAGGTTTTACATTTCAAATTGGAGGTTTTACACATCAATTTGGAGGTTTTACACATCAATTTGGAGGTTTTACACATCAATTTGGAGGTTTTACATTTCAAATTGGAGGTTTTACATTTAAAATTGGAGGTTTTACATTTCAAATTGGAGGTTGACGGAAATACATGATTTAATTCTGGGAAAGCAATAACAACTAATTAGCAAGTGAAACGTAACATTCAACAAGTAAGAATGAACATAATGAACGGAAAAGAATGAACAAAATTTTCAACGTAAGTCTCTCCCTGCAGCAGCGGCTGTCAGGTCTATCATCATTCTCATAACAAAATTTGTGCAGTCCGATGTGGTGACAGTTGCAACGCTTCGGGTTATCGTGTCACACAGGTCGTGGTTTGTTTGTTTGTTGGGGCTCACTGAGGATTTGTCTTGCTGACAACTTGATTTTTGAAAAGCAGTGCTCCACTGGATTCAAGTTGGGTGAGTAGGGGGGCAGATATTTCACGTTAAACCCCAATTCGATCATCTTACTGGTAACTTGTCCAGCTCGGTGAATCGCTGCGTTATCCATTATCAGGTACGTGATAGTTGGGTTCGCCACTTTTTCGTGCAGCTCTGCGATAAATTCCTTAAACGTCTCTCCATTGCAGTTGCCTCGTAATATTATCTTATAATGAACAACACCTCGAGTGTTTACGGCTAGGACGAGGGAAACATTTCTTCCTCTTACCGTGGGTACTGTGGAAACAGCACGTGTATTCCTCCTGGATCTCGCATGACTTCTTCGAAGGTGCAAATTAAAACCAGATTCGTCAATGAATACCATATTTTCACGGTTTTCTGGCGCCCATGTTCTGAATTCCGCTGCGTAAATTTTTCTTCTCTCTTTCGTTTCTACAGAATTCATCCGATCCAGCTCTTTGTTAGCTAATTTCAAGGTTAATTTCAAAAGACGCAAACCTTTGTCAACGGTACTCACGGCCAAGTCAATGTTTTTCTCGAAAAGAACACGTTTTATCTCCTTCGGTCCTACCAGGATTTTCTTCCACTGCAGCCTCAATCTCTTCCAAAACCTCGGTGGTAAGCTTTTCACACCGTTTTCCTCCTCTGCTTCGGCAAACAAGCTCAAACAACATGTAAGCCGTACTCTCTTTGATGCCGATTATAGAAGCCACATGTTTAGTAGTATGTCCTTCTTCATACATGCTAAGAAACATTTTTCTTTGTTTTATAGTGTGCCTACCGTATGTGGAAGGAATCCCCTCATTTTCAGCATCTTCGTCACTCTAACTACTTCTTACCGCATGGTTCGATCGGTGAATGAAACGCGGTCTCATTTCTTCGTCGTCCGAACTCATGTCACAAAAATAAAGCAAGTCGTAACTAACGGCGGCAATTAGAGACTTTAGAATGAGGCGAATCAAATAGGCACCTTCGAAAGAATGGCATTTGGAAGGGACGGATGGAATGTCTTCGTCATGTTGTGTTGCACGGAGTAGGTATTTTCAGAATCACCGGGTGTTTCCGCCTTCTACGCGGGCTAGCGTTGCGGCGTTTAAAACTAATGTGAAACGAACCATTTCCGTCAACCTTCGATTTGAAATGTAAAACCTCCAATTTGAAATATAAAACCTCCAAATGAGGAATTTCACCGATTTCTGTTTGCATTTTTCCTGAATAGATAATGGTGTAGGATAGATGAAAATCGGGCTGATTTCGGAAAATAAGTCTCCTGTTATTTTTGGCAGACAATCAAAATTTTTAAATTCAAAACTAACCAGGAAAACGGACGTGAAGCGGGAACGCTCGCTGATTGGGCTGTTCGGATCGCCGTCTCCTCCCAGTGTTGCCTATTGGGACGACGAAATCGTGTTTTATAAGAGAAAAGTTATCAAACAAAAACAGAGGAAACCTAATTTTCCCCATCTCGTTTTTTCTATTTTTTTTTTTTTTTTTTCTTCAGTTTTTCGATTTCGAACTTTACTGTTTCATGAAATTTTGCATCTGGGGACTATGGATTTCTCGATCTCAGCGCTTCAAGCGGCCATTAATGAACTATTCCAGCATGACGTCATTTTCCCGGTTTTTTTTAAACATTCGTATTTTCTACACTGTTTTGTTTATTCGTAAATTAGGAAGTGCGGGCTGAAAGTTTGCCTTAGGGGGTTTTCAGAGGTGCTGAATCCGATTTTGGGGTCAAAAATAGGAAATTCCGACATGGTGAAATTCCTCATTGATGTGTAAAACCTCCAAATTGATGTGTAAAACCTCCAATTTGACGTGAAAATTCTATAATAAATAATACAAATCTAGTAAGCGGAAACACCCATAAATGACATAATTTTAAGGACTCAAAAGTGGACTACGTACCGCCACGTTCAGTACTATGGGACTGTGGAGTTTATCAACGAGGCGAGCCATGATGATGGCATTTCCAAGTCTGGATCGAGTTGAAGCTACACCCAACGCATTTACTTCCAAGATTGGCTCCTGAGAAAACCCTATCACGTCGGAGTCAGGAATAGTAACGGCGCTCAAGTGGACGCTGGACTCCTGAAGTTAGACAAGTAAGAGATACATCAGGTTATAATTAAACTTGAAATAATTAAATTAAAGAAAATTGACATAATATGGACTGTTCAAAACAATAACGACGGAACATGATCTGTACTCACCAAGATTTTATTTGTTTCCACTTGGAATTCACAGTCAGGGGCGACGATGAGGGGAAGCGATCCTGGCCAAGGTTTCGTCCATTGGAGATGGTCAAACACTTCAATATCCAAAGAACTATTGTGAACGAACACCGATCGGTCTTGATTCCTGCCAGTTACGCTGAGCAAAACTTGAGCGTGTCCAGATTTGAGCCCCACGAGGCGCATTGCCAGGCGATCTTCGTTCCTCACCTACGTTTATCAACAATAGCACAATATTTAGAGAAGGAACCACAACTCGCCTAGTCGATACCATTCAAGCTTGTTGGAGCCACAATAGTAAGTACAATTACAATTAATTACAAAAAAATAGATTTGAAGAAATCCTGGGCTTTCAACATGTCGAAAAAAAAATCGAAGATCTACATTAGGCAGGGGCGTCGGGTGAAAATATTCGTCGTGCAAACAACTAGGCTGCAAATTATTACACAAAGGTTCATTTTTTCTGTATACATCATGCGACAGCAAAGAACGCAGCTTTGCCATTGTCACCACCTACCAACCATGTTTTATCTTCACAATCCAGTTTATTTGGAAGATCTACACGCTTCACACTCCATTCGAAGAACTAAAGAATTCCTTCGTTTAGAAATGTTATTACTGGTTGCTAAGGAAGCAAAACCGAGTACAACCCAAAGAAACGATCGGTGATCGCATTTTGGTTAGCTAAAATTTGAAAGATAATCAGGCCTCTTTTGCGATTCATAATCGTTTTTCTGATTTATCGTAAGTTCTCGTAGGGAACGAACAGTTTGTCCTCAAAAGCTCACCCATAGGTGGTCTCATTCGATTCTAAAAATTCAATGGTAGGTACCTATCTTTAATTTGTGAAAAAACAATACCTTCATATCGAGAGTTTTCGAGATAGGGCGCCTTTGGAAGTTACATCCCTTCCGTTTCACCCCTTAGAAGTGACTGACATCAACCAAAAGCTTCGGGGCTCAACTAGACCCCAAATGGAGCCCATATACCAAATTTCATCAAAATCAGTCCATGATAATTAGGAAAAGTCCCGCGGACGGACGGATTTTTTGTATTCGATTTTCAAAATCTACACGTACCAAATGTAAACAATCGTAAACCATCGGATTTTGAGGGTGGTCAAACTTTTTTTCTTGAAAATAATAAACCAAAAAAGAGAGACTCTGAATTTAGACCTAATAAGATGTGAAACCTTCACTATACAACGTTATGCAGTTATTTCCAAGTGTCTGTCAACAAGAAAAACGATTAGGTACAGTGAAATACAGTAAAATCGGGAACGGGACACCAGTCAACGTCAAACAGCTGCTACTTGCGGCGGCAAAAGAACGAACTGCTTTCCTTCCTTGAGATAATGTGGTTGGATGGATATGTTATGTCTTGCCATGCGTGGGCTAATTAGTATCCATGGCTCATCTTCCAAGTTTCTCTGCTTTCAAGGTCACGAAACAGTTTTCCGACTGTTTGCCATGGCTGATAGTGAGGTAGTGGGGGTGTAGCAATACTAGACCCCGCGCTGCCCCCCCCGCCACCCCGCCGATCGTCGCCTCTCACTCTAAACGGTCCTGAATAATTCATTTTTTCGAACTGCTTGCCTTGTATCAAAGAGTACCGGAGACAAGCCTTGCATCGCCCGCGCTAGTTCGCGTATCATCCACAATCCGTCGTAGTTACCAAACTTTTCAATACTGTGGTGTGTTGCGGGCTAGTATCCAGGGCAAAATACGTACTTTCTTATCCCATTCTCCTATTTAATCTAACTTCCTTGATAATAACGAAATAGTCCCTATATTATAAAAGTTTTCCAAAATCGGCTAAATATTACTTGCAAAAATGGAAATATAGGAGAATCTCAACAAAAATTATTTTTTTATTTGCATATTTGTAGTACCTAAGGCAGTGTTTGCTATGTTTGCCTGGAGGAGACGCCACTGACATTAGGGGTATTATGGTCTGGGAGATTCGACGCGAGTCAATGCACATGCGCTCCGGTTCATTCGACGATTCGATTGACCACGGGATGAAGGCGTCGTAAACCGAGATTCGACGTCGAATCACGAATGTGATCCTAGCATTCCTAGTGGCAGTTGTGCGAAGCAACTATCATAACATCAACAAACAGATCTTCTCGTCCTTTCTTTCTGAGTTTTTTTTTAACAACAACTTTTTCTTTTATTCCGTTTTCCGTTCGTTTATTTCGTTTTTATTCTGTTCGAATCGGGGTTTTTCTTGAATAAATGAGTGGAGCTGAGCCACCCAAGTGGCTAAGGAAAAACGCAACCATCTGATGGTCTGCAGGAGCAGTGGAAATGATGCTTGCTGGCATTAAAGCGAGCATAGCACATTCTCCTTTCTAGCATGGAACATGCTCAGAAGTAAAAATTGACATACCAAGCGTCAATTTGCTGTATTTGCTGTTCACACGATAGTTTTGTTATTTCACACAACTAGGATGACGTCACTTTCCGAAAAGTGGCGCTGTGTCACCCCTCGTGTGTGACAGGTCGCGTTATAGCGCGTTCTGGGTGGCAGAGCTTTTAATGTTGAGGCTGTGGTACCCAATCCAGACAGGTTAGTGGTCATGTCCAATTCACTCCTTGCAGGCCTGCTATCTGTTAGGGCTTCAGGGGAAAGTACTAATACGAGGAAATAGCCAGTACTAGGAAATAGCCAATTCCCAGGCTTGCATTCACCGACTTCGGTCAAAGTGTCACCTGCTTGCCCCCTAGTTGAGGCTGGAATCGTGGTTGAGCACACCCTCTTCCTTGGGCTAGGACCCAGGAAGCTTCAAGGGGAGAATTGGCATCTTCATGGGAATCACCTTTGGAAATGTCACTCAGCATGTGATCTCTGTTACGAACTCAAATACCATCTTGTCTTGTTGGTAGCATTTTAGCTAGATGGCCTGTGGTGCATTACAAACAGGTACCTACTTAAAGATGATGGTCGTCCACTCCTCTAGGGGCTCCCAACCATTCCCTCCAATCCCCATCTGGACACTGTGAGGTTCTTCCATGGGTTGTTCGATCCTGAATGGATCAGTTATTCCTTAATCATGGCCTTTAGACCTCATATACAGGGTGTCCAAGTAACTACGCTCCCCCCACTTATTTTCTCTAATAGTGTGAGAAAAAAATTGGATTAACGCTATTCTTCATAATTTTTTGCGTAGAATTCAAAACTGACAAAATTGCGCAGTGCGCAATCGCGCAACCGTGCGCAATCATGATCAACTTTGTTTTTTCAAATAAGAACCCCAATTTTTTATTGCAGATTCGGATTCTACGTCAAATTTTATGAACATTTTACTTCGAAAACTTTTTTTTTGACGCGCGCAACCCGCTCAGCGAGCGCAAAAAGATGCGCAACCCAGAAATTGCGCCAAAGTTGAGATGAAGGTAAACCTCAAGTGCGGCACATCACTTAGCACTGTTTTTCTACGCTGAATTGCGTGGTGATGTCCCTTTCTTGATTTGATTTCATTTTACCGTATCTACAGCCGAAAAAGTCACTTTTTGAGGAGGAAATCATCGATTTTCCGTAGAATCTTTTCCGAGTATGTTTTCTTCTCGAATTATTAGTCCTTTGTGCAGGTAGACAATACAGTTTACATTAAGAGTTTATTTAAGAGTTCTTAATTTATTAAGAGTTTTATTAAGACTTATTATGAAGAGTTTATCGCTTAATTGTTTCAATCATTGTTCATCCAATCATGATTTTAGAAGACTGAAAATTATTTTGCAACATTTTGTGATAACTATGTTGAAGTTTTTCGTTATTATACAATTGTAAATTTTTTTTTTTTACATTTTATTACGATGAATCATAACCCTTCGTAAGAAAATCGATGATTTCCTCCTCAAAAAGTGACTTTTTCGGCTGTAGATACGGTAAAATGAAATCAAATCAAGAGAGGGACATCACCACGCGATTCAGCGTAGAAAAACAGTGCTAAGTGATGTGCCGCACTTGAGGTTTACCTTCATCTCAACTTTGGCGCAATTTCTGGGTTGCGCATCTTTTTGCGCTCGCTGAGCGGGTTGCGCGCGTCAAAAAAAAAGTTTTTGAAGTAAAATGTTCATAAAATTTGACGTAGAATCCGAATCTGCAATAAAAAATGGGGGTTCTCATCTGAAAAAACAAAGTTGATCATGATTGCGCATGGTTGCGCGATTGCGCACTGCGCAATTTTGTCATTTTTGAATTCTACGCAAAACATTATGAAGAATAGCGTTAATCCGATCTCTTTTCTTACACTTTAGAGAAAATAAGTGGAGGGAGCGTAGTTACTTGGACACCCTGTAGATATTTGCCACTTATCCTGCCCCGACCAACTAACAATCTGTACAGTTTACGTTTGGAGTGAAGAAATCGTGAATCGAATCTGACACCATAAAATAATGGTAAATATCTACCATAAGAATCATCGCCACAGAAAGCCTTGTCCATCCAACAATGAAATTAAATGACAAACTTGCTCGTTTTTATGTGTAATTATTAATGTTTTTGTGCATCATTTATAATTTGTTTAGCTTATTTTTTTTTTAGCTTACCTCAACATTAGCATCTTGAAGGACGTCTCTCAGCTGTGCTACGTTGGACGGAGAAACGCTCCATTTGAATATCAAGGATGGAGTAACAGAACCTAAAATGAACGGTGTGAGTGGATTGGGGATGCCTGAAGCCCAGAGAGGCATCGTATTTCCAACTCCAAGACGACTTATTGGGCCAGAAATTCGGACTCCGGTTAGGGGAACTACGCGAACTTCAATGCTGTCCTTGCTGTACACCTGATCATGAGGACCAACTGCCATTGCAGTCAAGATCGAACGACCTGAAGAAATGAACATACGTTAGAGCTATCTATTTCAATGCAAGAATTATTAAGAGGTATTTACATATTATATTAATATATTGTGATGTTACTACGACGTTGCAATAATGAGGAATTTCACCGAATTCTGTTTGCATTTTTCCTGAATAGCTAATGGTGTGGGATAGATGAAAATCGGGCTGATTCCGGAAAATAAGTCTCCTGTTATTTTTGGGAGACAATCAAAATTTTTGATTTCAAAACTAACCGGGAAAACGGACGTGGAGCGGGAACGCTTGCTGATTGGGCTGTTCGGATCACCTTCTCCTCCCAGTGTTGCCCATTGGGACGATGAAATCGTGTTTTCTAAGAGAAAAGTTATCAAACAAAAACAGGGGAAACCTAATTTTCCCCATCTTGCTTTTTCTATTTTTTTCTTCAGTTTTTCGATTTTGAACTTTACTGTTTCGTGAAATTTTGCATCTGGGGACTATAGATTTCTCGATCTAAGCGCTTCAAACGGCCATAAATGAACTATTCCAGGATGACGTCATTTTCCCGGTTTTTTTAAACATTCGTATTTTCTACACTGTTTTGTTTATTCGTAAATTAGGAAGTTCGGGCTGAAAGTTTGCCTTAGGAGGTTTTTCGAGGTGCTGAATCCGATTTTGGGGTCAGAAATTCCGACATGGTGAAATTCCTCATTGGAGAGAGGCTGCTATAACCAATCAGCTGACCCTAGACGCAGGGGAGGGAGGGAGCCCTTTTTCTCTAGTTTAGCTCTACACAGTATGCTGAAAGGTGGGATGTTGGTCCTGAGGGATGTTTGGCAGCAGTACCTACTCCAGCGAGTTTCATTCATTTCAACCAAAAGTTGAAACCATCATGTATCCAGTGAAGAAGCTGACCAGGACGAGAGGGAAGAGGTTCCTGCTTCCGAATATTCCAGCTCTCCCAACCATGCTCTTTGGTTAGGATCAGCTTCTTAATTTGGCGTTGATGCCCATACCAACCTAGTGGGCATCCTCGGTGAGTGACGAATCCCCAGCAAATCTATTCTCTCCTATTGAGAACTAATGTACACTAATTATAATTGGATGACTTAATGATTTTGAAAGATCTTCGGGAGGAAAATAACATTTTTTGGCCACCTCTAATAAGAGATTAGTCAAAGAATGAAAAAGCTTGGTGCACAAGTAATAGGCTTACTCACCCTGTTGTAGACCTCTGACCACACCGTTAGGAGCAACCGATATGGCTTGAGACTCACTGATGGAAAATTGGATGCCAGGATCAGGGTGAGGCCCTCCAATCACATCAACTTGTACTTCTGCCCCAACAGTGAGTGTCAGAACTGGAGGTGTGATCTTGATCGCTTGAAATACCTTTGAAACAAATCAAGGATACCCATGATAGATATATTATTCAGAGCTATGATACGGGTGCCAAAAATAGAAAGAAAGCAAAGTACAAACGGTTCTGAGGGACCAGTAAACTTACCTGAACATTTAGAACCTGGCTCGAAATTTCCAGATATTTGAAAGCAACGGTGGTCTCCCCAAGTGAGGCTGCTCGGAGTTTGAAGTGAACAATGCCTTTACTTCTTGGACTGAAGTCCCAAGATTCAACTTTCAGAATGTCACTATTGCCAAACGTAACAGGAACCTGTGAATACAGAGAGAATACAGTATGAATATGTTTTATTTTCATGACACAATAATGCATACTTGGTCCTGCAGCGGGGGACCTAATGAATACCCCTGTCGTACCCCTGCGTGTCGTAAGAGGCGACTAAAAGGGATAGTGGAGGGCAGCAGCTCCACTATTATCGGGATGAGGCTGGGGCAATATACTTGCCTTGTTGGCTTATCCCGAAAAGTCGAAGGCGCCTGGCAAATCTACCAGTAGCGGCTTTGATACTGCGAGGGCAGGTTGGGCTCTCCAGCTTTTGAGCAGCCAATCTAAGGGAGGGAAACCCTGAGTAAAAATGACCCTGTCCTTCAGGTAAGGGGTTGAGCGTTGGGCTAACGACCCACCTCGTAAAACAACCAATGTTACGAATTCTCAACAAAAGATAAGAAACCGGACTGATCAAAGGAAAAAAACCAGGCGAGGAAAAGGACAAACACTTAGGATTGCCACTTGGAATGTACGCAGCCTCTTCCGATTGGGTGCAAGCAGGAATTTGGAGAGAGTGCTCTTGAAGTACAAAATAGATATCGTAGCCCTCCAGGAGATCCGCTGGAGAGATACTCCACTGGTCGAATTGGATGATTATTTGTTGATAAACAGTGGCAGCTCCAGGAATCAATACGGAACAGGGTTTTTGATACATAAGGATATAAAACACACCCTAATGAAGTTCGACCTGATTAATGAGCGAATATGCTTAATCAGGGTACGAGGCAAACACCACAACATATCTCTCATTTCAGTTCACGCTCCCACAGAAGATAAAGATGATGATGAGAAAGATGATTTCTATGGAATGTTGGAAAGAACATATGACATGTCCCCGCAATATGACGCCAAAATAGTACTTGGAGATTTCAACGCCAAGATAGGCAAAGAATCCTTCCTGAGACCTATTATAGGCATGCACAGTAGACATACAGAAACGAGCGAAAATGGCTTTAGGATGATTGACTTTGCCACTGAACGGGACCTTAGGGTGTCCAGTACCTTCTTCCCTCACAAGAAAATCCACAAGGAAACTTGGGTATCCCCAGATGGAAGAACTAGGAATCAAATTGATCATGTGTTAATTGATAGCAGACATGCAGCTGAATGCCAGGATATTCACTCTTGTAGAGGGGCTGACGTTGATTCGGATCATTTCATGGTCAAGATGGTTTTGAAGCATAGGATAACACCTAGAGCTAAAGTAAAAAGTGATAAAATGATCAAATTCAATATAGAAAAGCTGAAGCTCGACAAACCCCGCTCCGATTTCCAAGATGCTGTTCAATCAAAACTCTCTACGTCCCATGATGCCTCAGATTCAAGCCTGCATACGGTGGACTCTGGATGGACCACACTCAAGAAATCCCTGAAGGAGGCAGCAGATGAAGTGTTGGGACAAGCAAAAGGAAGGACGAAGAAGGAGTGGTTCGACTCGGAGTGTGCGCAGGGACTGAATGAGAGAAGGAAAGCCAAGTTAAAAGTTTTAAATCGGAAGACCAGGAGTACAGAGCAAGAGTACCGAGAGAAGAGGGCACAAACTAAGAAAATGTTTAGGAAGAAAAAAAGGGCAGACGATCAGGCACAGCTGGAAGCGTTGCAGGAGGCCTATGACTCTAGAAATTCAAGGAAGTTTTTTGGGGATCTCAAGTATTTAAGGGCAGGTTTTCAGCCGCGAGTATCCTTCTGCAAAGACTCGGATGGTACATTAATTACTGATCCACAACTTATTTCAGAGAGATGGACGACATACTTCCGAGATCTGCTTAATAGTGAAATTCCATCTTTATTAGATCAGAGTTCTGACTCTATTATTACAGAAGAACAGGTAGAAAACGAAGTTAGCCCACCCCAACGCGAGGAGATTATTAAAATAATTAAAGAACTGAAGAATAACAAATCTCCTGGTCTTGATGACTTGCCTGCAGAGCTTTTCAAGTATGGTGGAGAGGAGGTCTCGAATCGAATCTATGATCTTATAAAGGAGATTTGGAAAGCTGAAGAAATGCCGAGAGATTGGAATGTTGCTGTCATTTGCCCCATCTTCAAGAAGGGAGATAAGATGAGCTGTGAATGCCATCGAGGAATATCCCTACTGTGTGTAGCATACAAAATATTTTCTTGTTGGCTTAACACAAAACTCATACCATTTATGGAACGGGAAGTAGGTGAGTACCAAAGCGGATTCCGGCGGAACAGATCAACATTGGACCATATCTTCTCACTAAGGCAGATCCTGGAGAAGACATACGAACACAATGTGGACCTTCACCATTTATTCATCGACTTCCGACAGGCGTATGACAGCATTATTAGGACTCGGCTGTACGAGGATATGGTTAAGCTTGGCATACCAAAGAAGCTAGTCCGTACAGTCAGTATGACTATGAAAAATGCTATTTGTCGAGTGAAGGTCCACGGACGCCTTGCGGAGGAGTTCTCTGTTAACACAGGCCTCCGACAGGGTGATCCACTCTCGACAACTTTGTTCAACTTCTCCATGGAAAGTATAGTAAGGAACATACGAACCAATCCAGGAGGTTCCATATTCAATAGGCTGACCCAACACCTTGCTTATGCGGACGATGTAGACATTATAGGAAGAACAATACCTGCGCTCTCTGGAGCTTTCCAAGAATTTGAGAAAGCGGCAGAAGAGCGAGGCCTAAGCATCAATGAAGAAAAGACTGTCTATATGAAAACAACAAGAGGTTCAGCTCCGCCACAAAGAAATTTCACGATCCTACAGCATAGTTTTCCATCCAGCGATCAGTTCAAATACTTAGGCGCCATTGTGACTAGGGATAACGACGTCACCACTGAAATTAAAGCGAGAATAGCCGCGGGAAATAGATGCTTCTGGTCTGTCCAGAAGTCTCTCAATTTCCGCCGGCTCTCTCGAAAAGCAAAGCTAACTGTCTACAAAACCATCGTTAGACCAGTGGTGACTTACGCAAGTGAGTCATGGGTCCTCACAAAAGCCAATGAGCTGGTGTTGAACTGCTGGGAAAGGAAAATACTTAGAAAAATTTATGGCCCAGTATGCGAATCAGGAGAATGGCGAATCCGACATAATGCTGAATTAAGAGCGCTGTACGATCAGCCCGATATTGTAGCTTTCATCAAACGGGGTCGACTCAGGTGGCTCGGACATGTAGAGCGGATGCCAGCAGGGAGACACCCCAAAACCCTCTTGAATGGCGCGCCTGGAGGACGAAGGCTAAAGGGTAGACCTCGACTACGATGGATTGACGATGTAGAGGAGGACCTCAAAGCCATGGGTGTGAGAAGATGGAGGAGTAAGGCGATTGATCGCAAGGAATGGTCATCAATAGCTGAGAAGGCCCTGGTTCTTCAAGGACCGTAGAGCCGTATAATAATAATAATAATGCATACTAGGGGTCAGTAGACAAAGTGACCTTGCAATCAGGAGGCATTGTGGTAGGCCTCACGGATACTAGACTAGACGGTAGGGGTCAGAAAAGGGTTTGGGGAATCCCAAGAGCCCCTGACGTCACGGGGAGCCCACTTGCCTTTCTACTTGTCTGTACTTAGTTTAGTTCATCATTGTCAGTGCTCCGTGTTCATCGTTAAAGTGTGTATACTAACTATACTATTTTTTGTGCATTCGGTCAGTATGGTGTGTTGTGCTGTATGTCAGTGTACAAACCACAATAGAAATAGGCACGATTCTGGACTTCATTTTCACCGATTTCCTAAGAATGAGGATGCAAGAAAGAGGTGGGTAAGTGCTTGTAAACGAAGCGATGCATTTTCTGCAGACACTTCTCGCGTGCGTTCAGCACAGTTTGAGGAGTCTGACTACAAACGAGATTTGAAGGCTGAGTCAGATACAGTTCCTCACCTATGTTTACCAAAAAGTGGTGTAGAAAGTTGCAGATCAATACCTACTTGTAATGAACGTAAAATGCGTGCAGAAAGAAGACAATCATTTAAATAAATTCAAAATTTTTTATATTCAGACGAAGAAGTTTTTTGACACAAACCTAAGGATGAAAATACCAACGCAAGGGAGAAAATTACAGAGGAATATAATGTTAGCCATCCGATGCTTGAACAACCTTCGGAAGTGCTTGTTTTAACAGCCGAAAATCATTTATACGATAAACAGCCAAACATTTATACGGATAAAATCTATAAATAAACGTAGGGGAGAGAAATAAAAATTTGTCGAAATTCATTCCAGCGTTTTCTGAATCATCCAATCATTTGCGAGGGCTGACCAGAAATGACGTTCCATTTAGTTGGGGGCCTGAACATGAACGGGAGTTTGTCAACTTGAAGTCATTAATTACTTGTGCACCTGTTCTTAGTTTTTATTCCTCTGATCTACCCTTGGAAATTCAGACTGATTCTTCTCAAAGTGGTATGGGATCTGTCTTGTTGCAGGCTGGACATCCCCTAGCCTTTGCTTCCAGGGCACTAACAGATGCGGAACAAAGATATTCGCAAATTGAAAAGGAGCTTCTTGCTTGTGGTTTTTGCTTTAGAAAAATTTCACAACTTTACTTATGGCAATGTAATTACTTTAATATCTGACCATCGTCCTATCGAGAGACTAGTTAAACCCCCCGATCGGTGGCTACAGCTTTCGTACAAGTACGCAACCACGAGAGACATTTTATGTAAGCGTAACGCTCCCCTCGTAACGCTCCCCGCGTGGCGATTTTTCATTTATGTGCCATAGTAAAGACATAAAATGTCAAAAGTATAGTACTAGGAAACGCTCAAAGTCCGAAAGCAGAACACAAGAAAAGAAGATGAAAAAAATAGTGAGTTGGTTGTGATTTCCAAGATAGTAGAAATTCTCTATTGATTTTTGTTTTGTACCTAAAATGTTTATTCGAGCTACCTTATCAATCAACTTTTTTTAAAATTACTTATCCTAACTAAGTACACCAAGTTTTGAGGTAATAATTACCTAATTGTTTTTTTTTTTTAAACCTGATTTCTACCTATATACCTCTCCTACCTATATTTACATTACATAGGCACTTAGTAGAACAGATTCTCTACTAAAACAATTGAGCTAAGTACAGCTACTTTATAATCCCTGCCTAGAGTGATGAAGAGAAAAATTCAATAATATTCATTATTGTGATAATTCGAACGGGATAACAACAAGGCAGCAAGGCGAGGGCTCCGTACTACGTCATCGCTTACTTTCACTTTTCTCGTGACCCCTACCGTCTAGTCTAGTATCCGTGGTAGGCCTCAATGCTGGTGAGTGGGATGGGGAGAGATGTATACTCTTGGACTTAGATGTCACCATTCATTATACTACAGAAGGATCGGTATTTATTGCGCAGCACGCACGCTGGTGCTCCAAACAATTTCGCAGAAACTGAAGTTTTTAGGATAAAACCCCTAAAACTTGTAGCGTGAAAGAAAAATTGAGTCCCGCTTTGTTCATATTTGCGCGGTTTCAGTAGATAGTCTACAGCGAGCTATCTCTGGATCCTGAACCTCGACGGATTTTTTTCAAATCTTCAATTTTATTTAATGAACAACAAATTCTACAATGTTATTGAAATAATTTTGGAATTTATCTGCATTAAAAGAGGTAAAGAAGAACAAAATTTAATTGATGTATGAAGAAGAAGGAAGGAAGCAGCCATACTTTTTCAATCTCCACTTTTTCGTTGCTGCCGTCCGGTCGTCTACTGAATCACGTTTTCGTCAAAATTTTGTCTTTGTCTGCGTTTAGAGAAGTTTTGAATATTGCCTTTAAAATACTGGAAGGACGGTCATCGGCTGATGGAGAATTTCTGTTTGCGGGCTCTCCAAACTGCTGGAAGAACTAAGGAGAAATCGTCAGTGCTACGAATCCTTTCTTCCTGATTTCTTCCATCGTCCTTGACGTCCTGATTTTCGTTGTGGAGTCGAAGACTACGAGCATCGTGCGAGTACTGAATCAAGGGATCGTTCCGTTTATCGTACCGTTTCAGGGTGAGGGCAACATTATACAAAGCTGCTCACCAAGTTGGAATTGTCCAGACTCCTACCCGTCCTACCCGTATAGACCCTATGAAAATCCTTGGCTAAGTACTTTTTTTTGATGTTTTTCGCCGGCCGTAGGAAATAAAAGGTAATATAGTTAGGTACGATTTTAAATGATTTTTTAAATGTATCTGTGATACCTACCCTGAGTAGTTCTGAAAGTACGAGAATTTCCGTTCGAGTAAAGGTTTAATTTATTTAATTTAAAAATCAATTTCTGAATCTTGCGATTTCAAATTTTGATTTTTTTTCTTGGGTTCATCCCCGTTTACCGTCACAAACTACCGTATTTTACCTCGGTCTTATGTTGATAGCAACACTTCAGAGTTCCGAATCACCTCTTAGACCAGGACTACACGAGTCGGCATAGTTTTACGCCACCTCTCAAGTTTACCCGCAAAGAGTTAGAGCGCACAGATGAAGAACCGGCAATTGGAGAAGAGAGAGGATGCAAGAGTAAGCGACGGGGGAGCCTAGTCAAAATCATGTTACAAGCTACTTGTTACAGCTATCTCAGGTTGAATTTTCGTCCAACTGCCATTCCTGGCATCGTGAACTTCATCAGCTGTCTTCCAAAGGGAAGATCAGAATATATTTTGATGATTTCGCTCTTGGCTACTTAGTGTCTTACCCGTTCAAATGGAGCGGGTTCACCAACGGCCCAACCCGAAAAATTATAAGACCTGCGATACCGCCCTCGAGCAGTCACCAATCCAGATATCCTGCCGGGGCAACTGGCTTTAACTTCGGTGATCTCACAAGAACCTATGCATTCAGGCATAGGCCGAAGAAGGCTCATACAGGGTGAGCCACGGAAACTTACTTATTTGAAAAAATCGCCGTTCAGCCTGGTGGGCTTGTATAAGGGGGGACAATGGCCCATTCGAAGGCGGAGCTCCTAAAGTTTTGTTACCTGTATGGTTAGTTGCCACCGTGCTTTGGATGAGAGAGCAGCGGGCGTTTGCTCTAGAAACCTTTTTTTTCAATGATCGGTCAGTTATTGCGACCCAACGAGCCTTCCGTGCGCGCTTCGAAATTCGTCCTTATGGAGCAGTTCCCGGTCGAAATTCGATTCTAACTTGGGCTACCACATTTCGGGAGACTGGAAGTGTTGCTAGAAACCGAACTGGACCTCCAGAACCCCAGAAAACGTTTAGAGAGTGAGGCTGTCGGTTTTGCGCTCCCCCCTTCGTTTGACTTGCAGACGCTGCTCTGGGGATTCCACGCACAACTGTTAGACGGATTCCCCACGATGATCTTCAATTTTATCCCTATAAATTGGCTGTAGTGCAGGAATTGAGCGAAAGGGATTTAATCGCCCGCCATACTGCATGTGAAGCACTGCTCGAAAACCTGCCCCATGACGCGATCGTTTTCTTCAGCGATGAATTTCCACATTTCACATTTCTGGCATTTTTTTTATGGGGCTACTTAAAGTCAAATGTTTATAACGATCGTCCACGAACCCTAAAACACCTAAAAAACAACATTCGCGCCGCCATTGCCGAAGTACCCGTCGATATTCTGATCAGAAAGGAGAGAAACTTTAAAAATCGTTTGATCCAATGTTGAAACAATAGGGGCCATCATTTTATGGATGTGATTTTTAAACCCATATGAAAAAAAATTTAAGAGTTGTCCTTTAAAATAAAAATAAAAATATAACGATATCTGCTTTACTTTTTTTTAATTGACCTTTCAAATAAGTAAGTTTCTGTGGCTCACCCTGTATTAGGAACACAGTGAGTAAAGTTCTAACCAAACAAGTATAAACAGTGCCACAGCCCTCTCGTTCCATGATGGATGCCAGCGTCAACTGAGAAAAAAGTGACTCGAGCATTAGCAGGCCTTTCGCCATAATGTACATTGTTACGATTCAGCTATTTTGTTCAGACAATTTTCCAGTTGTCACGCGATGTTTTCGAGAACCCGTTTTCAGAGGTGTTACGTGTTAGGAACCAGACCCAGGAGATAGGTTGATTTATAAGTAATTAAAGTCGCAATGCCATGACGATAGCCACTAAAATGTATACAGCGACTTCTAGAGGTCCAACAAGTACCCACCACAATCACAATCAAAACAAACCATGAAACAAAGAAGGTACCTCAAGCTCAGAGTCGTCCACTGAGGAGAAAGGAAGAGTCCGATCGTTGCCATCCAACAGTCTGACAGTAGCAGAGAATGTATCCCTCAATAAAACTTTGTCTGGTATCTCTACTTTCAGAAGAGCTACTTTGAGAACCTGTAAAATATAAATATTTTGTAATAGCAAATGTACGAAAGCTTGGCTAAAAGCAGTAACAACTCAGTAAAACTTAGTAAAACTCAGACTCCGAGGATTAAGCAGTAACAACTCAGTAAAACTTGGTAAAACTCAGACTTCGAGGATTGAGCAATGTTCAACCACCTAGGGATGGGTATCGATACTCGATATTTCAAAATATCGATACTTTCGTACCAATACTCAATATTTTAGTATCGATACTGCACTATCCGATATTTTTGGATATCGATACTTTGGATCCGATATTTCTAAATATCGAATATCGATACTGTTCTCGCGGAAAATTCAACATACTGGCTCAAAAATAATTAAGGTAGAGAGGCTTTTGGGTCTCTTTGATTGCACAAATAACGTTTATATCATGGAAAAAATCACTCTGCTTGGACTCTTAATAATGAAAAATGAATAAAAGTTGTTGAAAAAAAAAATTTCTTGAGAAAATTGGATAATATTGATAGTTTCTGACACTAAAGTATCGATACTCGATATTTAAAAATATTGATACTCATGCCCAACGATGCTTGGGATATCGATACTCAGATACGATACAGTATCGATACAAAAAATCCATACTTTTTTAACGATACCCATCCCTACAACCACCATCGTACCTACAAACTCATACAATACTCATAGTTGAAGTAAATGATAAACTAAAGCTGAGACAACTTGAAATTAATCATGATAGTATACAATTTGTTCTTACATTTATGGTGGCCGTTGCTGGCGCTCCTGGGGCACATAAATCGCGAACACTCAAAATCCCTTGTCCTTCCATTTGAGGGATAATAAACAATCTCGGTTTTTCATATTCGAACGTTGCAACGGAACTCGGTTTGATGTCGAATTCGTAGTGGCCCGAACCATTCAATATCAGGAGAGGCATTATGTTGTTAGGGTGGTTGACAACTGACACAGTCCGAGGTTCAACGATGGTTTGATTGACGACATTGATAACGTTTGATGCTTCGAGGAGGGAAGCTAGTTCTGACGTTCGATCCTTACTCTGAGCAGACAATTTAATATTCAATTTGTCCAAAACGTCCTTCCTGTATCCAATAACTTTTCCACTCACCACGACGGTTCCAGACACATTTTTCATGTTTATGTGCTTGTAATGATCAAGAGGTAATACGTATCCTTCGTGTTCTTCTTCGCCCAGATGGACAATGGAGGATTCTTCAAAATACGCCATTTCTTTCCTGTCAACGTTCCAATTGAACTGTAAACTCGTAGCATTGTCAAAATGGCGACCGACGTGATCAGACAAAATCACTTTTATCTTGACGAGCCCGAAGAATCGGGCGTAAGTGGTTTCCGTGTTTTTGGCCGGGCAGTTGGCATCTCTTTCAGTCTCCAGAGTCATATGGCTGGGATACGCACAGTTTATGTCGATGCTCGATTCAACTTGAATTCCCTTGCAGTTCGGTATAAGAGGATTTGTGGTCAAGGTGAGAGTGAATTTAGTTTCTCCGTGTTTCATGCAAGTGACGGAGTAAACGTAGTAGGGCTGGCGAGTGAGGTGAGAATCGTACGAGACGATTTTGTCGTTCACAGAAACCATGGCATGAATGTTCCCCAGGCTGTTCGAAGGTCCATTGGAGAACACGATGTAACGGGAAGTTCCAAGCGCAAGGACTACGGCTTTGCCCTGAACGGGATGCAAAGGTTCCAGAGGATCGTAAGCAGCAACCGCTGTAGTCGCCTTTAGTTCATTAATTCGAGCTTGATACTTTACAACCACTTTTGACATCATGGCTATACTTCCTACCAGTTCGACGGTCGCACAAGCACCTCCGATAGGTTGGGCCGTTGAATTCATCGTGAATGAAAAACTATCATGAATCCCAATTTTGAAGTCCAAATGTTGACAATCGTTCATTCTAAACTTTTCAACTTTGCCCTCCGGAGTCCTGATGTCTCCGTACAACGCAACGTACAAATTGATTGGGGCGCCAATGATAGCCTCATGCACGTTATGTTCAATTTCGATGGAAGATGGCTCTAGAACGTACAGTTCGGACGTCGCTTTGGCAAAACATTTTGCATCCCAAGACGCGCAAACATATATTGAGCAAACACCAGGTCCAACGATGTGAACAAGGCCGTTTGGTGTTACAACTGCTATGGATTTATTTGAACTGTGCCAAACGTAGGAACCATCACCTCCAACAGCACGGAACTGCTTTGAATACCTGGAAAAAAGGAATGGAATGAATTGAGAAACAATGAAACTACATTAAAATGAGCACAATCTCAAGAAAAAAGCCCTTGAGAGAAGAAGTAGCGAATCAAATTAGCGAATCGTTAAACACCAAAATTATGAAAAATTAAGACGGGAAGTGGTTTAAAAAATTCTTTGAAGTTGTGAACCTCAATCTAGTCATGATACAGGCACAGGGTGTCCCAAGTCGAATGAGCAATACTTCATGAATCGATTCTACGACCAATATGCAACAACTTTTCCCTCATTGCACCTTTTTAAGCCGCTCAAAACTTTTTGATTGATAATTTTTCTCACTTTGACGTTTTCTTCGTGCTCTGGACCTTGCGGCATTAGTTGGTCATAACTTCCTTATTTTCCATGTAAATTCAAAATCTGATTTCACAGCAAAAAAAGAAAAAAGAAAGAGCTTCTCCTTTTAAAAATCCTCGACTAAATGGACTCAAGAATATACAAAAGAAGAAGAATGAAGACAGCGAAAGGAGCGAGGAAATACGGAAATATATGCTGGAATAGAAGGTGATAGTCGACCTTTCGTACGGACGGGGGGGTTCACTAGCTGTCCTCCGGAGCGCACCGCACTATGTTCACAGAATTTTTTTCAAATTTCTTTTCGCAACTTATTCCGTATAATATACGGATATTATAATTCCGTTCAATATTATATTATAATGCATTTTAATAAACAATTTTTTCTAAAAATTTATTTTTAGACGATTTTTTAACCAATTACCCTTAATTTCTCCAATGAAGACCAAGACCATTTCAGGAAAAATGTACACAAAACAGTATTTTTTTCTCAAATTTTTTTTTTTTTCAAACAGTTTTTGTGATTTTTTATTAAAACACGGTTTACTCAAGAGACTCTCAAAAGCTTAAAACATGCTTCATTTCATCAGCTTTCCAACGGTAAGTAACCCTTTTTACATTTACTATGAAATTTGAGGGTGAAATTGGTGTTTGAATGTGAAAATTTGATTTTTGATTTTTTTTTTTTTTTTTTTTTTCAATCAAATGAATCGAACGTTCCGGCAAGCACTGCTCCGCCACCCCTTGAATTCTCTTACCGAAACGCTCGATACGTTTAAAAAAAATTAAGTCTTTTCGCATTTAAACACCATTTTCCCCTTCAAATGGTGGACCGTTAGAGAGCTGATGAAATGGAGCACGGTTAAAGCTTTTGAGGGTCTCTGGAGAAGCCCTTGTTATGGCAGAGAAAAAATCACCAAAATACTTGAAATTGAACAACTGGAATTGAACAGAAATCGAAAAATTTTCAAGTTTGAGGTAGAAAGACTATCTTTGTGTACTTTTTTTACATGAATGGTGAAGGGCTCTTTTTGGGGGGAATTTATTTCTCTTTTCAACTATGTAATTAGATTTTGAATTTGCATGGGATATAAGAAAGTTGTGACCATTTCGGTGCCGCAAGGTAGAAAACACGAAAAAAAACTTGAGTTGAAAAATTATTTCACAAAGGTTTACTATTTTTCTTGTATAGATCACCCGTGTACAAATAGAGAGCTTCATTTATGGTAATTTGATTACAGGTTGCTAAGAAGCAAAACTGAATACAACTTGAAGAAACGAACAGCGATCGCATTTTGGTTAGCTAAAACTTCAACGGAGATTAGGCCTCTTTCGCGATTCACGCTCGTGTTTCTGATTTATCGTAAGTCCAACCCTCAAGTTCTCGTAGGGAGCGAACGGATTGTCCTAAAGAGCTCCGGGTGGTCTCTAAATATTCAATATTATTTCAAATTGGTGAAAAAACGATACCTTTATTTCGCGAGTTTTCGAGCTAGGGCACTCTTGAAAATGTTAACCCTTAATTTTCACCCCTTAGAAGTGACTGACATCAACCAAAAGCTTCGGGGCACAACTAGACCCCAAATGGAGCCCATATACCAAATGTCAATGGGTGCTAAGAAAAGTTCATTGTTGAAAATAATAAATCAAAAAGTTGCATTTTGAGCCGGAAAAAATACTAAGAGGAAAAAGTTGTTGCAAATTAGTTGTAGAATCGATTCCTGAATTCATATTGAAATAGTTCATATTGAATTGGGACACCCTGTAGAGGCAAGGGCTGACCAGGGTCGTCAGCTTCCTTCTCAGCTTGTGAAGTTTCTGAACCTTTTCCTACCTGGAGGTTTCTTGGTACATTTTTAGATAGGTACACGTTAAAAAGTCTGCCAAGTGGGTGTGGCACATAGCTTCCTCGTATCCATAAACCGATTGTATAGATGATCCGACGCATAGTAGTTAATCTCAAAACACCAATCTCTAAGTACCTTTCACTACCCTCATAGGGGACCATTTACACGCTAATCTGGACTTTCCTAGAAAATTTCATCAAATTCGGAAGAAAAATGTAAGTGTTATGGCTGTTACAAGGATTTTACGTTTGCGCATGCTCAGATGCTTCTGTAAATTTTAAGGCCTTGATTTTCATTGGGGACCATCTACAACCTGATCTGCATAATCCCTGAAAATTTTATCGAAATTGGGTAGAAAATGTAGAAGTTATGGCCGTTACAAGGAAATTCACGTTTGCGCATGCGCAGTGGCTACCATCATTCCGAAGGTGGTGATTTTCATAGGGGACCATCTAAATAGTAATCTGTAACGTCCCTGAAGATGTCATTGAAATCGGATGGAAAATGTAGAAGTTATGGCCGTTACAAGGAATTCACGTTTGCGCATGCGCAGTCGCTTCTATCAGTCCGGGGATGATGATTTTCATAGGGGACCGTCTACACACCAACCCTTACAATCCCTGAAAATTTCATTGAAATCGGACAATAACTTCGTATAGTTATGCGCATTACAAGGAATTCATGACAGACACACAGACAGACAGACACGGAACCAAAATTGTTCAAAAAGGTCTAAAACGCAAAACGCGAGTGAAAATTTTGATTTTGGAGAACCTTTTTTTTCACCCTTGATAAGTGAAAACAAAGCTTCCGCTACCTTGGTAGACTCGGAAGCAATACACCTAGGGTTGAGGATTTCTTGAGTTATTCTTGAGTTGAATTATTGAGCAGAAATACGAGTGTGAATCGCAAAGGAAAGTTCGTAGACGGAAATATGCCAAATCTCCGTTTTGAAATTCAGCTTGCTGATCAAATGCGATCATTTTCATTCTTCGATTAGAGTTCCATATCACTCAGTAGTGCTTCCCAAGCAACCATGAACCAAATTTTATTATGCATATTAGGGCGGGCATCCGCTACCCTCGAATAGCGATGTACTAACAACGTACCTACTCCAAGTGCTAAGTGTATAGTAAGTACGAGCAGTGTTCTTTGCGGGAAAATTATAAACCGTTGTGTATACTCGCATCGTCTTTTGAGTTGCCCGGCAAAAAAAAAGGCAAGGAAAGAATCCTTTCTTAAAGGATATTCGAATGATGTAAAAATGAGCGTTCTATAAATGAAATAGTAAATATTATTGAATATACATACCTGTGGACATCACGGTTAACCCAAGGCAAAACTAGTCTTTTAGGACTGATATTGATAGCAGGGAAAACTTGCAGCGAAGCAGAAGCACTGAGGTCGCTCTTTTTGTCTCCAATTTCAGTTCCACTCGGAGAGATAAGTGTTGAATACACGTCACCAGTTCCCGGAGTTTGACCATTACCAAGAATCTCGGTACCTTAGAGTAGAACAAAACATAGTAATTTGATATCGAAACCATTTCCTTAAAAAGTAAAATAAGTAAAAATATGAAATAAAATTGAAGAGTTTTCTTTCAAACTGGCTTACACCCATTTTTACACTTTTTGCTTTTTTCGCGGATTCTGAATCTTTGGGAAATGCCTCACGAGTTGAATTCCTTCCCCCTTTAAAAGCTTGCTAAAAACCTTTGTGTAATAATTTGCAGCGTTTTAAGTACACAATGTACCTGTACGTAGAATTCCTTGAAACGCTTCCTTAAAATTTCTCCCTTAGAGGGAAACACAAAAGACCATGGATATGTCCATTGTTTCTATGAATAAACAGAATTGCTTTCCTTCCAAAAAAAACTCTCCGATCACCCATAATATATCCCAGTATTCTTGAGAACCTTGCTTCATAACTACCGACATGTAGTAGCTATGATTTTGTTTACTGGATGCGGCGTTGCATTTTTTGTGGCAAAAAGTGTCGCGAAAAATTCCTTGACCCAGCCAAAAGACATATTTATCCAAGTCAAAATCGGGTTTGCCAACAAAAGGGCTTATATCCATCCCTTTGTTATCAGTTAACACGTTTAGAAAAAAAATGGGTTTTCGGGTTCCACATACCTTGAAACGTAAAACATCAAATTTTTGAGTGGGGGGGTGTTAGAATATTTTTTCTTGCTCGATTCCGACGGATCATTACTGAAAATAATGGGTAAACCGATAAAAGAAAATGAAAATGAGATTTTTCTTCTCACAACCAAAAACTCGCTTTTGATCAATGTGGCTCGTATCCATCGTTTTTCATCAAGAGGAATTAAATCCAAACAAGAAATTGCAGTGTCTCCCTCAAAACTCAGGCCAAAATTTAGAAATTTGGTCTTACAATCAAAAGTTCTATGAAAAAACTATTTGGAAAATTTGGGAACCGCAGACAACTTTGCCATGAAGTCATAGAAGCACGGTTGGAAGAAAACTCCTCAATGGGATATTTCGGTGGGTCGGAAATTCAGGTTTTTGACCTCAAATTTGGATTCAGCACCCTTGAAAACCAATATACTCCAACTTTTAGCCCAACGATACTATAACATGTAGTAGAAAAATGAAATAGAGATCACACGTTTGAAAAAAAGGCGGGCATCCATGAATGCACACACACTATGCCGCGCGCGTGTGTGAGTAGTATTTTGTAGTATCTAAGAGATTCTCATTGGATAGCGTTACTTTATGGTTCAATCGTTAGCGTTACCTACATCTGCCGTCTGTAATCGGTTGTTTTCTGTTCGCTTCGTTTGTGGTTTCAAATTATCATATTTTCAGCTAGTGTATTGCTCATGATTTCTTTTCTTTCTTTCGTTTTAAATATGACGGAAACAAGAAGATCAACGTTCAGAGCCTCAATTTGAACCTGTTACCAGTGAGAACATTCCAATCTCTTATCTGTGCATGGATACTTTTTTCAAAGACAGTTTTGGCTAGCTACGTCACACCATTCAAATCTTCAACTTTCCTTAGCTTCTCTGATTTTTTTAAAACATTTTTTCGGTGAACAGACCCGATTACTGTTATTCCTGAGCCATACTCTTTTGAAAAAAAAAAATTTTAAAAATTGATTGAAATACCCCATTGTAGGTAATTATTTTTGTAGTTTTAAACGTACCATTGTTATTAGTGGTGGTTGTGTGGAATATGTTGTTGCTGAATGTCGTACGTATTTTAGCATTTTCTCCGACCAAAAACTTGTTGTCCTCCCTGAAAAATACCAAAGTAGATTATTTTAAAAAATACGTTTGATGGATGACCAGATGAAACTTTGGTCGCTCAGTCGGAGCAAGCCAATTCTTATGCAAACCGGTTTCTTCACTCCAGCTTCAACGTGCCAACCGATGCATCTCACAGTGAGATACTCTTAAGAGCAGGGGCCTGAAAAAATTCTCTGAGAAGAAATAGTGATTTTGACTATTGCAAATTTAATAACTGGAAATTTCGCTCTGTCGATCTGACTGACTGAATTTACGGAAAACAGTACTGACGAAATTGAGATTTGAGAAAAAGATGAATATGAAAGAAATGCACTTGTCAGAGAAAAAAAAACTCTGGAGTACAAGGAGTAATCACCCTGGTATCCCCGTGAGCTGATGGAGGTAACCGATTCTCTGTCATTAAAACCAGGGTATCTAGAAGGTGATAAGGTTCCTACTCATTTTCCAAGTTAGCTATGTTTTAGTAGGTTTTGTAGGAAGGTTTCATTTGGAATAAGCGATAAGTTACAAGATAGAGAACACGGGTGAACTACTCTATTTTTCGATGACTGGATGGGGGGGGGGGGGTTACTCGTTAGTGGGGCTTTGGTTGTTACTGCAGTTACCCCTTGTCAACGGAGAACTCACCACGTTAATTGCAAAATACAAAATATGCTGGAATCACGACAGCATAAGGGCGGAATTCACAGCCATCGCTCAAGGCCGAGGAAATCCTCAAGTAGGCGATGAGGAACGTCGCATGCTCAGCGCTATTCACAGTCGTCGAGTCGAGGCAATCCTCGAGGAGTTCCTCGAGTCATCGACCATTTCCTCAGCGTCGCATTCACAATCATAACTCTACGTTGAGGGACCTCGGCTCAAAAGGAGCAGAATATCGAGGAACGTGAACAGGTCCCTTAAGGATTTCCGCAAAACTCGTTTGTTAACAATCAGGTTTGGTTACCTAATGTTTCCCAGTTTTCTCTAGTGAGAATCGTACATAATGTCTCAATAATCAGTAATTAACGTTTTGAGGACGTTGGTAACTATTACGTGATTATTTTAAGCACCAAATTTGTTGTTGACTTCGAAATGGAACTGAATCAGCAGCTACTTCTTACGAAAAGCCGATGATAATTATGGCTTCCTTCTAGTGCAGGTACCATTATACCATTATATCATTACTTGAGTCTAAGCATGAGAAATAAAAATTGGAAAAAAATTATGTCATCCATGGAAGAAAGATCTGGTTACCAGAGTCAATTTGATTCTACGAGTTGCTTATTAGGTGGGCTTAGCATTGAATGATCAACTGAGTTGGCAACTGAGTGTTGAATGATAAGAGAGATGTCGGGAACTGTTTCAGGGGTGGATAGTAGAAAGGGGCGTAGTTTTCCAAAAATCTCATCACTGAGTTTTCTGTATTACAAGGAAATTTCCTGGAAAAGGATAAAAAAATTCGCGGATCTAAGCGGAAAATTTACGGACTCTAACATGGAGTAGCCGGCGGAATCCTCTTTATAAAATAAAGGGGCCTCGAAAGAGGAAGAGTATAAGCTATCAGTGCCTGAAACTCTTTTTCCAATGACAACCCCAGGCAGTGAGTGTATTACAAGAATTAACAATGCACGTTATTCTAACACCACCAAGTGGTAGACCTTGAAACGAGGAAACAAGGGCCGTATGATTTTCATCACAAAATGATAATTAACACTCATTTTTCAATGAGTGGTGCCGTGTGGAGGAGGATGCTTGTAGTATATGGGGATGAGCGAGTTTCATGACCAGTGCTAGTTACCCATAGAAAGCTTTCAAGTAAACAAACGATATTGTGATGTAATCACTCGACATTTCCACAACAAAAAACAGATTATACAAGGAAATAGACCTAATGAACACTCCGAAGATAAAGTACTACTCATCGCAACAAAACTTTCAGTGGCGAAATAAACGTAATTTGAAAATTCATCAATGAAGTTCTCACAAAAGTCAAACTTTCTGGCTATATTCTCGAGCACTCGGATGGTTCCAGCATTTGCCACATGGGTTTCCACAATCAGAGAAGCCCTTTGATTCGAACGGCTCGCAATCCGTTCTAAACATTTAAAAAAAAATGGACGTACATACGAAATAACTACGTTATGGTCACTTTTAAACAATTATCTTTACTTAAAACTATACTTACAACTAGGGGCTAACTGACCTACAGGTTGTTCATCAAGCTAGTTGTTGAGATCAGCGACCTCTTCGCATTTCTGTCCATTCGCTTCCTTAGCTCATGTGGTAGGAGCTCCGATTCAGAATCGGAATGATAGGAGATCGATCTTTGGTCGAGGGAAGTTTATTTTTGATGACTCAACAATTTGGCGCAGTCGTATCGGACCCGAATGGTCTCCTCAGCATTTCTCAGAGAAACAATAATTCATTAAGATTAGGTCATCAAAACAACTCCCTCCCAAGACACGAGTCGAGCCACCGCCTATTCGGACAAACATTGAGGTCAGCAGATCCCCCGCCTTGTCAATAAGGAACAATAACAAAAAACTCTGAAGCCAGTCAAAAATACGCGTTCTCAATGGGTTGTAAAACGCTAGCCAAAGCAGCCTCCCTGACTAGGTAACGGAGTACCTAAGATTTCCTAACGGGTGGGGAGATGTTGTGATCAGCGACCTCTTCGCATTTCTGTCCATTCGCTTCCTGTGGTAGGAGCTCCGATTCAGAATCGGAATGATAGGAGGTCGATCCCCGGTCGAGGGAAGTTAATTTTTGATGACTCAACACAGTTGATCAGTCGTATCACACAAGGAAAACTCTTAACGATGAGAGAAAGAACCATATGAACTCAATAAGTTGAATTTAGATTGGCCATTATATTTCCTGCTTCACACTCATCTACTATCCACTGTTTCACATTGCGGCACAATCCATTTTCCAATGTTTCCCCTATAACACAAAACTGTCAATCCATTTGAGCGACAGAACTAAAACGTCCGACTAAGGTTAGATTATATTAATTTATTGATACCTTAGAATTACAATAGTCAAAATCACAAACCAAACTATCAAGTCAGTATTGGCCTCGAAATTATGAGGACCACCTAAAGTTGAAAACATCAAATATTTTTGTGGGTGTACAAAATTATTTTTAGGCACTCACTTATCAAAAACGTCAACCGAAATTACGGCTTGCTGATGACTGAGGAGCATCCAATTATTGTAAGGCGAGATCGACAACGTCAGATAGAATGGCAAAGAGACAACGATGGTGGAATACTGCTTGGATGAAGTAATGGGAGCGTTCTTGTCGTGCAGAACGATCCTAACTGTCCCAGTCGAATGACCAGTCACGTAATTAGCGTCAACTGAAGCCACAGAAGGGTTTTCTGAGCTCAGAGAAAAACGAAACAAAGACATCTCAACGTCAATGATACGCCCTTGTCTCTCCTGAAATTGAATCGAACGATACAATTATTAGAACTTTGTTCTCAGTAATTTTTGGAAAACCAGAACGCACTTGAAATAATAATTATTATTATGAATGCAACTCAAATCCGGATTCTGGGGAAAAAATACTACGAAGGAAATGGAAAGAGAATTACCGTAACAAGGCGATAACGCGAACAACAGTCGGGTCTGTTCAGAGAGGCAGTCCTGAACCAAACCGGAACTGAAAAGGGGAGGGGATAGAGGCGAATGGACTCCTCCAAACCCCTCCGAACCGTTCAGGACTGCCTCTCCGAACAGACCAAGTAGACTGAAATATAACGTAATGATATATAAATTCAATCATTCATAGAAGATCGACTCAAATGTAGTAAAAATGTAACTAAAGGCTAAAAAGGCAATTTTTTTCTCAAGATAAAACTTCAGTTGAAAGAATTGGCTTGAAACATTGTTTACCTGAGCTATGTTTAGTTTGACTTTGTCGCCCTTCATTAAATAAACCTCGCTTGGATGAAGAAGGAGATTATCAATGACGTTCACGGGAACTTCAACCTTTGGGACCTGACGGTACTCTGGGTAGAGCAGCTGCGCTGACACCTAAAATTGAATACAACTCGTTTTAATCACAATGTGATCAACTCTTCCATAGGTCAATAACTCCCACTTTTCTTACCGAACTCCGTCAAATAACATAATTATACAGAAAATATACATAAATAAAGAAAATGAGATGAAAATTCGATTTTCCGCTAGAATCTCTGCAGCAGCCGAGAAGCGTTGGAAAGGGGGCTAGTTATCTCGAATCCTGCAGAAGCGCTAGTGCGTCCTTGTTGACAGTTCACGTTTCGCTGTATCGTAACTCAACGTAAAATAATGTATTGTTACTCCAACAACACGCAGGGGTTTTAGAAAATGAAGTTTGCCGATATAATTTTTATCATGATCCTCACTTCCCAGGCATGGAGTGGGGAATTGTCCCCTCCATGCCCATCATCCTCTCTTGTATAAATAGGCCAGGAGCCACAAATAAATTCCCGGAAATGTAGGATTATCACCCATCATATCTCAAGTAACACAGTACTGCGGAAACATGTTCACCCCCACTACACGTTCACCCTCCCAGGCTACGTCTCCTTTCCACGAATCTCACGAATCAGATTCAGTACGCTTCATTATGTCCTCATTGCAACGTGACCTGAGTCTTACGCCGTCTCCTCCACCACCGGAATCACGGAAGCCAACTAGGCCGAGCCTTCCGGGGAAACCACGGCATAAAGCGCCAGAAAATACTGCAGCAGCGAAAGCAATGGCAGTAAAAGTCGTGCGACCGCCAACGAACACCGCCCGACCACCCATTACACAACGTACTAGACCAACTGCCAAAACAGGTACATCAATAATGGGTACAACCCAAATCCCTCCGACCACTCTACAATTTGTACTTCCACCGTGCACGGGTGCATGCGGATCATGCTGCATCCACGGCAGGAATCTGCCAACTATGGTTATGGAAGGAACACAGACGGAAACAAAAAACAAAAATCTGCAGACAATTGCGACCCAAACTCTACAACCCCCTGAACACCGACGGGAAACAACAACACAACCACGAAGCTCATCGGAAACCAAAAAAAAAGGGAATCAGAAAAACCAAGGACATCAACCCCCCCGGGACAACTGCACCACAGAAGGAAGATGCAATCAGCAGTACAGTTGGCGTCCCGTCGTCGCCGCCTAGACCCGTGCCGTCACTGGTAAACACCCCATCACGATTCGAAAATGAAAAAAGAAGAAGACAAATTATTTAATTATTACAATTACACTGAGGGAGGATGTATCATGGTCCTCACCCCCAAGGCATGGAGTGGGGAATTGTCCCCTCAATGCCCACGTATCTCTCTTGTATAAATAGACCAGGAGCCACAAATAAATTATCATTTGAATTATAAATAGACTGGTGTTCTGTGATTCTATCCTCCATTACAATTTTAATGGAAGTGAACAACCACATTACAATTTTAATTGGCTCATAATTTCTTATAACAAAACAAAATAATGGAAAGAATAAAAAGGCTGAACAATCCCTGAAAATGTCATCAAATTCATACGAAAAATGAAGAAGAAGAATGGATGTTACAAGGATTTTACATTTGCGCATGCGCAGAGGCTATCAGTCTGAGAGCCATGATGTCCATAGGGGACCACCACCATCAGACTAATGATAGGCATTCTAACGGGGCATTACGACTTCCGTAGGATGCTAAACATCATGGACAACAGAATTTCACCAATGTGCTCTTGCGAACAAGAAGCTGACTCCGCTGAGCACCACTTTTTATGTAGATGCGACCGCTTCTGGAGGTCCAGAACGGAAGCATTCGGTCACCACATTGTGGAACGTGCATCCCTACGAGAAATTTTCTGGAAAAGGATAAAAAAAAAATCGCAGATCTCAGCGGAAGATTTACTGACTCCAACACGGGGTAGCCGGCGGAATCCCCCCTTTTTTTTAAATAAAGGGGCCTCGCAAGAGGGGGAGTATAAGCCATTGGAGCCTGAAACTCCCTTCCAATGGCAACCCCGGGCAGTGAGTGAGTGAGTGAGTGAGTGGACCATCTACACCAATCCCTAAAAAATACATCAAATTCATACAAAAAATGTAGAAGTTACGGATGTTACAAGGATTTAACGTTTACGCATGCGCAGTGGCTACTATTGATTCGGGGGTGATACGCTTTTCGTAGGGTACCATTTACAAGACAACCCGCACAATCCCTTAAAGCGACATAGAAATCGGACTGTAACTTCGTAGTCCCGTTGAAAGGATTTCATGACAGATACGGAACCAAATTTGTTCTAGAAGGTCTAAAACGTACAACGCGAGTGGAAATTTTGATTTTGGAGAACTTTTTTTTTCAACCTTGTAAAGTGAAAACGCTTCCACTACCTTGGTAGACTCGGATAAAAATTGGCCAGCTATGAGAAGGCTGGGCGGCAACCGAGCGCCGTTTCGTAAGAGATTAGACTAACCCGCAACCAGGAAGAAACAGCGATCGACTGAGACCCCCTTGAATATACACTTGAAATGAGTATGTTTGTAGAACATTCCACAATACACAGAACGTACCAACCAATATTATGACAATCTCGTACTTACTTTTGCTGCACCAGTGCGGACTCCTTCAAGAAGGACCATGTGCCCTCTCATGCCTTCGCTGTCGAGAAAGGCGACGGAGCTAGGAACTTCATAAGAGGAATCTCTGAAATTGATGAATTTGAAGACTTGGGGTCCTCCGCTCAGAACCCATTGGAACTCCACACCTTCCAACGTCGTGAATTCGTTTCCTTAAAGAACATCAACAATTTCAGTAAAGTAGAGTAAACGACCATTTCAAGTTGGATTTTCGTCCAACGGGAAGATCAGAATTTTTTGTTACGACGATTTCGCTAATGGCTAAGGCTGATGGAAGGAGGTTCATCAACGACCCTGTCTTCAGTAATGACAAACTACGTTAAAAGAGCAAGCAGTGGTAAAAAAAGCAGTGGTATCGCACAAGACTGGTCCACCGTCTCATTTGTCTCCTGAAATGAACAGGAGTCGAGCGAAAATTCACGTTTTTAAAAGTTTTAACCCCCCTTCCAAAGTAAAAATTCAAAATTCCAGCGACGTAGTGCACAACTAGGTAGATTTCCGGATCGAACTAAAAAAGAACCGCAAAGCGGTTGAAAATTAAGCTCTGGACAGAGTACACAAAATTTTGTCACACTCACACACAGACATACACCTTTTTTTTGTCTTGTCTCCGTCGAGTGTTTTTTTCCTACACCCCAGATTAATCCCATAAGAACGCCCAAGTCTTACTGCGGGACTTCCTAAAAAGAAGGAGAAATCCGATTTTCGAAAACGACGTAAGCTGGCTTTTCAAATAACACAATGGGAAGTAAGATAAAACGCTATCTGGTCTAAAATTGGAAACTCCTTGAGCATCTCTCTACAACTTGATCAGGGGTTGTTCACCAATGTTCATTTGTTTTCAGCTTAAGGTTGAAATTCCTTCATATCCAAAGAGATGAAAAAGTTTAGAGCATCCAGCGACACATCCCCACTTTTAGTAAAACCGTCAGACATCCAATCAGGACCTTTCAAATCCATTCATTACCTTGATCATCGTAAGCCCTGACTTCGAAAAGTTCCGGACTCTCCTCCAAGTACAATTGTTTCGATTTGGTGACGATGTTCAAAGAGCGAATCACATCCAGAATTACTTCTGCTCTGAAGGTCAAACCTCTGGATGGATCTTTGGCGAGCAAGACAGTGGCGCTCCTCTTGGCTTCGTGGGTAAGTACGGAGAGCCGGACTTTCTTTGAGCAGCCTTCATCGTCTGGATCAGTGTTGAGCGATATCAGATCAGATCGGGGAGTAGTCCTGGTAAAATAGAGTAGACCGATTATAAGAATAACAGGAAATTAATTGTAAAAAATTGTTTCAATAGGTTGAAATTTCACTAAATCCTACATATGAATTCTGCAAACATAGGAATCTCTAAATATTAAATTAAATCTTCAGCCCCTAAATCGGTATAACCGTGTGGGGAAATGGTAATTTTTGGGAAAACATCCAACAGCCTTAATTTTTATGGAGTATCATAATTAACTGTCGAGGTGTGAATTATTTTTCAGAGTTGGGTTCTTCCTGAACTGAGTGGTGTTCATACTTTACGCGGGTTGATCTAAAATATGGTCTAGCTAGGGATGGCAACGATATATCGATATATTACGTTTGATATATCGATATATTTATATCGATATAGAGAACCGATATTATCGGTCAATATCGATATATTTAACGATATATCGCGACCTGTTTTCAAGTTAAAAAAAAATTTTTTTTTAGTAAAAATTAAATATTGAAATGAATGGACGAGAAGGGACGCCTGTACTTGTAAAAACATCAAGTAACTTTATTCCAAATTTTGTAGGTACCAACTGATGGGTTGATTTCAGACTGTTGACTTCAGCTCAGACATGATTGTGTACATAGTATTCACCTACAGTGGCTATCAAGGCTCAATTACTTGACTTGAGACAAAATTAATGGAGGCTCGTCCAGCTTAAAACTACCTACTCTACGAAGTGAAGCAGGTTTTCACAACAATTATTTTCAATTTTGAAGGATCATGATCGTCCACAGTACCTATACCCCTGTCAATTTATAAATTAATTTAACATTGCAATGACATTTTCGCACTTTTTTCCAGTTTTTAAACAATGAATTTCGATCATTCATACCTAGTAACTTTTGAAAGTAAGTTAATACGTAGGTATTTCACACGGTTTTTCCAAATAGATCTTCCGATATGTCGAGTATATCGATATAATTCCCTCAAAATGATGTTAGTAACTTTTCTATTCACCTACCTACTTACTTCTTCAAGTTTTTCCTAGTAGATACTCCGATATGTCCATAAATGTCATCCTAAATTATTTTGACATTTTCATGTCTTTGCCCTGGCACATAGCACAAAAAACTGTTACGAAATTGCGTAACGAAATTGTGTTACAGTGCCTTTATAATTATTTCCGCTTACAACGACCCCGTTGTTAGGTTTGTTCCTTTTCTACACTTTTTAACCCACAAAAATCGTTCACCACTCGTTGGAAAGCTCTCGATTTAACGAACATTTTCAGGTTCTCCATAACATATTGACTATACGAATAGCGGAGCTATGGGCATAACTGTTCTCATATTTTGTTTACAAACTAATGATCGTGAGTGTAGAAGATAATTAATCCGGAATCGTCTATAATTCATAAAATCCTACAGTGAGGTAAAAAGCAATAGGTAAAGACATGAAAATGTCCCAATGCGTTGCAGACTCGTATGCAAGCGTTTTCTTGAGTTTTTTAAATGTCAAAACATAAATTTCAATTTATTAACAAGGATGAAGTTAAGGAATGGGCACAGAAGATGCGTAATGAGTAAACATACAATGTTCTTTGAGTTATGATACAAAATACCTTGGAATGTACTAATAGCTTGATAGTAATAAAAATTACTGACAACCAACTTACACTTCAGCTTTTGCGAACGTGCTAACATTTATATTGTTTTAAAACTATTAAATTCACCTACCTACTTCACATGTGACATTTTAAAGTAGATCTTCCGATACGTCGAAAAATCGATATATTTTCTCCGATATATCGAAATATCGATATATTTTCTCCGATATATCGAAATATCAATATATTTTCTCCGATGTATCGAAATATCGATATATTTTCTCCGATATATCGAAATATCGATATATTTTCTACGATATATCGAAGGTATCGATATCTCATTGACGATAAATCGTTTGATCGATATATCGATATATTTCATTCGATATGCCATCCCTAGGTCTAGCATCGTTTACGATTAGATCCACGTCTGGAAACATAAATCTACAAGACTCTCATCATAAATCTCTCGACTGATGATGATGTCTTTACATCGAAAGAGGTCGCTTCGTGCTCAATTTGCTAGTTATGACGGATCCTCCGATAAGATACGCCATCGACAATTAAATCCAGATGTTGAACGTTGGTAGTAGAAAATTTTGAAGCAATTCACAATCATATTCTGATCACCCTTCAGCCAGTAGACAGAAACACGATGGCGACTCTTAATATTGCATTTTTACAGTAATTTTTCGGTAAGTAAAAATGAAGTGAAATTCACATGGAAATAAGGTCTATCATTTACACTAGAATAAACCCAGATATGGTTATTTTTGTATGTTTCAATAATGTGGATAGTTTTATTATAGGCATGAGGAGTATGTACTGGATGCGCGTTACTACCAGTAACGTAAGAAAAAATCGCTCACAACGTTTTTGGTTAATTGTGGAAAATGCTAAGAAAAATGCGTTTATCGCAAAGCATGATCAGGTCTCCTACTCTCACTCTGCCCTTGAGAGCTGGAATTGTGTATGATTCGATACTATTTACATACAATATGATGTGGAAACATCAAAATAGATTTTTTTCAAGACGTCCGCATGGAGCACAATTTATTATTACTTGAAACATTCTTAAACACGCTCTTACGATTGTTCTGCAGGGCGAAATTAAACATACTTTAATCCCTTCAACTTTGTTCAAGAGATTTTTCAGAATACGATAAGTTTGGATTAATCTTTTAGCTTCGTTTACTTTACTTTAGGATGACCAGAGAACTGAAGTAGAACCAATACGTTTATCTAAAGTAAGAATGAAAGCGAGAGGAGAACAAACATACATATTGTGAGTATTTCGATGAAATTTGCTTAGGACCAGCCTATTTGCTGTCTAGATCTACTAACTAGGGAAGCAAAATGAACGATGCATAATATATATGCCAGACCAACAGTGTCTTGATTCAGACCACAATAAAGACAGGCCTCGTCCCAACTAGGAGGGGTTAGGTACTTATAATAATCATCAATACCCCATATCCTTGAGAATGAGGGTCATAGTCAACCGTCCCTATTCACACTTACCATGAGAAACAACCTTCCGAGCTACCAGTCACTTCAATCGTAAAGTTTACTGATAATGTCCGAAATACTGGAAGGAGCACTCGAGGTAATTTCAATTTCGAATCGTAAGCGTTACATCCCACAGCACAAATGAAACACAGCCAGAAATACAGTTTCACTTCCATTGCATGAGATCAAATCCACATGTCCCGTCGAAGGCTAAACTACCCTACTATATTTTAAAACTTACTACAACGGAGCTACACAACAATAATAAAATATTGAAAACGCGGAAATTTACATAAAATGCTTTAACATTCCATGATAGTGCGCGAATATGAACAACCGGGCTAAAAAACGAGAAGACCTAATGAAACCTCGAGTGTGGTTACCTAAAAGCGCGCAACGCGTTGGTCGCTTGCATAGAGAAGGTATTTGACTTCATGGAAGCACACACATGCGGAGAAAGATGTCGGTTTTTGGTGGTAGAAAATTGTGAATTTCTCAAAATATGTATTGTTCTTTTGTTTAATTTTCAAAAAAAAGTATGTGGAGAGCTTAACTATATGAAATTTTCGTGATTTTTAACATAAAAAATATGTTAAATAAATGCTATAACTACTCTATGTACGCATGATCCAAGGACCCATGGCCGTCCAAACTAACCATGCTAAAAACAACCTTTGACTTTGACCATTTTTAGTACCTACCTAACACCTACCACCTATAGTTCTGTTCTGATCCCTTTCTTTACTATAATGTGATTACCATTAATGAAGAAGACAATCATAAAATACGTTCTGATTCCTTTCTTATGTGAAGTGATGAGAGTACCATTACTTATGCTTAAGTTATTCGTAAGTAATGGTACTCTCAACGTTATTCAGAATAACGTTTAAACGTTTACCTGTGCTCTTCTGGGATACAAGGGGGCCTTACTATTTTCTTCCTATTCCTTTCCTTTCCTTAGGAAGAATAGTATTGGAGTAGGTAATGAATGTCATTGGAGTCGAAATTCTCAGGACCATCTATAGGTAAGTACGCATCTATAACCAATTACTCAAATCTACCTCGTACCTATTTATTTTTTAAATAAATTGTCAAAGTATATAAGTTGTCTAACACCTAAGGAGAGCAGGAAAACAAAATATGCTCCATATCTATGCATTTAAAAGCGACTCAAATATGCAAAGGCAGAAAAATATTTGATATTGTTTTTTCATCATCATTATTTTTTTTCTCAATGTTTCCGACTTGTATCTGTCATACAAGTCATTGCAGTGATCTCAATGCGCTCTATCGAGATTGTTTTTGCCAGGTGGCATCGGAGTTGTAGTCGGCCCACCCGCCAACAATGGTGAGATGGCATTATCCTTATAGAAATACGGCTAAAATAAACGAAATTTTGAACTTAAATCTACTACGAAACGTCTTCAAATGCGCTAAAAATACGAAACTCCGACCCATGCACCAACCCCATTGCTAAGCTAAACAAAACTCCAGCAGCAGAACTAAGTAGTAGTTACTTTAGTAGATTACTGTTGTACGAGTATTTTAGGTGCCTATTTGCCTAACCTTGGTTCATATATTCAAGTTTTTCATCACAGATAGTTGAACTTTTCAATTTGGCAAACATTCGCTCCTGGTATGGTTAACATCTTGTTCCTTCCTGGTTCTAAGGATACACATAGGAAAATAAAAGGTATCCCTTTAAAGCCTTTTATTCCTTTAGGTAGATACTGAAAATACCTACGTGTGGCATGCAGTATAAACCCACCTACATGTGGGTCATCAATTTAAAGATTTAGCTATACTGGACAACATTTTGAATTTATCTCCAATTATGTCTATTTGTACTTCAAATGGTTCTCTCAGTATAGACTCGTCTACTGCTCTTGAAGCGATGAGTGCTTCTAAAAGACTTGCCCGGTACAAATTAATTTGAACGGCTTCTGTACCATTGATGAATCCAGCTCTCTGCAAATCCTCTAATTTCCTCTCAATGCCTGCGGTTAATTTGGCTTCTGTCTCCAGCTCTTTAGCAGCCTTGGACAATTTGTACATCAGTTTTCCCAGCTGATCTTGCATCGATTCGGACTTTCTAATGATTTCGGCCCTGGTCGTTTGAATGCTTCTCATCATCCCGTCAAATGCGGTTTTGTTCTTGCCAAATACGCTCATCAGTGAGTTGTACTTGTTGATGATGTCCGAGAATGAGTCAAACTAAAACATGAAGGTCCAGTTCAACGAATAATTTTAAAAAAAGTAAAGTAGATAGGTACTTACCACCTAATAACAATGGAAAACCCAAATGTTGAGCGGGAGTGACATCTTTTATTGAGTAATTCGCTGAAAAAGAGTGACTCTGGTGGGAAATGAGTGGGATCGTCTGGTTGGGAGAGAAGGAGGTTGGAAGATTTGTTGAATTAAAGAGGAAGCAGTTGTAGTGAGAGGAAGAAACGTGCTACCTCAGCCCTCCTCCCACTACCTATAAAACTTTCTGAGAGTGATTTCTCATTTTTGCCCAAAGGGAGGTATGTTGGATGTGCTTGAAAAGTTCGAGATTCTTAAGAGTGATAGGTCTGGTAAATGTCTGAATGAGGTGGTCCCTCAACATGTTTCACCGTTGATGGGTTCCTTCCTACAATAGCTTGGTTTCCCCTTCACGATGTTACCCTCACTAATGTTTGAGCTCCCTTTTCATTTGTCTGCCTTGATTGGCATTTGATGATCCTCCCAGGTCCCTTCACTTCTCTGAGCCAATAGGATTCTCCTTTCACTTATATCTGCGTCACTCTGATTGGTTATGACTTTCACTTTCTCGACCAATGGGATTCAAGCTCCCTTTCACTTATGACTATATAAGCTATGCTCTCTGTGATGTACCTTCAGTTATTGTTTGTTATTGACCTAACCGTTGAAATCGATTTAACTTGTAACTCATTATTTTCGTGGAATTAGAAAACGTTCTACTCAACTCCGTTTTTACTTTCTGAGAGTGGTTTGGTTGGTGAGCGAATGAATATTATTGAAAAGAAGGGAGTTGAGTTCTAGTGAAAGGAAGAGCCTTGCTACTTCAGCGCTCCTCCAACTACCTCTAATTCTCTCATTTCTGGGAGAGGTTTGGTTTTTGAGCGAGGGAATATTATTGAAAAGAGGGGAGTAGAGTTCTAGTGATAGGAAGAGCCTTGCTACTTCAGCGCTCCTCCAACTACCTCTAATTCTCTCATTTCTGGGAGAGGTTTGGTTGTTGAGCGAGGGAATATTATTGAAAAGAGGGGAGTAGAATTCTAGTGAAAGGAAGAGCCTTGCTACTTCAGCGCTGCTCTAACTACCTCTAATTCTCCCATTTCTGGGAGAGGTTTGGTTGGTGAGTGAGGGAATATTATTGAAAAGAGGGAAGTAGAGTTCTAGTGAAAGGAAGAGCCTTGCTACTTCAGCGCTGCTCCAACTACCTCTTATTCTCCCATTTCCGGGAGAGGTTTGGTTGGTGAGTGAGGGAATATTATTGAAAAGAGAGAAGTAGAGTTCTAGTGAAAGGAAGAGCCTTGCTACTTCAGCGCTGCTCTAACTACCTCTAATTCTCCCATTTCCGGGAGAGGTTTGGTTGGTGAGTTAGGGAATATTATTGAAAAGAGGGAAGTAGAGTTCTAGTGAAAGGAAGAGCCTTGCTACTTCAGCGCTCCTCCAACTACCTCTTATTCTCCCATTTCCGGGAGAGGTTTGGTTGGTGAGTGAGGGAATATTATTGAAAAGAGGGGAGTAGAGTTCTAGTGATAGGAAGAGCCTTGCTACTTCAGCGCTCCTCCAACTACCTCTTATTCTCTCATTTCTAGGAGAGGTTAGGTGAGTGAGTGAGAGAATATTATTGAAAAGAGGGGAGTAGAGTTCTAGTGAAAGGAAGAGCCTTGCTACTTCAGTGTTCCTCCAACTACCTCTAATTCTCTCATTCCTGAGAGAGGTTAGGTGAGTGAGTGATAGAATATTATCGAAAAGAGGTGAGTTGAATTCTAGTGAAAGGAGCCTTGCTACCTCCGCGCTACTCCATTTACCTCTACCCCTTTCATTTCTGGGGAGGTTTTGTGAGTGAGCTGCTGGGAGTAGACTCACATTGAGTAGTTGCTCTTCCTTCCACTAGTAGGTTCAAACACATGAGTTAATTTCTAAGGTGATGCCCATGTTTGATATTACAGCAACGTACGTAACTACCTGTTTCGTGGCTTTTGCAGCATCGTCGACAAAGTTTTTGTACACCATTGATTTCATCAAAAATTCGTCCATAATTTTGGCCACATTCACCAAGGAACACATACCCTTAACGACATTTTTATAGTTGGTCGTTAGCTCTTCCAGTTTAGCCGTTTCGATTTGAAGTTTTGCGAACGTCCTGTTCAGTTTGTTATGGTTCTGCTCATAAAGGTGCTGAACGTTGCACTGGTCATTGTACAAAATCCCTCGAATACGCTCAAACTCCGCAAGAATTTCGTTCTGATCGGATTTCAATTCTGCCAATCCGCTTCTTTTCGTTTCGAGTTGCTCTCTCACGTCTCGGTATTTCTGTGCAACCAAATAACTCCGGTACAGCTCCGACAGAGGGGACGAAAATCTATGAGAACTCCGATCGTAATCTACTAAGCTTTTTGATCTTGCACGCAATCTATTTTTGGCCATTTCTATCTCCGAAAATGCCGACTGAATCCCTTTCTCGATGTTTACTGACGTTACTAAGGTGCTACAATGAAGGGGAAATTGTAATCAATACCTTCCTACCTGCCTATTCAGCTTTATTATATTACATATTAATCTTTCCTTACCTACTGATTCAGGTGACCTCTCCTACACAGCTCTAACTAGGTATTTTAGAAGAACAAGATCATTGAAATCATATTTTTGATTTGGTCCACTTAACTAACTAACCAACGTCCCTTGAATTTTTGTTTAGGCTAATAGGTACCTACATTGTTTTTAAAATGGATATTCCAATTGCAGATTCGAACTCTACTAGAAAAACCTCGTGAGCAGTAAAGTTACCTCACTAATTACATAAGATCCGTTGGTTCGAAAGTGATTGCTTTGATCTGAGGTGCTTAATAGGCACCTAAATCCTTTTAAATGAAACATGAACATTTTAGAAACACACGATTGAAAATTCTTTCCGATTTATGACGATTTTTCAGAATATTTTCTCTTATGAAATTCATCATCATTTATTTTATAACCAATTTCTAAGTACCCACCTAACGGAAGCCAAATTGGTCGATTACCTCGTGAGTAGTGAGAGATCGATACGTGTTAATAAAATAAGTCACTTGTCCTTGCATTGTGTAATCAAATCAAGACCAATACACTTAATGCCTGAAAATGTCACCAAAACCGTAGGTATAGTTTTTTCCAACAAGGAATTTTTCAGTTTTTTGCGAACCGTCTGGATCCTATAGGTACAAATACCGCAAAATTCAACAAAGGATTACAATGCTAAAAACCAAAAACCTTTAATATTTTTTTTTTCAATAAACCCCTCAATGACGAAGGGGGCACGCCATTGATGAAAAAGTCTGCCAAGTGGGTCACATATGTTGTGATCAGCGACCTCTTCGCATTTCTGTCCATTCGCTTCCTTAGCTCAAGTGGTAGGAGCTCCGATTTAGAATCGGAATGATAGGAAGTCGATCCCCGGTCAAGGGAAGTTAATTTTTGATGACTCAACAGTATGGCGCAGTCAGTAGGACCGAACGGTCTCCTCAGAATTTCTCAGAGAAACAATAATTCATTAAGATTAGGTCATCAAAACAACTCCCTCCGAAGACACGAGTCGAGCCACCGCCTATTCGGACAAACGTTGAGGTCAGCAGATCCCCCGCCCCGTCAAATAAGGAACAATAACAAAAAACTCCGAAGCCAGTCAAAAATACGCGTACTCAATGGGTTGTAAAAACGCAGGCCCTGACTAGGTAACGGAGTACCTAAGATTTCCTAACGGGGGGGAAGATGTTGTGATCAGCGACCTCTTCACATTTCTGTCCATTCGCTTCCTTAGCTCAAGTGGTAGGAGCTCCGATTTAGAATCGGAATGATAGGTGATCGATCCCCGGTCGAGGGAAGTTAATTTTTGATGACTCAACAGTATGGCGCAGTCGGTAGGACCAAACGGTCTCCTCAGAATTTCTCAGAGAAACAATAATTCATTAAGATTAGGTCATCAAAACAACTCCCTCCGAAGACACGAGTCGAGCCACCGCCTATTCGGACAAACGTTGAGGTCAGCAGATCCCCCGCCCCGTCAAATAAGGAACAATAACAAAAAACTCCGAAGCCAGTCAAAAATACGCGTACTCAATGGGTTGTAAAAACGCAGGCCCTGACTAGGTAACGGAGTACCTAATATTTCCTAACGGGGGGGAAGATGTTGTGATCAGCGACCTCTTCGCATTTCTGTCCATTCGCTTCCTTAGCTCAAGTGGTAGGAGCTCCGATTTAGAATCGGAATGATAGGTGATCGATCCCCGGTCAAGGGAAGTTAATTTTTGATGACTCAACACATAGCACGGTGCTAGGTGGTGGCACATAGCTTCCTCGTATCCATAACCCGATTATATAGATGATCCGATGCATAGTAGTTAATCTCACAACATCAAGCTCCAAGTACCTTCCACTATAGGAAGGTCCTTCTTCCACTATAGGATGGTCCCTCATAGGGGACCATCTACACGCCAATCTGAACAATCCTAGGAAATTTCATCAAATTCGGATGAAAAATGTAAGTATTATGGCTGTTACAAGGATTTTACGTTTGCGCATGCGCTGAAGCTACTGTAAATATTAAGGCCTTGATTTTCATTGAGGACTGTCCACAACCTAACCCGCATATTCCCCGAAAATTTCATCGAAATCGGATAGAAAATGTGGAAGTTATGGCTGTTTCAAGGAATTCACGTTTGCGCATGCACAGCGGCTACTATCAGTCAGGGGGTAATGATTTTCATAGGGACCATCTACTATCTAATCCACATAATCCCTGAAAATTTCATCGAAATCGGATAGAAAATGTGGAAGTTATGGCTGTTTCAAGGAATTCACGTTTGCGCATGCGCAGCGGCTACTGTCCGCCGAGGGGTGATGATTTTCATAGGGGACCATCTACACGCCTACGCGCACAATCCCTGCAAATTTCATCTAAATCGGATCAGAAATATAGAAAGTTATGGCTGAGGTAAGGATTTCATGACACACACACAGACAGACAGAAGAGGAACCAAAATTGTTCAGGAAGGTCTAAAACGTAAAACGCGAGTGGAAATTTCGATTTTGGAGATTATTTTTTTTCGTCCTTGAAAAGTGAAAACAAAGCTCCCGCTACCTTGGTACACTCTGAAGCAATAAAACGAAAATGCAGCGCAGCAGCAAACTCAGCAGACGAACTGAGTTTTGGAGCGGAAAACTGCACTCAACCAATAAATCATAAAACGAGGAAACACCGCTCCAATACTCCTTCCCTCAACATGACTAAACCAACACAATAATTTTGAATTGCTGGATCTTTGTAACCGTTCGACCAATAGAGCTCAAATTGGTCACAAACTGTAGCTAATTTACCCAACTTTAAAAAGTTGGTGGACATAAATTATTGAAATAATCGTAATTTGGTAATTATTGTAAAAAAAACTGAAAAAAGTGAAAATATTTTACGGGTTTTAGAGCACTACGTCTTTAGTAAAGGGTTTTCGAGAATACAAATTTGGGAATAAAGTACCTTTAGGAGTCGGTCTTTACAACCTAATATGTTACAAGTGTGAGCCCCGGCTCACTGATGCACTCAGCCAGTGATGGGGCTGAGTAGCAAACCATCATACTCCCTTCCTCCATCGGGGGCCGGCAGGAGGGAGTGGGCTTAGAACCATCCCCGCTCCCAGACGACCCAACACCACCTTCGGGCGTCCACCACCAGAAGCGCTCCTGTCGGCATGACGTCAATTCCAGCCAATGACAACCGGCCCTGGGCACCCTGCCTGGACGCCTCGAGCAGGAGGGTGGGGGCTCATCGAAAGAAAGCTGACTACAACGGCGTGGGGCGGCCATTCCGGTCCTTGTCTTTGACGCTATCATCCACGCCCCTTGTACTCAAAGCTAGAAACGATTTTCGAACCCCTCAGTACAAGTAGTGTGAAAACCCACTTTCAAATTAATTCCAACAAGAGCTCCGAGCCCACGAGTCTTAATTCTGAACAATCCCCCAAGTCTGATCACGCTGGTAAGACCCCTGGACATCCAGCCTGGACGACTCCCCTTCAACTTCTCAGCACCATCACCGGATTTCCTACGGGCCCCGACGATGTGAGTGTCTAAAAACTAAAGTCTATACATTGGCCAATTGTATGTGTTCAAACTGTGTAGAAAGTAAAACTAGTCAACGATATATTTAACGAACATTTCAGTCGAGTCAGTAAAGTCAAGTCGAAGTTGTGTAAAGTAGTAAAAGTTGTTAAATATTGGAGAAGAGGAAGGAGGGAAAGTAAAAACACATTTCATTGTTGTAAACCATTTATTGCAAATTCGCACTGTAAATTCACATATCATATCTTTTCATTTCGAGTCAATTCACAACATTATTTTAATTAAAAGGTTCCTATTATTTGTAACCTTGCATTTATTCTTTCATCTACCTGGTTCCCCTAACAGACAGGTAAAACGTGTGCAGCTAGGATATTCGTGCACTGTTAGGTTCCTCGTGCACAGCTAGGTTTTTAGTGCGCTTCGTGCGCAGCTACATTTTCCGTGCACTTGGTATTTCCCTTCAGGAAAACAACATCAGTCCATCAGACATAGAAACACTCAGTGATCTAAGAGTATCTAGGCCCTTCAGGTTGAATTTAACTTCAGGAAATTGCACCGACCTTCGTGCCGCTACAGCCATCTACCAGGTAATTATCTACACCTATTTTAAATTTCACTTTCATTGCAAACTAGGTGTGGACTTTTCAATTACTTTAACTTATGTCAGTATATAGGTATCAACCAAAATTTTCGGGGCACAACTTGACCCCAAATGAAGCCCACATGCAAAATTTCATCAAAATGAGTCAACGGTAACTGAGGCAAGTGTCAAATTTTTATTGATTTTCGGATTCTGCGTACCTTGAAACGTAAACCAACAAATTTTGAGAGGGGGTTAAAATTGTATTTCTTGGTCGATTCCAAAGGTTCATTATTGAAAATAATAAACCAAAACGCAATGTTTGATGTGAAAATTTATTGGGCTATCAGGAAGTTACTTTTATTAGTATTTATTTTAATAATAAAATATGTAATTTTACTATCTACGATTTTATTCTATTAAAATAAAATCGAAGATAGCACCTACGCGTTTCCAACGTTTGATGTAAATAAATTGATTGGGCTATCAGGAAGGGACTTTTAACAGTATATTTATTTTAATAAAAAATATGAAATTTTACTAGGATACGTAGAAACTTTTTGGGTAGTCATGGAAGTTGAGATGTCAACAACTCTCTTAAAAACCAATCATTCGGGTCTGACAATGATACGAATATTCGCCTAGGATCACTCGAGTATTATGTAGGTACTTAACATGAATTCAACGGAGTTGGCCGGCTGCTTCGATGACTCAACTCTTCTTACTATGCAATGGAATTCTGTTACTCTTCAGCTTGGTGATATTGGCATTGTATGGAACTCTTGCTTTCGGTTCGTGCGAAACTTCAGGGCGTTTCAGCATTCACATCTTCCTGTTCGTGACTTACACCGTTGCAGGATCGATTTGGGTGGTTATGATGGTGGTAGCAAGAAAAAAAAACTGTGTCGCCTTATTCAAGTGAGTGTCACGCTCAACACAGATATGATACTACCTGTATTCTTAGCGTCCTTCCCAAATTTTTCAAGAAGTTCAATAGTAAATACCGAAAATAAATGCGCAATGAATTCAACAGGTGGGCGAGTCCAATGTTGATACCTGTGAATGTGTACCTCCTTGGAATACTTGTCGTGATCAATGGGGAATTGATGTGCGGCACACAATCACTCACAAATGTGATATTGAGAATCACGGTGAGCTCGTTGATCGTTGTCTTGTTCGTATTCAACCTTGTGATGAGGCACTGGGCTAACATGCTGAGACGAGAACTGGAGTACGAGGGAGGCATGTTGGCGGTGCCCTCGCATATAGAAAAAGTCCGTGAAGTCCGTACTTCGGCATCTATGGCGACCGAGACTCAATCTACGATTCCATCGTCTACAGTGAGTCAACCAACAATCTTCTTCTAACAGAAAGATTCCTAAGTAGAGTTCACGCTCAGTCACTTAAAAAGTTAGATCATACGTGTACGGTAAATATAGCATTTCCAAGTCAAATGAAACCTTTTCCAAGTCAAATGAAACCTTTTCCAAGTCAAATGAAACCTTTTCCAAACCAAATGAAACCTTTTCCAAGTCAAATGAAACCTATTGAGAAAATAAGTGAAATGAGGTAGGTACCTACCTAGATAGGTAGATACACTGCAAATTTCAGATCGATGCAATTGCACCTATCGTACAAAGAAGTTGCCAAAATGAAAATTCAACGAATTTTAGACATAGGATTATCGAAGTAGATCTCACCTTAGTAGAGTAGGAAACAAGTAAGTTTGACAAGTAATTTCTGACTGTTGAATGTGAGTGGGTACCTATCTACTCGCCACGCCCACACGGAGAGACAGATAATTAAGGGGAGTCACCAATACTTACATTGACTGATTGAACCTCTAAGACTGAATTTCTGAAATTTTGTAATATATTATTCCTCTACGATTGTTTACTTTACAGAAATACACTATGTTTAGAAAATGTTTCATTTGATTTGGAAAAAGTTTCATTTGGTTTGGAAAAGGTTTCATTTGACTTGGAAAAGGTTTCATTTGGCTTGGAAATGCTATATGACGCAAAATGTAATGCAGGAATGTCAAATTCAGTTTTCAGCTAGGCTAACCAGCTAAAACATTATTAACAAAATTAAAAATGCCGAGGAAGATACGGAACCTTTATTTTATAACAAACAAAGTTCTTATTAGGAAGATGAACTAGCGTTACTGGTCCTTAAAAGACCAATTAATTTCCGGAGAAACCCAATCAGAAATCATCCCATTTAACACATTTTGGACCGATGGAGGTCATTCGACTCCCATGAAGAATACCATTTGCTCCCATTTGCTACTCTCGAGCAGCGTTTTCTTGCATTTTCGAAACGTATTTCTAATAAATTATTAGTTTCTTACTATATTATTGCATTATTATTTTTTCACTGAAATTATCCTCAAGTCCAAATAGCAGGTACTATTCATCTCTGCTGCCCTACGGGGTCGTATGACCCCACACGTAAGACACATAAAAATCATAATTTTTATGACATGCCCCTATCAACAAGTAAGTCGAAAAATAAAATAACCATCAAATGTTCAATTTGTTTCTGAAAATCCTTGGTAAGTTCGGAATTTAGTTGCAGTGTTAAATCGTTAATATCTGCAAAAAAAAAAAAATAATAATAATTAGGTATCTATATTTAAATCCTATTTTTTGAAATATTGACCCCAAATGTTATGCTGTGTATACCCAAACATACACCAAAATAATTTTATTTAAATCCTAATTTTTGAAATATTGACCCCCAAATATAATGCAGTGTGTACCCGAATATTTTACTAAAAAACAATTGTAATTGAATCCTAATTTTTGAAATATTGACCCCAAATAATTTGCTGTATGTACTTACCCGAAAATTATTGCTTAATGACCCGAAAAAAACTAAAACAATTATATTTAATTTAAATCCTAATTTCTGAAATATTGACCCCAAATATTATGCTGTGTATACTCAAATATATTGACCCAAAACAAATCAAAAACAATTATATTTAAATCATAAATTTTGAAATATTGACTCTAAATATTATGCTGTTTTACTTACCGAAATATATTGACCATTCCGACCATTGAACCATTCTTGACCCCAAATATTATGCTGTATGGTGCATGCACCCAAATATATTGACCCAAAACAAACCAAAACCAAATATATTTCAATCCTAATTTTTGAAATATTCACCCCAAAAATTATGCTGTGTACCAAAATTTATTGACTTGAAAAAACCAATCTTGACCCGAAATATTATGCTGTATATACCCAAATAAACACCAAAAATAATTGTATTTAAATCCTAATTTTTTAAATATTGACCCCAAGTATTATGCTGTGTGTACCCAAAAATTATTGCTTAACGACCCAAAAACAAAAATAATTGTATTGAAATCCTAATTTTTGAAATATTCACCCCAAATATTATGCTGTGTGTACCTAAATTTATTGACTCGAAAAAACCAATCTTGACCCCAAATATTATGCTGTATATACCCAAATAAACACCAAAAATAATTGTATTTAAATCTTAATTTTTTAAATATTGACCCCAAATATTATGATGTGTGCACCCAAATATATTGACCCAAAACAAACCAATAACAACTACATTTAAATCCTGATTTTTGAAACATTGACCACAAATATTATGATGTGTATACCCAAATATATTGACACACAAAAAAAACCGTTGTATTCAAACCCTAATTTTTGAAATATTGACTCCAATATTATGCTTTATACACCCAAATGTATTGACCCAAAAATGTGTGCTCCCAAATATAAACAAAACATTATTGTATTTAAATAGTAATGTTTGAAAAATTGATTCCAAATATTATGCTTTGTGGACCCAAATATAAACCAAAAATAATTAATGGTATACACTACTACTATGCTGTGTCTACCCAGATTTATTGACCCGAAAAAACAAAAATGATTTTATTTAATTCCTAATTTATAAAATATTGACCCCAAGTATTATGCTGTGTGTACCCAAATATAAACCAAAAATAATTTATGGTATACACTACGGGAATGTGGATGTGTAGCCATTCGGTCATTCTTTCATCCCTACCTACTAACATGTTTTGTAATATTCTGAATTTAGTCGGTACCTGCTCACTCATTTAATAATAATGACTCAGCTGTAGGAAAAGCGCGTAATTTGATAATTGACTCCTAATTTGGGACATGAGTTTGGTACCTGACGAACTGCCACCGACCATTGATGCGTCCAATCTTGACATCCCTCAGACAGGTTCGGCCTACGTGGGCTGTGATTTGTTGCTGGACTCCTGAGCAGTTTTTTCACAAAATCTGATATCAGAGTCTATTTTAGACAGGAACTTTGTAAAACTTATTAATTCTTAGCCCTGATTATTATTATTTATCATATTTAGTGTGGAAAGTATTTATATTACTTATTTTAATGATTCCATGCTATTAGATGTTATTTTCCATCATTTTAGTGTTGGTGGAATCCAAAAATTGTTGGGTGTATCAGGATGAGGTGAGAAATGACGATCTCTATATTTGAGAAAATACAGAGTGGTCCGCATGTTGGAACCCTTGGACTATTTTCACTAATTGTGGGAGTAAAAAATTCGATTCAAAGCTCTAATATTCCCCATTAAGAGAGAAATTATATGAAAGTAAGACTTGAAATTCTCTTGATGAATTGGATTTATTATTCTTCGTAATTTTTTCCGTATAGGTATTTCAAAATTGCGCAACGTGTACCAATTTTTTTTCCAAATGGAACCTCCCGTTTTTCATTGCAAATTAGGATTCGACTCGTACCTACATACTTACTTGAAATCTCCCAATTTTGCTACTCTCTTGGTTTTGCTTCCGAGTCTAGGTACCAAGGTAGCGGAAGCTTTGTTTTCACTTTTCAAGGACGAAAAAAAAAGTTCTCCAAAATCAAAATTTTCACTCGCGTTTTGCGTTTTAGACCTTTCTGAACAAGTTTGGTTCCGTGTCTGTCCGTCTGTCATGAAATCCTTGTAACGGGCATAACTATACGAAGTTATTGTCCGATTTCTATGCAATTTTCAGGGATTGTGCGGGTTGGTGTGTAGACGGTGCCTTATGAAAATCATCATCCTCAGAGTGATAGAAGCGACTGCGCATGCGCAAACGTGAATTCCTTTTAACGGCCATATGATGGTGGATAATGTTGAGGGGGGGGGGGGGGGGGGAGATCACTATTTCTTGCCTAAAATACGTAATAAATTACATCGAGTGAAAAAGTTTTTTCGCTTACCCACTGTTATTAATTGACCTAATGGTCATCCAATGGGACGTCTCCTGGAATGCATGCATTACTAAACAATATGTTTTTTAAAAGGGCGTAAGTCCACAAAAATGCCATTTTGGTATTTTTTCATTTTTCCGTTCTTTAACCCTAGGCGCATCTTTTGCAATTAAAAGGGCATGACGTCTCCAACATGATAAAAATCGTCCTTGAAAATCTTGGTTTCTTTTAGAAGGGCGTTAATCCGGACTTACTTTGGTTGCGGAAACTTTGATTGTTTTCACATTTCATGGCTTAAAAAAATATTTTCCGCTCGCTTCAATATTTCCGCTCGCGTTTTACGTTTTGGACGATTTTGGTTTCGTGTTTTTCGTATCTGTCTGTGTGATGGACTGTCTGTCAAAAAATCCTTGAAAACTCCTCGATGAAATTTTCATTGAATGCTTGCGGGTAGATGATCTCCTATGAAAATCATCGCCCCTGAATCGATAGTGAGAACGTAACAGACATACCATTCACATTTTTCGACCGAATTCGATTACATTTTCTGGGATTATACGGATTGGGGTGTAGACGGTCCCCTAAGAGGGTAGTGCAGGGTATTTATTATTGATGTTTCGAGATTAGCTGCTATGTATTGGATCATCAATCTATACATCGGGGTTTTAAATACGAGGAAGCTATGTGCCATATACCCTTTGGCATACTTTTTTTCATTTCTATAGCAAATGTGTTCCATCATTATACGACTTTCCGGGTTGCCAATGATAAATGGAGTAATTTATCATGGTTTCAGAAAGCCTGCAATTCATAAAAAGTGAGATTGTACACGATATTTTTTTTTTTTTTTTAGAGAAGGGCGTGAGTCCATGGGGTAGATTAGCGAATTTGGAGTCCCTAGGTGGGAGATAAAAATCTGGGAAAATACTTAATACGCGTCAAATTGATTGCTGAGACAGAGACAAAAGTTTTCCTCTCACAATTTTATCAATAGCGGCATACAGGAAGTTTTTCTTGATTTCCCGAAAGTTTGGTTCCATGGATTTACGCCCTTTCAAAAGAAATCGATTCAATTTTGTAGTTTACTCTTCCTGCATACATCTTCCTCATTTCAATCATTACCCTTCATCTAATTCATTAAGTGCATTTCAAGTTTTAACCTTCATAATTATATAATTTCTCCCTTAAAGGGAAACTAATAGCTTTCAACCGATTGTTTTACTCCTACACGTTATTAGTGAAAATAGACTGGGGTTCCAAACAAGCGGACCACCCTCGTATAGTACTTTCACTTTTAATGGGGAATTTGCCTCAATTTTAGATTCTGGAATTTCAAGGCAAATCCTATTATAGGGCCCTAGAATAACGTTTAACACTAGGAATAACCAACGGAAAAAAATTACCGTAGGAGAAAATGACTAAACAAGTGAACCTCTGTTACAAAACACCGCGAAAATCGAGGAGTATTGTTGACGTCATACGAAAAAAAAAAAAAAAACGACGCGAAAGCAACGACAACAGACAGAGTTCTAGCACGCCACACAAAACGATCCAGTGAAATGGCTACTCGAATAATGTGATTCAAATCTTGAAACTAAATAAGAGAAGATGAAGAATAATAATGCTTGATAAACTAGTAGATAGATTCGTATTGTAAAAAAGTGAGTAATATTGTTTCTTTTGGTCAATTTTGTGTCAGGGTTCTTCCTGCCAGATCGTGGCGCACTCTTGTGCGCACTACTCGGAAGGTAAAAGTTCGTGTATGTGCCGCTTCTGTGGTAAGCGCCACAGAACCTCCTTTGAAGTCAGATTGGTAGAATATCCGTCACGTTTCAAACATGGCTGCCTCTTACACATTGCCACCACATTTAAAATTTCCATCTTCCTTAAATTCTCTAAATTTTTTGGATGCGTTTTCGAGCAGCTCACTATGGTTTTATTCCATAAAAATAAACCCTCATTCGAAAAAAAAAATAAAAAAATGTGAGGCAAATTCCCCATTAAACGTTTTTCACTTAGAATTAAACCTTTTTCACTTGGGATTAAATCTTTTATTGCTTTGAATTAAAGTTGTTCCTTTCCCAAGTAGGAAAGTTAATTTTTGAAGAAAATTTACGCTTGAAGACGTCATAAATACACAAGAAATTCACGGGGAACCATCCCCTAATTCATAGGGAGCCATCCCCAATTCGTTGGAGACCATTATCCAATTAACAGATGACCATGGTTGGAATAGATGACCATAGGACGACCCCTATGAATGTTTTGTATGTTAATGGAGTTTTCATGAATTAATTTTCTTCAAAAATTCACTTTCCGACATGGGAATAGAAACATTTTAATTTTAAGTCAAAAAGGTTTGAATGAAAGAAGAAAAAATGGTTCAATTCAAAGTAAAAAAATCACTGCAATTTATTTCACAACTGTTTATTATTTTACTGTAGATCACCCGTCTGCATAAAACAGATTTTCCACCTACTAGCAATAACATCGCTATCCTAGAGTTGTGGGTGCCTTCATTCCGAAATTTGGCTCTTGGTCGCAAAGGACAGAACTGAGTGACATGAAACGGACCGATTCCAGCCGGCTAACTTTAATCAAAGTATTTAATCAGCTTAAATTTGGACGGATATTAGCCCTATTTCCGTCATTGAACAATCTCTTGCGATTCATTCTCGTGGGGAGCAAAGGATTGTCCTACTTTGGGTGGTCTCATTCGATTCCAAAAATTCAATTCTATTTTAAACAGTGAAAAAACAATACTTTTTAACAAAAGTTTTCGAACTAGGTAGAACGTTTTGAAAATTTATAACAACGCCTATTTTTTCACCCCTTCGGAGTAACTGACGCTAACCAAAATATTCGCGGCACAACTAGACCCCAAATGGAGGCCATGTAAATACAGGGTGTCACCCTTACGGGCGCACCACCGGGCAGGGTTCGATTCTACAACTAATTTGCAACAAAAAATGTCTCTTCAGCAATTTTTCTTTAGAGGCTTTGTTTTCGACTTATTTCACATTTAAGATTTTTTTCGTGTTTTCGACCTTACATCACTAAACTTCCTTAATTGATAGAGTAAATTCAAATTGTATTATATCATTGGAAAGAACGTCAAATTTCCTATCTCCCTGATGAGGTCTTAGAAAATTTCAAATGAAAAGAACGGGTGTAAAATAAACCAAAAGTAAAAAATTGGTAAAGTTTCGAAAATTTTCACTTTTTTCAAAGTTTGTTTCTCGAAACGTCGTGAACGGAAATTTCCATGCTGTAAGCCTAAAATTTGCATGTGAATCCCAGCTTTCATTAAGAAAATGTCGTTTTTAGGGCAGAAAACGATCATTTTAGGGTGTAAATCGGCGTTTTTCACCAGAAATGCTTTCCAACTTAATAAACCATTTGACATGAAATTTAACGTAATTTTTGACGCTGAATCACTTTCTGATCTCCTCGACGATCAAATAGTACTTTTCAAGCCCTTTCCGTTGGGCAAAGGCTCAATCTCGTTGTTCGTTTTATCCAAAAAGTAGCGTCAAAAAGTACGTAAAATTTCATGTCAAATTATTTATTAAGTTGGAAAGCATTTCTGGTGAAAAACGCCGATTTACAACCGAAAATGAGTGTTTTCTGCACTAAAAACGTCATTTTCTAACTGAATAAGTGGTGTTTTTAGAAGAATGACTACACCGTTAGGAAGCTGGGATTCACATGAAATAAAAGTAGTTGTAAGCCTAAAAGGCTTACAGCATGAAAATTTCCTTTCACGATGTTTCAAGAAACAAACTTTGAAAAAAGTGAAAATTTTCGAAACTACAAATTTTTTACTTTTGGTTTATTTTACACCCGTTCGTTTTATTTGAAATTTTCTAAAACCCCATCAGGGAGATAGGAAATATTGACGCTATTTCCAATGATATAATAAATTTGAATTTACTCTATCAATTAAGGAAGTTATAGCCATTTTAGTGATGTAAGGTCGAAAACACGAAAAAAATCTTAAATGTGAAATAAGTCGAAAACGAAGCCTCTAAAGAAAAATTGCTGAGACATTTTTGTTGCAAATTAGTTGTAGAATCGAACCCTGCCCGGTGGTGCGCCCGTAAGGGTGACACCCTGTATACTAGATTTCATCAAAACTGGTCCATGGTAACTAAGGAAAGTGCCGCAAACGGGGGACGGACAGAATTTTGCTTCTGAGTCTCTCTCTGAAAAAAAAAGTTCTCCAAAATCAAAATTTCCACTCGCGTTTCACGTTTCAGACCTTCCTGAACAATTTTGGTTCTGTCTGTCATAAAATCCTTGTAACGCGCATAACTATACGAAGTTAGTCCGATTTCTATGAAATTTTCAGGGATTGTGCGGGTTGGTGTGTAGATGGTCCCCTATGAAAATCATCATCTCCGGACTGATAGAAGCGACTGCGCATGCGCAAACGTGATTTCCTTGTAACGGCCATAACTTCTACATTTTCCATCCGAATTCGGTCTCAACGCGGGGGTGTTTTAACTTGTTTCCTTGTTCGATGCTAGAGGTTCCATTATTGATAATAATACACCAAAAGGTTTGATTCAAAGTGAAAAAGGTTCAATTCAACGTGAATATAGGTACTATATAAGAAATGGTGTTAAACTCTAGGAATTGTTTTAGAATGTTCCAGATGGATTTCAATGAAGTAAATTCCCCAAAACTTGCAATTTTTAATATCAAGACAATTAAAATTTAATCGTTGTAATACCGACATATCTTACCCAATTATAGAGTTTTCCAACAATAAATTCTTAATTTCAGGGACCAAGTTGATGACAAAACGATGACAAAACGAGTTGATGACAAAGATGGACCCCAAGAACAGGCTGAACAGTAATAAAAACGAACGTATCAACTTTTAAAAGTAAATACTTTCTTTCGAAAACCCTACGATGTAAGATCGAACAAGTTGTACGTACAAGTATCGTGAAATTGATAAATCAACCTACCTCAATTATTTTTCGTTGTTGAAAAGCTAGAATCAGCGACGCAAGCTGCCATAGTAGACACCACATCCCAACCTTCCGTGGTATAGGTAATTAATGTTGAGGGGATCCAGTAGGTTGAATATTGAAAGTATTTGTATCACCTTGGCAGCACGAAGTGTTGAACAGACGTATGGTAATTTACGTCTCTACCTTGAAAATTATTACACAAAGGTTTATTATTTCCATAGCTTTTTCAGATTGAATTAAACGGTTTTCAAAATGAAGTCAACACTTTCGACAGCAAGTTTCGATCTGAACTAAACCCTTTAGAAAATGAAATCAACAGTTTACAATAAGAATTAAACCATTAACAAAATGAATTGAACACTTTCTTACAAGAGTTACAAAATCATGTAAATAATAACTTGAACGAGTTGACCAGTCGGGGAGAATATGGGAAACAGACCGTACAAACTCTGTTGATAATCTCTTCTGAGTGTATCTTTCACGTAATAACGAGATACCTTCTCTGTGAACTCGGCAATATCTATCTGCTGGACAATGCTGGAATACATCGTTCTGTGGAAGTTAGAGAGTTAGCGCATTCTTTGAACATGAATTAAGGCTAAATGTCACGATGTTTTAGTGTGATTCTGAAATGAGGGATGGCAGCACCATCGGGGCCGAATTTCGTTTACTCCTCAGTTGAGAACGGATCAAGATATTTTAGTTCTGCAAACGGATTTCTTGTCAAGATCACCGTAGAATTCCGGGTAATTGGTTTAGAAAGTGTGCAAAAATTTTTTGCACACAGTTCCAGCAAAAATTTGTTCAAATTTTGAACATTTTCAAAAAGTGGCCTTATAGCCACTTGCAGAACCTCCATCAGAATACGAATCCGTTTGCGGAATTTTTCTAACTTGATCATAGCCGTCGGATTCACGTTTTTACGATTTGGAGGGGGCCGAGGGGGGCGATCATGGGCTGGGGGGGGGAGGGCGGCGATCAAACGCCCCGCCGCCCGCCCGACCTTCACATTCATGTTTTGCTAGTATGCACCCTTTGGTCTCTATTCCTTTTCCTGGCCTCCTAATAGGTAGCTACCATCAACCTTCCCATTTCCAACTCCTCTGTCTTGAGGTTGATCGAATTGGGCGAAATTTCCATAAAAAGCAAGACATAGACAAATAACTTATGAGAAAGATTCTGCATTAATTTGATTTAGATAATGGTTTGCACTACTAAATAGTTGGTTCAGAAATTGTGGTAATTTCAGTTCACTGTACATGGACTAGGTAGGTACCTACTTAGTTGTTCAAGTTTCGTTGTACAAAATCTAGTTGCAAAAGTCATCTCACACCGTTCTAGTTGCACTAGCAATAGATGGTTTGAGGAGCTAATTCTTGACGTTGATTTCCAAATTTTGTGAACAGCTAATGACGATGAAAAAATAATTAGTAGGTAATTCACTCTGCAATAGTGTTGAAAAAGGTAAAAACACCTGTTCATTATTTACCAAAAATTCAAATATCTTTGAAATAATATCAAAATAAATCTAAATAATTGAAACTAAAATCCCCCGTGTCTGAATTTTTATTCTCGAATTCTCTCTTCTAAGAGTTAAATTATCAATTTTCTCTGTTTTTTAATGTCATTTTTGATTTCATGTAATTATAACTCAAATTACAAACATGACTGTCCCAAAATTACCGTTAGTGCACTAATAAATATCCTAGAACTAGGGATAGTGCTGTGGTCTTACAAGGTAATTACCATACAGATGGCAACCCTACATGTTTACCATTTCGGATTACTCAAAAAGTTCGAGAAGAGTTCAAGGTCGCACACCTTTCTCATTCGCTAGCGATCCCGGGTACATCGGGCACTGTTGACGTTCGAATACTATAGGCAGCAGTACTTTCGTCTAATTCGTATGATATATGTAGAAATTATGGCTGTTTCAAGGATTTAATGTTTGCGCATGCGCAGATGCTTTTGTCAATTTGGAGGCCGTGATTTTAGTAGACCATCTACACCCCAATCTCCATAATCCTGAAAATGTCATCGAAATCAGATGGGGAATGAAGAAGTTAAGACTGTTACAATTCACGTTTTCGCTTGCGCAGTCACTACTATTAGTGCGGGAGTGATTATTTTCATAGGGGACCATCTGCTCGCCAACCCGCACAATTCCTGAAAATTTCGTCGAAATCGGACAATAACTTCTTATAGTTCTGCCCGATACAAGGATTTCACGACAGATTCAAAGACAGACAGACACGGAACCAAAATTGTTCAGGAAGTTGTAGTTGTAGAACGCGAGTGGAAATTTTGATTTTGGAGATATTTTTTTTCTTCATCCTTGAAAAGTTAGAACAATACTTCCGCTACTATTGTTTTCACTTTTCAACGTTTAAAAAAGTACCTCCCTCCTTTGGTTTGGATTCCTACTCGAGTTTTATGTTTTAGACCTTCCTGAACAATTTTGGTTCCGTGTCTGCCTGTCTGTCATGAAATCCTTGTAACACCCGAAACTATACGAAGTTGATGTCCAATTTCGATGAAAATTGTTGAGGGGTATTATGCGAGTTGACGTGTAGACGATCCCCTATGAAAATCATCGCCCCAGTATCAATCAATAACATGTATAACATGGTACCAAACCATTATCAGAATCTTTCTCATAAGTTATTTGTCTATGTCTTGCTTTTTATGGAAATTTCGCCCAATTCGATCAACCTCAAGACAGAGGAGTTGGAAATGGGAAGGTTGATGGTAGTGTAAGCCGCAAATTGAAAAGGGAATTGTTTTTAGCAAATAAAGAAATTTTGAAAATTTGGTATGGTAGCGTGTTTTTGCCTGAGGGGCGTACCCTTCCCAACCTACGATCTACAAGCTATCTCGTCTGAACCAACCTGCTTTTGGAGGTACTCCAGGTGAAATCAACAACAACAAGTTGAGGAACCATAAACATCTATAATTAAGAAAATAGGAATTTTACCATTTCACAGGATAAATCAGTACACATTCATCAAAGGTAACGTCAATTAAAAGAAAGTCGTCACTTCGTGACCAAAACCAGAAACATAGGTAAGTATCTACAAGGTACGGGTATCGGTACCCTACTGGTACCCAACGAACAAAAACAAAGGTACGTATTTTGGTGACCACGTGGGCCACAGAAATATGAATTAATTCGATAAAAATCAGAAATCAAGGACAATATGCTCCTGGAATTTAACGGTATTCTTCAGGTAAGTATTTATAGAAAAGATATTTAGTGAGTAAGCAACAGGTAAGTATCAACCCCGTTACTTTAGAAATAAGAACGTAGAGTTATCCAACTGGACGAAATCAGCAATCAACAAGGTGAGTGAGAAACAACAAGTGAAGACCTAGGCGTCCTAAAGAAATGCAGATCGACCAGGTAAGTTTTAGAATTTAAGATATGGTAAGTATATTACTTTAAGTTGCTTTTAGCTTTAAGGTTTTACAAAAGAATTGATTAAATCGGGGTGGAAGAACCACCGCGAGGACTTACAACACGCTTGACGCGATATCAAGGTACGCACACGCTACCGCCGCTACGCGTCGGTACGGGTGGTGACTAGTATGATTTACGTAATTTAAACAGAAATTAATACTCTTTGATAACAGAAATTTGGCAAGAAATGTCATACAGTGCGTTTCCAACGATATTGAAGTGGTACTTTACCGTAGCTTCTCTGGAACTTCGTCTGACGAGGAAAAACGTGGTGGGTAGAAGACGGTCCCGAAGGGGTCTTTATGGAGAAAATACTTGGGTCTAGTTTTGCAAAATCGGGCAAAATCTAAACGAGTCTTTACAATTATCAATGTTCTTTCACTTTCGCCGGGGGGAAATATCCCAAATTCACATCCACTTACTAGCACAAATGGCTCCAACACAACGGTCAACTCTGCCTACAATTGAGGCGTCCTGGGTTCACGTCGAGACAGAACTGAAGCTTCCACGCGTAGGGGGTCGACGCTCCCCTCCCCGCAGCTCTCCTCCTCCCCCACCGCTTCCCCCATCACCACCCCGACCTCCTCGAAGGCTGTGGAGGGCGGTTTTCCCGCGGCCTTTCGAATTGGCGGCTTACATGACCCCTCCTTCCTCCGGGAGCCGTCGTCCTCGACGGTGGATTCCTGTTCGGCGACGCTGGGTATGGGGAGGGCTCGGCCGGGGTACCGGCGGGTAAATTCTACCTCGTACCGGGTACGCCTGCAGTGGCTACAGGTGGGGTCCACCCCCGCATGCGGTGGGTTGCAGTGATTTGTCAGCTGTCCTCGCTCGTGCCTCTTAATCATTCGCTCCCAGAAAGCCTTGCAGGAGGCGCACCTGAATCCTCTCATGACCGTGGGCGGTCGCATACATATGGGGCAGAGGTCTCCCTTCGATGTCGTCCTGCTTCTGGTCTCCGTACCCTCGATCTTCTTCATGGCTGGGGTAGGGAAGCTGGTAAACCCGGGATTCGGACGACCTTTACGCGGTACTGAAGAGGCGGAAGCAGACTCGGAATAGCTGGGGTCCAGATCCTCGTTGTTGTCGTCAGACTCCTCCGCCGAAGTATCCATTCCCTCCTCGGGGGTCACAATTCCTTGGTGCCCCCGCTTTCCCGCTCGTCTCTCGCTGATGGGTTTACTGGCTTTCTCTAGATGTACGGTAGGCCTGGCATTTAATTGCACCTTCATGGTATTCAGCTCCCCAGTAAGGTTGTCAATTCGTTCCTTCGCCCCCGGCAATGCTTCCTCCGCAATCGCGCATCGAGCTCTCCACCCCGCCACCTCCATCTCGTGCATCCGCCACTCCGGCAGCAATGCAGCCAGGTTCTCGAGCCCCTTTATTCCAGTCTCGTAAAACGAATCCAGCATTGCGTGGTGATCGGCCTGTCTCATGACTTCCATAGCCGCAGCCACCACCTCCACGTTTTCGATGGCCTCGCGCTCGTGTCCTCTAGAGCCCGTCGAGTCGTTCAAAGCGGAACGGGTCAGGCATTGCTGGCACGCCCCGTCATAGGCTCTTCTTACACGCTGCACGGACGGCAGGGCACGAGATAGTGGCGCCTCGTGCCCCGTTGGCTGCACCTCGGAGTTCCTCCGACCCTCCATCTCCTATTGGGTAAAAGAAAGTAGTTCCAGGTTAGTTGAGTCTTCCTCTGCATGCATCCTCCTGTACCTTATCGTTTCCTACCTAGCACTGTATGACTGCCATTAATATTTTCATTATGTTCTTTTTCAGGTCTGTTCCTACTGTCACCATTCTGGGTCTCCACTTAAAGGTAAGTTACCACATGTTCATATAAATCGGTATACATACATGTTTTTATTATAATTATTATATTGATTACATCTATATTATATATGTATCTATAATGTTTTTTTTTTTTTTTTTTTTTTTTTTTTTTTTTTTTTTTTTTTTCATTTTATTTTATTTTAGTCACCATACCCGTTTACATTACTCCGTACCCTGCGCTAACCCCAGCCAGCACCCCTTTCTCATGTAGCTTCTTGTAGTCACGGGGCGGGCGAGCTCGCAAGAAGTACGTACCCTCGCCCGTACCTGTCTCGCTTCCCCCTCCCGTCTCCATTAAGGCTGGGTCAGTCGATGGGCTTTTGGTAGAGGCACCTTCCGTACCTTCGTTTGGCCCGTCCAACTCCTCCAAAATCGGAAGGTCAGCTTCCTCGTTCCAAGCGTCATCCAGCTCCCAATTCTTCTCACGCTCCAGGGGTTCCTCAGGCATCCGTACCTCGGGCGTAATTCCCGCATCCGGTTCCTCCAGTACGGCATCATCGGGCACACCGTTCACCGTGGCCGGCTTCAGTCTGTTTATATGGACCACTTGTTGACGAGCCCCCAGCAAGTCCTGAATTTCATAATTCATGGCCGAAATTGCCCTCTTCACTCTCCAGGGCCCCGACCAGGGACTCCAAAACTTCCGGCACTCCCCGGAGGGTAGGTGCATTTGTTTTAAGTACACCCGATCTCCCTCTTGGTACTGCCTCGTGCTTCGTCTTCGATTTATTCGGTCCGCTTGCTGTTTCCATGCCCTATCCAAGCACCTCTTGGCTATCCTTCTGGCCTCCATTAAAGTGCGCAACTCGACTGAGCGGTGACCATCGCTGGGCCGGGTCCACTCGGTTGCATTTGGAAGGCGCAGCTCCCTTCCATACGTTAAAAAATTCGGAGAGTACCCCGTGCTTTTATGTGGGGTGGCTCTATAGGCCGCCAACACTATGGGCACCATTCGTTCCCAGTCCCTCGTCTGCCGGACCACCTTTGCCATTATGTTAGCGAAGGTTCGGTGGAACCTCTCGCACACCCCGTTCCCCTGTGGGTGGTACGCTGTGGTCTGCACCTTGGTGATCCGCCAAGTCTGACAGAGTTCCTGAATGAGCTCAGAGGTGAACCCCGTACCCCTATCGGTCACCAATCTCCGGGGTACCCCGTGGTAGGGTATGTATCGTCCTACCAACACGCGAGCGACCGTTTCAGCCGTTGTGTTGGGTACCACATATGCCTCGGCAAATTTGGTGTAATGGTCCACCATAGTCAAGACATACTTGGGGCCACCAAGTGTCACCAGTGGTCCCACGAAGTCCATGCCCACCACCTCCCCAGGTGCCGAGGGTATCAGTGGTCGCTGTATCGGGGCCGACGAATGTCCCGGTGCATTCCTTCGTTGGCACGGCTCGCACGCGGCGATGAACGCCTTCACATCCCTCCGGATCTTTGGCCAATACCCCGCTCGACGCACTAGTCGCTCCGTCACTTCCGCCCCCGGGTGCCCAGCCCAGGCACTACCATGACACGACACCAGTACCCACTCCCTAATTGTTACGGGGATCAGAGGTACTCGTCCCTTCTCCCCCTCGACCTCAACAGGGATAGTCCATACCCCGTCCTCCCGTTGCACCCTATCCCGGTGTTTCGCAATCATATCCTGCACCCACGGGTCCATATCCTGCGCCGCCCCCATCAAGGGTTTCGGGACCTCCACATTCACGGCAGCCACGTGCATCCGACTCAATCCGTCAGCGTGACCCATGTTCGCGCCGGGTCGGTACCGCGGCTCAAAGTCGTACTCCGCCAGCCTCAATGTCCACCGACCAACCCTCGAGGTCGGGTCCCGCAGTCTCAGTGCAGCAGTCAGCGCCATATGGTCCGTCTCCAAAATGAACCTTCTTCCCAGCAAATACTCCTGATAGTGCCTGCATGCCCAAACCACCGCCAAAAGCTCCCGCTCAGTCGCCGAGTACCTAGTCTCCGCGTCGTTCAGTTTCCGGCTAGCAAACGCCACTGGTCGTTCGACGTCCCCACATTTCTGGGACAACACCGCTCCCAGCGCGCTCTGAGAGGCATCGGTGGCCAGTATGAAGTCCCGGGTTAAGTCCGGGTAAATCAACACCGAGTCGGATAAGAGAGCCTCCTTCAACGCTTCAAATGCCTTACTCTGCGCCTCTCCCCATCCGAAATCAGTTCCCTTCTTGAGGAGTCCAGTCAGTGGGACCGCCATGCCCGAAAATCCAGGCACAAAACGGCGGTAGAAGCCCGCCAGCCCCAAGAAGGCGCGCACCTGACTCGCCGTAGTGGGAATGGGGAACTCTCGCACCGCCCGTATCTTCTCCGGCTCCATACCGACCCCTTCGCTCGTGATGCGATGTCCCAAATAACTTGTTTCCTGCTGTAGGAATTCGCACTTGCCAAGATTAGCTCGAAGACGGGTCTCCCTAAGTCGCTCCAACACTCTCGTTAGGCTATCCAGGTGAGCCTCCAACGTCGGCGAGAATACTATGATGTCGTCCAAATAGACCAAACAATCGTGACCAATCAGTCCGTCAAGAGCATTGTTCATTGCCCGCTGAAAAGTTGCGGGTGCATTCCGGAGGCCGAAGGCCATACGCGTGTACTCAAAATGGCGCCCCAAGACTGAGAACGCTGTTCGCTCAATGGAGTCGGGGTGCATTCCCAACTGATGGTACCCCGACACAAGATCAATCTTCGTAAAGTACCGGCACCGCCCCAACATCGATAGGGTGTCCTGCAAATTCGGCATAGGGTAGGCGTCCGCCTTAGTCAACTTATTCAGACGTCGGTAATCTATACACATACGCCATTTTTGGGGTTCCCCCTCCGGTGTCTTTTTCTTAACCAAGACCACCGGGGCCGACCACGGACTCTTTGAGGGTCGGATTACCCCATCCTCCAGCAACCCATGGAGCTGTTCCTCCACCTCCTCCCGGAGGGCGTGGGGTATCGAATACGGCCTCACATGAACGGGTTCCGCCTGTCCGGTGTCAATGACGTGTTCCACACCCAAGCGACACCCATCCCGGTCGGGTTTATCAAAAACCTCCTCGAACCTGTGAAGGATTTCTCCCACTCGGCTCCGCTGTCCCTTGTCCAGATGTTGTAGCTTAGTTACTAACTCGGTCCGGGTATCGGGTCGTTCCTGGTCCCATCGTTCCATAGGCATCTCCTCCGCGTCCCCAGCCGCGTCTCCCGGGTCGTCACCAAGTACTGCCCCAATCCTTCGGAACTCGATGTCCCCGATTGGGAGTCTCGTCACCGGGTAACCCACACTCTCGACCGTCCCCTCAATTTCCAACTCGATGCTCCCGTTGGTTTTCCTATCAGCGTCCGCCATATTCCTCCTCAGTTTGGCCGTCGACACCTCCGCCCGTCGTTCAGGGATGGGCATCTCCATGCGCGGCTCATCAATAGGCACGTCCATACCCGGCTCAACCTCGGGTTCCTCCAGGTGCGACACGAGTTGCTGTACCTTCGTACCCGGCTCAGCCACGGGTACCTCCACATGAGGCACGAGTTGTGGTGCCTCAGTATCCGGCTCAATCACGGGCACATCCATACCCAGTTCGACGGTGGCCACGTCCAGCCTCGGCTCGACGACGGTCAAACCAACCCGAGCCACCCCCGACTCTTTCCGGCGATCTGCGACCCCGCGGCACGGCGCCACCGTAGCCTCTCGCCTATCCGGACGGATCAGAAGCGGTACCTTCTTCATAAGGTCTAGGCCGAACAGGTCGAGGCCGGTTCCTTCCTGAGAAAACACCAGAAAAGTATGCCTGGTCACAGCCCCGCACACCTCCACCGTCAGTTCCTGTTCACCGCAGAAGTTCAGCCGATTTCCATCCGCTCCCCACGCCATAGCCTTAGTGGGTCTCAACAACGCACCCCCCACCGGTTTCGCCAGCACCGAGATTGCCGCACCCGTGTCCACGATCAGCTCTCGGGGCTCTCCATCCAGGGTAACGCCCAACCTTATTGGTTGCTCCATTTGATAGCGTACCATGGGCACATGCCCCATTGGATACGCGGGAGGTTCTCTCTGCACCGCTTGAGTCGCGTCCTCAATAGCCGGCACTTTTGTACCTCGGGGATGGGACACCGGGGTTAACAACTTCTTTTTGTGGCAGTCGGTCTCGAGGTGCTCCCTTACTCCGCAGTAGTCGCAGTAGATGGTTTTCTGGGGGTTGTTCACACAGTCCACCGGAAAATGCTCCATACTAGCACAGAACATGCACGGGTACCTCGGCGTTGGTTTGGGGGGGGCTCGTGCCCCCGCCAAGGGTACCTTCCCAGTGTTCCGCGGGCATCTCGCCGCGAAGTGCCCCGGCATTCCGCATTCATAGCATTTTCTTTCTTCGCGTACCGCGACGGCCGATATTCCCCACTTCGTGTCCTCATCCGAGTCCAACTCGAGCGTCTCCCTCAATTCCTCCGCTCTCTTTAACGCGGCCTCCAAGGTTTCAGGGGGATTGTTGGTTAATAAGGAACCCAGTTCCTTAGGCAACCCTTTTATGAACGCTTTTAAGGTTTTCCGTCTTACCCAATTCTGCCTCTGTGGGTTCGTCAAATCCGGCCCCTCCTCCTTAACCGCCGATCTCGCCAGTCGGTGTACTCGCTCCGCGAACTGACGCAGCCCCTCACCTTGCGCCACCTTTGCCGCACACAGTGACGCGGCCGCCCGTTCCGGGTTCTCCGTTTCGAACCATGCCAGCATCGCCTCTCGTGCCTCATCATATGGGTTGAGTCCCGCATGCGTCGGAGCGTTGTCAATCAGGAATTGCTTGGCTGTACCCTTGACTTTGGCGCGCAACAGTCGTATTTTTTTGTTTTGCGTTAGGTTTCCCGCCACCTCGTCGAATACCTGAAAGAACGCGGTCACCGGCAGCGCCCCACTTTCGTCCGGGTCCCAGTTTTCTATTTCCAAAAACATCGAGCGAGGCACATCCGTGTCGGGTACTACCTGAGCCGCATTACTTCGCCCCTTCCCGGCTAGGTCATTATACGCCCTCATCAACCTCTCGAGTTGACCCAGCACTCCGCTCATCTCTACCTCCCCCGCTCTCCCAGGGTGCTGGCCCGGTTCGCTCATTGTAACGGTTTCCACAAATGCTGACTACCTGAGCACCTCCACAAGCCCGCTCAGACGGATTTACTACGATTTCTATGAGTTCGTGAAAAGCGTACTTTTCATGAAATCCCCTAAGCTGCCACCAAATCTGTAAGCCGCAAATTGAAAAGGGAATTGTTTTTAGCAAATAAAGAAATTTTGAAAATTTGGTATGGTAGCGTGTTTTTGCCTGAGGGGCGTACCCTTCCCAACCTACGATCTACAAGCTATCTCGTCTGAACCAACCTGCTTTTGGAGGTACTCCAGGTGAAATCAACAACAACAAGTTGAGGAACCATAAACATCTATAATTAAGAAAATATGAATTTTACCATTTCACAGGATAAATCAGTACACATTCATCAAAGGTAACGTCAATTAAAAGAAAGTCGTCACTTCGTGACCAAAACCAGAAACATAGGTAAGTATCTACAAGGTACGGGTATCGGTACCCTACTGGTACCCAACGAACAAAAACAAAGGTACGTATTTTGGTGACCACGTGGGCCACAGAAATATGAATTAATTCGATAAAAATCAGAAATCAAGGACAATATGCTCCTGGAATTTAACGGTATTCTTCAGGTAAGTATTTATAGAAAAGATATTTAGTGAGTAAGCAACAGGTAAGTATCAACCCCGTTACTTTAGAAATAAGAACGTAGAGTTATCCAACTGGACGAAATCAGCAATCAACAAGGTGAGTGAGAAACAACAAGTGAAGACCTAGGCGTCCTAAAGAAATGCAGATCGACCAGGTAAGTTTTAGAATTTAAGATATGGTAAGTATATTACTTTAAGTTGCTTTTAGCTTTAAGGTTTTACAAAAGAATTGATTAAATCGGGGTGGAAGAACCACCGCGAGGACTTACAACACGCTTGACGCGATATCAAGGTACGCACACGCTACCGCCGCTACGCGTCGGTACGGGTGGTGACTAGTATGATTTACGTAATTTAAACAGAAATTAATACTCTTTGATAACAGAAATTTGGCAAGAAATGTCATACAGTGCGTTTCCAACGATATTGAAGTGGTACTTTACCGTAGCTTCTCTGGAACTTCGTCTGACGAGGAAAAACGTGGTGGGTAGAAGACGGTCCCGAAGGGGTCTTTATGGAGAAAATACTTGGGTCTAGTTTTGCAAAATCGGGCAAAATCTAAACGAGTCTTTACAATTATCAATGTTCTTTCACTTTCGCCGGGGGGAAATATCCCAAATTCACATCCACTTACTAGCACAAATGGCTCCAACACAACGGTCAACTCTGCCTACAATTGAGGCGTCCTGGGTTCACGTCGAGACAGAACTGAAGCTTCCACGCGTAGGGGGTCGACGCTCCCCTCCCCGCAGCTCTCCTCCTCCCCCACCGCTTCCCCCATCACCACCCCGACCTCCTCGAAGGCTGTGGAGGGCGGTTTTCCCGCGGCCTTTCGAATTGGCGGCTTACAGTAGCTACCTATTAGGAGGCCAGGAAAAGGAATAGAGACCAAAGGGTGCATACTAGCAAAACATGAATGTGAAGGTCGGGCGGGCGGCGGGGCGTTTGATCGCCGCCCTCCCCCCCAGCCCATGATCGCCCCCCTCGGCCCCCTCCAAATCGTAAAAACGTGAATCCGACGGCTATTATCAAGTTAGAAAAATTCCGCAAACGGATTCGTATTCTGATGGAGGTTCTGCAAGTGGCTATAAGGCCACTTTTTGAAAATGTTCAAAATTTGAACAAATTTTTGCTGGAACTGTGTGCAAAAAATTTTTGCACACTTTCTAAACCAATTACCCGGAATTCTACGGTGATCTTGACAAGAAATCCGTTTGCAGAACTAAAATATCTTGATCCGTTCTCAACTGAGGAGTAAACGAAATTTTCTTCATTTTGGTGCTGCCACGTGGTGGCAGATTTCACAACTAAAGTCAGGACATTTAGCCTTAACATTTCGTGCCACCGTATTCCCCAATGCTGAATACAATGGACCTTCTCCAAAGTAAATTCAGTTGTGAGAAGCTTATTATCCAGACCTCAAGACCACCTTCAAGTAATGCAGAGCAATCACATCCGTCGACTCTGCCGCTTGTGTTAGGTACCTATGCACTCTTTCTTGCTCCTCCCAGCAGCAACAGCCCTTCATTAATATTTGAAAGACAGTGTGTTATTTAGTTAATTTGTTAACCGTTTAATTCATATCAAAAATTGTTTATTTGATTTTGTAAATTGTTTAACCCTGAACTTGGCAAAAGTACCCCAAGGCGATTCTTTCACATGTTCATTCCTACAGTGTAAAACCCTCCAAAAACATGGTGAATTGAAAAAGCTTCTAAAATGTTCAAATTTGAACAGATTTCAAGATGTAGGTATCTATTTATCGTACACTGCCGAGTCACCGATGAGTGGGAATTGTTATTAAATAAAATAATATTTTATTTATATTATAGTAAAGTAAACAGCCATTTCAGGTTGGATTTTCGTCCGACTGCCATTCCTGGCGTCTCGGACGTCATCAGATCAGAATTTTATCTGATGATTTCGCTCATGGCTTCCCATTGGCCTCACCGACTTGCCCGAAAATATGCTCCCGAGGCGAGCCTCGAACTCACGGCCCCTGCAACCGGTCCGAGTCTCGTCTCCAGAGACACATGCCGTAGCTCGCTCGGTCACAGCTGACCCCCTAAATAAAAAATGAAATTAAAATTAAAAACGAATCCATACATGGATGAACTGCTAGTAATTGTACCTTCTCACTTGCTGAACGCATCAATTGGATAAATGATGTAACGTGAATGTACACAAATAAATACAACTACTACTACAGTGTGCCCTTGGCCCTCTAAGCAGTGGCGGCTGGTCAGGGTAGGCAAGGTAGGCACCGCCTAACCTGCAATCTATACTTAAAAAACGCTTAATTGAAAAAAAAAAATATTTTAATTAAAAAAATAAAAATAAATAAAATTTTTGAAAAAAAGTTGAGTTTTCTTTTCTACATTAAATTAATTATTCTTCGAAGTTGCTGAGTAATGGTTATAGAACTCAATCTCACTTTGCTCAATGGGAAATAAAGTCAACTTGAAAGTGGAATGAACCAGCAGAAAGGAACCGTTCTATGAACCAGCAGAAAGGAACCGTCCTATGAGCCGTTCTATGAACCAGCAGAAAGGAACCGTTCTATGAACTACACCCCCCTTCCCCCCGCCATAAGAGCGAGGAACAAAGGCTCCTTAGGCGAAAGCGCGTTTTCGCCTGACATGCCATTCATCAGAAAAAGAATCCATTGATAAAGAATAGGCTAAGATAGACGATCCCCTCCCACTAGTTAGGCGATGGGAGCTTGGAGGGGAGTTTCGCCTTTCATATTTCCCCGATTTCGCCCTCCCCTCTAAGCCACCCCCGTGTTAACTTCTCCCAGAGTTGACAACCCTACTGATAAATCCGTATATCTACGAATTTTTGGTTCTCATCCCAAATAACCGATTTTTCATCAAAATCAAGGGATTTTTTGACTTGATTCATTTTTGAACTCTCGAGCTTTGTATAGTATTTATAAAACTGTGGTGGTCCTTGAGGGCGCCGCCTCCAGGGGAGTAGGAGCATACCCCCTCCTACTCCCCTAATGTACTTAGGGGTATAAAAGAGGCGAAATGCCCATAATTATACATTCCATTAATTGAACTCGATGCGTTATTATTTCATCTATCCTGATTACCACACTGGTGACCCCGACGTGTGGGAATAAGGACGTGGGGCGTAAGGATTTTCACTCTTAATCTCGGATTTTTCAAGGGTTAATTAGGCTTGAGTATGGAGAAATCTACCTATAGGGTTGGCAACTCTGTACTTCATGCCTTCTTCGTATTTACCCTTCCCCTCCTTTCTTATCAGAACTCGGTCTGAACTTTTTGCCCTTTGCCTTCGACTGTTTACCTTCCGTTTTAATTTTCTCGGTGGCATTCGCGTTTGTGATCGTGATATCGTGATGGATGTTATTTTAGCCCTGCTTGATCAGCCATTCTCGCGATGGAAAGAAGAAGATAAGCAAATCTTGGTGAGAAATGGACGGCCAATTCCGCAGGTTAATTTATCTAGTAACGACCACAAACAAGGTAAAACCTATACTCGTACTTTCACTAGATCCTGGCTCGATAAATACAAATGGATTTGTATAAGTTCTTCCAAAAATGCATTATTCTGTTGGCCGTGTTTATTGCTGAATAATTGTAAAAGTCCGTGGAATTCTTGTGGCTATTCTGACCTCAAAAATGTATCTACTGCCATAAAAAAACACAATGACTCGAAAGATCATTTAGGTGCCACAGTTTGTCTGAAAAGACTCGAAAATAACTGTTCAACCGTTGCCGAAATGCTTGATGTCCATCATAAAATCAGCAAGGCTGCATTTAATGATAAAGTTAGTCTGAATCGTAGGGTAATGGCAAATATAATAGACACAGTTATTCTTCTTGGAAAAACTGAGCAGCCTTTCAGGGGTCATGATGAATCAACAACATCTTTGAACAAAGATAATTACGTTGAGACATTACAAACTCTTATTGATCACAATTCAGCTGATGTGAAAATTCATTACAATTCTATGAAGTCCATTTTTTTCTGGAAATTCCAAAACTATACAGAATGAAATTATTGAAGTTTTAAACACAGTTTTGCAGGAATCAATAACATGTGCTATTGATGGGGCTCCATTCTTTTCTATTCAAGTAGATGACACTACTGATATCACCCAAAAATGCCAATGTACCATGATTGTTAGATTCGTTAATCCTATTGGTGAAATTGTTGAACATTTTCTGGGCTTCGTTGATGTTAGTACAGGCCGAGATGCTCAGAGTATGTTTGTACATCTCAACAATCAACTTTCGAAGTACAGTTATAAGGATAAGCTTGTTGCCCAGTGTTACGACGGTGCTAGTGTGATGTCTGGTCATCTGAATGGTCTGCAGAGTAAAGTGAAAGAAGTTGTCCCACAAGCATTGTTTGTTCACTGCTATGCTCATCGACTTAATCTCGTACTTCAAGACAGCTGTAAAGGAATTCGCGAATGCCGTATATTTTTTGCTACCCTTTCTGGAATTTCCACTTATTTTCATGGTTCGTCAACAAGGACACAGGTAGTTGATAGAATTGTTGGCAGGAGAGTACCACAAGTCGGAGCGACCAGGTGGTGCTCTAGGTCCAGAGTCATATCATTGATAACATCAGAGTGGGAAAGTTTCATACTAGTTTTTCAGGAATTAATCCAAGATCCGTCCTCCACGAATGAAACCACTCTTGGAGCAGATGGATTTTTGGGAAAATTTACTGATTTTGATTTTGCATTTATGGCACAAATTTTCAATGACATATTCATCCATACTGATATTCTTTTTGATGTGCTTCAGAAAAAATCTCTGGATGTCACGTACTGTTTGAGAAAAATTAATGAAACCAAAATTTTGATTGAAATTAAGAGAAGTGAAGACCATTTTCAAAAATTCTATGACCTGATATCTCAAACCTTAGATATTCCTTGCAAAAGAGGAGTGTCAAATCCAGAATCGCATAAATTTAAGTTAAAACGTTTATATTTTGAAATTATTGATTTTATTACCTCTCAAATATCTTTAAGGTTTGGTGATATGAATAAGCTGAAGTTTTTTGAATTGGCAGATACTTCCTCTTTTTCAAAATACTGTGATAACTTCCCTTCTGACGCATTGAAAGCACTTAGCACTGCCTATCCTTCTTTATTCTTAGATCTAACTAAATTGAAAAATGAGTTATCATTCATCTATCACGATAAAGACATGAACAAACTGTCCCCACAAAATATTCTGAAATATCTGGTTGAAAAGGATTTACAAGGCGTACTTAGCGAGGGTCACAAATTCTTTTCATTGATTTTAACAATACCATCTTCCTCGTCGTCCGCAGAGCGAAGCTTCTCATGCTTGAAACGGGTAAAAACGTATTTGAGAAATACGATGGGCCAAGAAAGACTTAGTGCATTGGCGACGTTTTCCATAGAAAAGAGATTATTGATGGATTTAAAAGCGAATGGGGCTCTTCATGAAGTAGTTATAGAGAATTATGCTAATCTTAAAGACAGAAAGATAGATCTCATCTTCAAACTCTAGTCATGAAGTAGTTATAGAGAAGTATGCCTATCTTAAAGGCAGAAAGATTGATCTCATCTTCTAACTCTAGTCATGAAGTAGTTATAGAGAAGTATGCCTATCTTAAAGATTGGAAGATTGGACTCATCTACTAACAAAGCCTGTAGGACAACGCCTCTCTTGTAGGATGGGTGCTACCACATATATATATAATATTACCTAGATCAGATCCCAATTCAGATGCATGCCATATCTAGTATGTACGATGGTATCTCTGATCTTATAGGATCATTAGGTATTTAACCCCTACTAAGAGGAATATTTAAGAGTGGTTGAGTTATTGGAAGTATAATAATGAAGTCAATAGACTGAAGGAGGTCTGATAACACAGTCTGAAAAAACAATTATGCTGTGATAATGCAAATTACCTAGTTTACCAAAGTCACCTAATTTCAAACAAGTAAGCTACTGACGGGACCAAACGTACCTTCCTTCAGTTTCCTATAAAATGGTTAATCTGTCTTTTGGTAAGATCCACATGGATGGGTGGTTGGGGTGGATCGGGTGGGACACGGATCTGGTGCGCCTCCCCGGGGCGTGTCCTGGTTACTGGCCCTTTATACATTGAAAGGGCTTGCTGAGCACCAGATGTATCATTGATTAACATAAATAAATTAGTGATCAATAAATTCATGAAATTATTGTCAGTTCATTGAAATTGCATCGTTGTCTGAGATTCAGTAGCTTTCTTGTTCCATGAGTCCATCTATCGACACCCCCCCCCCCCCCCTTTTAAGCTTACGTTTGTCGCCTACCCTGTAATGATCTATCAGAGCCGCCACTGCCTCTAAGTAAAGTAAGCAACCATTTCAGGTTGAATTTTCGTCCGACTGCCATTCTTGGCGTCGCGGACGTCATCAGCTGTCTCCCTAAGGGGAGATCAGAATTTGTTCTGATGATTTCGCTCATGGCTTCCCAAACATCACCGCCCTGGGTTGGAACGAGAGATTGCCGATCGTCTAATAGACAGAAAACTTTCTGCTGGCGACCAGACTCGAACGCGCGTCCCCGCAAGACGGTTCTTATCCTATCACCGCAGTCGGGTACACCGTCCACTAGACCACCGACGCCCACCCCTTGGCCCTCTAAAAACATGGTAAAACTGAAAAAGCTTCTATAATGAACAGAAAACTCTATGGTATATTAGACGTTGCGAAGTATAGGGTTAATTCATACTGTAAATTGTTTATTTAATGTTGTAAAATGTTCAATTCAATTTGATATGTTGACTTTTTTTGAAAACTGTTTAATTCAATCCGAAAAAGCTTTATATAGATCACCCGTCTGCAAAGAACACGGCTTCGCCATTGTCGCTTCTTTTTTTCTTTAATAAACTCCCCTCAAAAACTGAGGAGGACGCCATTAATGGAAAATAAAATAACAAATCATATTAAATTAATGGGGAGGATGCCGGCCCTAACCATCGTTACTAACTACCTACCACCTATCTACTAACCATAGTTACTAACTGCCTACCACCTATCTACTAACCATAGTTACTAACTGCCTACCACCTATCTACTAACCATAGTTACTAACTGCCTACCACCTATTTTTTTTTTTTTTTTTTTTTTTTTTTTTTTTTTTTTTTTTTTTTTTTTTTTTTTTTTTTTTTTTTTTTTTTTTTTTTTAAATCTCCCCTCAAAGACAAAATGTCTTTTTTGACGGAGGGGGCACGCCATAAAAAATAAAATAAATAAATAAATAAAATAATGGGGAGGACGCCCAGGACTCACCCGACGCCGGCCCTAGGGATGAGGGAAGATGAGGAAGGTGGGGGTGGGAGAGAAGGATGAAGGGAAGTGCCTCTATAAAACGACCACCAGTTCAAATATGAGCCGAGCAGGACACGGGTGGTGATACCACGGAGTACGCCTACTGAGATGCCCAACTCGCGCAACTCCGTGGCACTTTTCCCGCACCACACACCGCGCCACGACAAGGTTGCAGCCATCACCCTGATGTTGTTGGGTGCCACTCCTTTTAGCTCCGACACTGCTTGCCGTAAATCATTTGTGTCATATTTCCTTATCTTGGCCCGCCAAGTCTGCTCCATGTCCAAGCTGCCATTGACAACTTGGACATCCAGGATAATGCAAGACTGGTCGGGCTTGACAGCAACAATGTCGGGCTTCTTACCCTGGTCACTTGGCATGTGATACAATCTCTCTCTCTCAACATCCCAGCCGCTAGATGACAATGCACCTGCTATCTGCTTGGCGACCGCATCATGACGTAGGATGCGGCCACCATGAGTTCGTGGACACTGCTGCACCACATGATACAGGTGTTCATTTCCACTCCGACAGGCACGGCAAAGGGGTAGCGTTGTCCCGCGACTACCTCTCGAACACCGCACCGCAGTTGGCAAAGATGCCACGCGGATGGCGTGAAAGTGTCGGTAGTCGCGGGCCCCAATGCCCTCCGAAGCCCAATCTACCCATTGGGATGAGACAAGGCTTTCGGAGCACTGTCGGAGTTCTTTACCATCCACCGATTCATGCAGCGCAGCAGCAAACTCAGCAGACGAACTGGGTTTTGGAGCAGATGGTGTTGCTCGGTCGCACCATGCTAACTGCTGCCTGACAAAATCAAGATCAGCAGCCGCACGGGCGACCTCCCAGCTCGACCCCTGAAGGGCTAGCAGGCGCCGGCGGCGCAGTGAAGGGATACATGCCGAGAGAGACACAATGCCAAGCCCACCGGATTTGACCGGTGCGTGAAAATAGGCACTTGGGACACCAGGAGGGAACTTCAGCCAAGAGCGCACAGCAGAGCGAACTTCTCGATCTAATTGTTGCAGCCTCCCCGCCGTAAGCCTGCCAAAGACTAACCCATAGGTTAGCCTTGGCAGTAAGTACGTGCGGAGGAGGCGCAGCTTCTGCTGTGGCTTCAATGGAGCCTTGGTAACGCGAGCTAGCGCTCTACCAAGGTCCACACGGCTGGTAGTAATGGTGGCTACCCCCATGAAGTCGACTCCAAGGTACCGCCAAACCTCCAGCACGGATCGAGATGGAATGGGAGATTGTCCTATGACAAAACCCCCATCCACAACTTTCACCTTATGCTGGCGACCCGACGGGACCAAGGAGACCGACCCACACTTATCGGGGTTAACCACAAGTCCACACCTGGCTAGCTGCTTAGCAAATGCATTGAGGGCGATCTGCAAGCCCTCACGGGTTTCTGCGAGTAGGATAACATCATCGGCAAATGCCAATGCTCCTACTCGCACCCCAGGGGCGAGATCAAACCCTACTTCAGTGGGCAGCTTACCCAAGGCCGTATCCACGACCAGGTTGAAGAGGAGTGGCGATAGGGGATCCCCCTGGCGTACCCCACACCCGATCCGTATATCCCCTGATACCTCACCTCCTGCCTCGAGGACCGTCACGCCTTCCTGGTACAGACAGGCCACATACTCGATTAACCGAGATGGGGCCCCGACACCACGAAGGCAATCGGTCAGGGCAAGGTGACTGACTGTGTCAAAGGCCTTAGCGACGTCCAGAGCGGCGAGATGTAATTGCCGGCGTTTAATACGGGCCAGCGAGATGACAGTTTGGAGAACTGTAAGGTTCTCCGCTGTGCCATCCGCTGACCGGAACGCTCTCTGGACATCACCAATGACACCAGCCACCTGGAGGCGAGATGCCAGTACTTTTTGGAAGTGGCGGAAGACTACCGAGGACACAGAGATCGGTCGATAGCCTCCAGGCCCACTTCCCCCTTTCTTGGGGATAAACACGGTCCGGGTACGGGTTAACGCTTTCGGGGGTCTTCCCGCAAGGAGGAGCAGGTTGAGGATGAGCAGCTTAATCGTTTTTGGTGCTTTATTCCAGCGTCGGGCAGAAACACCATCGGGTCCAGCGGAAGTGGAGTTCTTGACACGGCACTTGTGTGCCTCGTCAGACAGCACCGGCGAGCACATTATGCTGCGCAAGGAATCCCTGGTGGAGACTGGGGGAACCACACGCTCCCCAGGGTCGTGACTGGGAGCACTCAAAAGTGGTTCCCAGAAATCCACAAACTCCTGGAGAGGGGGTTGAACTTGTTTTTCCCAGGCTCCTCCAGTACCTCCGCAGCCACACGCGCCGGATGCTTCCTCCACAAACTCTGAACCCGGTGGTACTCCCGCCGTCTCGCTTGTTTAGCTGCTCTGCGACCTCCACGCAACACCACTCTGGGAGGAGGTCCCCCCTGGTGCTGCGTCACGGTCGCATCCCCAACCCGCGGGAAGATTCTCCCTAAATAGGCTGCAACCTCATCTTCCAGGTTATCCAGCCCTTCAGCAGCCCGCCTCACCAGATCCTGCAGGTAGGTGCTTTCATAGCCTTCAATACGACCTACCTGCCCCCCGAGCCTCAAGACTTCGGTCTTCAGATCGGCAAGAAGACCGGAGGTCCCGGGGGAGGGATACTGAATGGCAGGCTGCTGCTCCACATCAGCAATAGGAGATGCGGGAGAAGCCCCACTGCTATTTGCCAGGATAGCTTCCTGGACAAGCTGCTTATAGTGGGGCTTCAGGCGGATGTTCTTGATGGCAATGACTGTGCGCGTGGGAAAACGTTCATTCAGATAAACATTAATATTACGTACCCCATTGCGCACAGCCACTGCCTCATCCGCCGCCATCCTGCGCAATTCCTCGGAAGCATACCTGTGCTGTATTCGTTCAATATCAATAGCAGCATTAGCAGCAACAGGATGCTTCCGGCTGATGTGGAGACCAAGGCCGGACCTGGTAGTGAATGCCCGCTCACAATGGGCACACTGGTGGTTCAAAGAGGCAGTGGAAGAGGAAGAGGGTTGGGATGACGAGGAAGAGGAGGAGGGTGAGGATGGCCGACGCCCCTGCCTGGGGCGCCTCTGAGCGCCTCCCCTAATACCCCGCGAGCCAATGGGCTGGCGGGGGTTATGAGGCATTTCCGGGGTTTGGTCCATAACGAGGGGGCGCTTTCAATAAAGGGTCAGGGAACCCGTTGACAGGGGTCCCCTCCCTAGTCGCCAGAGGAGCCTACTAACCATAGTTACTAACTGCCTACCACCTATCTACTAACCATAGTTACTGCCTACCACCTATCTACTAACCATAGTTACTAACTGCCTACCACCTATCTACTAACCCTAGTTACTAACTGCCTACCACCTATCTACTTCACAATCAAGTCTATTTGGAAGAAACGCTTCACACTCAGAACAAATAAAGAGTTGTGGGTTTCTTCATTAAGAAATCTGATTACTGGTAGCTAAGGACACAATACTGAGTACAACTCAATAAAACGAGCGATCGTAATTTGGTCAGATAAAATTTGAACGGAGATTAGGCCTCTTTTGAGATTCACACTCGTGTTTCTGATTCATCGTAAGACCAACCCGTTCTCATAAGGAGCGAACGGTTGGTCCTACAGAGCTCAGGGTGGTCTCATTCGATTCTGAAAATTCACTATTTTAAATTGAAAAAAAAAACCACCCCCGGATCCGGTTACTGCTTAGAGCCTTCGGCTAAAATTCAAGAAACATGGAACATGCTTTGGCAGTGTTTTGTTTGTTTGCTGTTTTCTTATACTAGAAATTTATGTTGTTTTAATTTAACGCTTTAAGAGCCTGCTTTTCAAATTGCTCGTCATTTTATTCACTTCTTGATGTCCCAAAGGTATTCTTATTATTAAGAAACCAAAAACATCTAAAGCGTCGAAGAACACGTCACAACAAAAGCCCGCGTTCATAACAAAATCTCGCCTAGGCTTCAAGATCCTTTGATTACATTCGTTAAAACCAAGCCAACCATCAACAATATAATCAAATCGATTTTGGTTTTTACCGCGAATGTTGTTTACAGTTCTTTTAAATCTAAGGTATATTTAATAAGGTATATCTCAGCTTCGTCCATATTTACAGCTGTTTCGACAGTATATAATTTACTTTAATTTAGCTTTTCAACGAGTGGCGAACGATTTTCGTGGGATGAAAGCTAACGGCGATACATTTCCCTAGAAACGGGTCGGTTGTAAGTGAAAATCATTACAAAATCCCGCGCTACTTTGGTCCCAGTTTCGTCACGTTTTTGCCCGGTTAGGTGATGGCTAAAGCATGTTCCCAAAGGTTACACCTCTTTACACGATCCTTAGTTCCGTACCAAGGACTAAGCAAAATTTCGTGACTCAATACCGTTCCCGAAAAATAACATTTTGCCAGTTAGGTCAAGGCTAAAGCATGTTCCATGCTAGAACATAACCTTAATATGGATGCAAAACTAAGGACAATACGAACAACGATCGAGTTTTGATCTGCTAAATTTTTAATGATCAGACTTCTTTAGCGATTCACACTCGTGTTTTTGATTTATCGTAAAAATCCAACCCTCAAAGGCTGTTTTTTCCCGATGAGTGCCCGACGATAGCGCTATTTATAACGGGGAAAAATGTAGGTAAGTGAACAATAGTAGATAATTTTCGATAACAATTTTAAAATTTAGACTTTGGCCTGTTTTTTATTTTTACAAATTGTTTTAAAAATTGTGTTTCCCACTAACGAATAGGAAATGTAAATTTCTCATGGAGAAAGTTAATTTCAATCTGGAAAAAGTACCTGTGCAGATACTCTGGCTTCGAATGTTTCTTGCTTTGCAGATTTGAATATTGGCAGAGTGACTGACTTGCTATTCTGTTCCCAAAAACCAGTTTGTACTTGTAGGTCAGTACGAAGTACAAACCCTCAGTTCTCAAAGGGACCGAACGGTTGGTCCTAAAGAGCTGTGGGTGGTCTCATTCGATTCTAAAAATTCAATTTTACTAAATACTATTTTAAATTGATGAAAACAATACCTTTAGATCAGAATTTTTTAGCTAGGGCGTTTCCAAGATTTCAACCCTTATAAAAGACTGACATCAATCAAAAGCTTCGGGGCACAACTAGACCCCATATAACAAATTTCATCAAAATGGGCAATATTTTAATTCTTTTTTTTTTGGATTCTACGTACCTTGAAACGTAAAACAACTAGGATGATGGGGGGGGGGGGGGTTAAAATATTTTCTTTTCTTGATCAATTCCAAAGGTAAATTATTGAAAATAATAAACCAGAATGGTAGAATAAACCTCCGAAACGTTGGGAAAATAATCTAAAGGTTCGTTCGGAGAAGCAGTCCTGAACGGTTCGGAAGAGTCCAGGCGCCTCTATTTTTGGTTCTGAACTGGTTCGGGACTGCTTCTCCGAACAGACCATCTCTTCCAAGACCGAACCTCGAAAACACACAATCCACGAAGATGGAAAATATTAGGGTAATTAGAAAAATAAAACTGGTTTTGGGGTGAGATAACTTTACTTTCGCGATCTGTAGAGTGGAGAATTGAACATGGATGCTCTGATTGAAACATTACATTTAAGGCACAAATCGTTCTAAGCCAGATAACACGACGGAATACAAAATTAAACATGTACAGAAGCTCCACTAAGTGGCGAGTCCATGCTTGTTCGACAGCTGTTCACAATTACAAGAAGTTTCCCTTACGTACTCAGTGGTAACGTTATCCCACCGATTTTTCACTTACTTTTTATTACAAAAAGTTCTTGTTTCCTTTAAGAAATAAAATGTGTCATCAAATAAAGACGTTCTGAGTTTTTTTTTTTAAGAAAAGGAAAAAATAACGGAGCAATTGGAACTTTCTGATTGAGCTAAATTCAGCTGTCTTGAAATGAATTATTTCTTGTTTTCAAAACACATTGGTGGGAATGGAAGGGTTCTAAGTAGATGACACCGCTTGTGAATTCCCATCGAATTCTCAAGAGTTCTAGACACTTTTCAAAGTTTCTTCTTAAACGAAGGAAATATAAATTTTCAGGTAGTAAAGAAGAAAAGCATAGGCAAGTACCACCGGAGCCTTGGTGATAGAATTCATACATTTTCATGAAAAATAACCAAACGATGTTGGAAAGGTGGTAAAAATCTAGGGCTCGGTGGGAGAGAAATCTAAAATCCTTCGTGATGAGATGTAAAAACACTGCATGCCTAGGAAGGTAACGAAGCACTAGATAAAAAGTGCTCGTTGAAACAAAAACGGGATTTTTTTTTTAAATTTTGATACAGAATTACTTGAAAGGAAATTTCGGACGAACGTCGATCGAAAAATCCCTTTGTCGAATCAAATCATGCAAACGGAGCGGCAGATAAATTTTAGAATTTAGAAATTATGTCGAATAGGAGCCGCCCCTACGCAGCGCCCAAATGTCAAGTACGGCGCTGACAGTTGTAGTTGTTTTTCAAAAACAATTACATCGTAGATCTCTGATGAAAAATAAATAAATAAATAAAAATTGGCCGCTAAAAAAAAGAAAAAAATAGTACAACAAATTGGAAATTAACAGAATAATCAATAGTCTCTTCTTTCACAAATTCGAATATTTACACAATATCAAAAGTCGTATAACGGATCCCTACTGTTCTGGTATTGGAGCTAATTTCTTGTTATAAGGTGAATTTTTTTTTTGTTTTTTTGAACAATGAAAATTACATTTTAATAGTATTTTGAACAAGTTCTGAGTTTATGAAATATTCAAAATAAATATAAAATTGATTTAAAAAAAAAAAATATACGAAAAAATCGTTGTCCGCGCTGAAGGAGATCTACGAGATGGAAGGAAACTTGCAGCACGGAACGTTATAAATTTGAACAAAATAAATAATTAAAATGATTAAAAAAACCAAACATTTAGCGGCACAATGAAAGAAAAGAGAAAAAAACAGCCAGCTGGTATTTTGTAGTGGAATAGCAAGATTGTAGTTCGGAAATCGCTCCAATACCTGGTTCAAGTATATACAACGCAAAGTATGCTATTTCACAATTTATGGACGTTGACTAAATCTCAAGAATATTCACTATATGTACAAATAGTATCAAAAACTGATTTACAACAGAAATTTGTTTTCTTCTTTGTACTTCGTTTTAAATAACCCAGCTCTTCCTTTCATCAAGTCAGATTTTTAAAAAAATAAAAACGAATGTTTTTTTTTGGAAATTCATTTTACAAGTTTATCCGATTTGAAATTGTTTTTCACTGCATTGTTCACGAGGTTTGATCAAAAACACTATTTACAATTTTTCTCGAGGGGGGGAGAGAACCCCGCGAAGACCGGCGCTTCATTTGTTGTTGGTGTTGGCTTCTTCGATGCCGTCGTCGAGTTTGGCGACGTACAGTTCGGGGTCAATCACCTGGAGAGCATGGAAGGAAAAAGTTAGGACGGTCTGGATATCTTTAACGCTTAACATTCAGAAGAAATAGCTGCAAATTATTACAAGACGGTTTATTATTTTTCCGACTCTACGAAAGGTTTGTTTGGACAGGCAGTCCTGAACGGTTCAGAACCGACCACGCCCCTTTTGAGGCGTATAGACAGCACCAGAACCAGTTCGGGATTTTTAGTTCGGTGTATGGACAGCCAGTCCAGGACTGTTTCGAACTGGTTCTGACAGTTCACGATTTTTTTCAGAACCAATAGTCCAGAACTTCTTCTTCTTCTTTTTTTAGTCCCCTCTCCATGGATTTCTCACTTGGCCTTCTGACTTTCTTGAGGTAACTTGTGTCTGATAAAGAGCTAGCAACTTGGCAGACGTTTTGTTTTGGTTGCACGGGTGAGATCTGCCTAGTAATAAATACAATAAGAAAACACACATGAAAATGTCCCAATGTGTTGCAGACTCGTATGCAAGCATTTGATATCTCTTGTGAGCCAGATTTCTTCATTAGTTCAATTTCAATTAGAAATTAGGAATTAGCGCGTTTTCAAATATTTCAACCATCACTTCCTAACTTTAATTGCAATTATATAATGCTCAGTAGCATTTTAAAGTAGATTGAATTTTCTACCGTTTACGACCAACTTGAGCTCTGCAGGTTGAATAATAATGGAGAAACAGCAATTTAAAAATGAGTAATATTTCCAAAAAGCGAAATTTTTGTGTCAAGGTAGTTTTGATCCTTCCATTTGCATTACTACTAAATTTAAAAAAATGTGAAGAGAGAGGTATTTGAAGTAAACCAGTTTCACATAAATACCTGTAGCAATCACAGTTTTCTCAACAACAAATAAAAACCAAAAACTGAAGAAAAAAATTAGGAAAAACAAGTAAAATTAACAAATTTTGTATAACAATGTATTTTGAAGGAACTATGGAACAATTTCAATGATGGTGCTCAATTTGATGAATATTTGGTAATCTTCTTGTCCGAAAAAATCACAGCCTAGCTCTTTATCAGACACAAGAGGTAACTTGAAGAAGTTGGGTGGGCAGTATAGCTTCCTCACTCATTGTAACATGGACGTATAGAATCAGTTGGCGAAAAAATTATGATTCAAAGAGTTATTGAATACCAAAATATTGGCGATAATATGCGGGATAGGGTTGCAGGTATTAATGTTTATAATAGTGTTGTAAATAGTTGTGGTAACCCACACAATCCCTGAAAATTTCATCGAAATTGGTTGAATAGTTGCGGAGTTTTGGTTGTAACAATAAATTTAAAGTTCGCGCATGCGCAGCGGCTATTGCTTGACCAATTTGATTGAAACTTATAGGGAGTCTCTTAGAAGTTAGTCCCTAACTAACCTCCAAATTTGAGCAAAATCGGTTCATTAGAAACCGAGAAACCGAGGTTCCAGGAAATTCACGTTGGCGCATGCGCACTCGCTCCTATTGGTCCGAAGGTGCTGAAATTGATAGGGGACCGTCTAGGACCTAACCTGCACAATCCCTGAAAATTTCATCAAAATCGGACCACAGGTTAGTATAGTTTTGCCCGGGACAAGGATTGACCACAGATAGACCGACAGACAGACAGACACGGAACCAAAATTGTTCGGGAAGCTCTAAAACGCAAAAAGCAAGTAGAAATTTTGATTTTGGAGGACATTTTTTTTTTTTTTTCACTTCTTTCACGAATACAAAGCTTCCCTACCTTCGGTAGTGAGGAAGCAAAATGTCAACCACTAGACAACGAGGTAGTGAAGTAAGGTTTTTAGTTCATGTACCCAAGCATCAAAATAAGAAAACAGTTGATTGTTCACTACGCAACACAGTGAGTCTATTTTATTTATTGGTATCGTGAGCAAGTTTTCGTGACGATTTTTCAGTTTATGTGCAAAGACATGAAAATGTCAAAAGTGCCAAAATTAGCGCCAGATTGTCGGGGTTGCAAGTTTGGGATCATATCAACATAATCAAATCGTAGATCGCGTTTGCAATGTTCAATGTAATAATTGAATATCCGCACTGCGTTGGAGAATCCATGAGATTTAAACAGTGCATTTTTTGTTCTTTTATGAGAAAGTGCACTTCACGACGAGCTATCAAAAACTGAGAGGTAAGAAGGTAGAGCAGAATAATTCCGTCGAGGTAGAGTAGGTACCTAAAACAATTATTATGTGTGCGTCCAATGACGAATACACCTTGGAAGAATACCTCTAGGTGCGCACAATTGTGATAGAAATTTAATCCTGATTATACTGGTGTGTAACTACTGGTGTAGTCTACTTAGTTCCATTGGAAAGTTCATAACAACACCTCATTTCTTGTAATTGTGATTGATTTTTTTCAATTCCACCATTGATAAAGCAGATGGTTTTGTCTTGTTTTTGCTATAATTCATGCATGTCTAGTAAGCAATTTGCTGTGAGTTGTCCTTATCTCACCTGTGAACCTTCAGCCCAATTTCCTTCGATTTTATTATGATGAATGGATTCAAGAATACCTACATATTTTGAGCAACATAAAGAACCAAATATGCTCTTTTGGCGGTAGTTTATTTCGTAAAAAAAACAGGAAAAAAAGCCTAGGTAGGTAGGCAACCTATGCAATATCAGAAGAACTGCAAATTTTATGTACTTTTTTGATATATGATTAAAATGCAATTCGTTGCAGTAAATGCTAAAAAAAAAAAAAAAATCCTGATTTGATATTGACAAGAAATCAGCAGAAAGTTAAGTTTGTTGACTTGTTCTTCTTTCATTTTAGCTGTCGCGACGAAGGACATGACGGACAGGTGTCAGTTGTAGTTCTGAATTGGTTCTAAACGCGTATGGACAGCTAGTGAGTTCCGAACGGTTCTCATCCCCTCCCCAGTCAGTTCTGTCTCAGACTAGTTCGATCCCGAACTGGTTCTGGACTTACTGTCCAAACAAACCTCAAGATAGCGGAAGCTTTGTTTTCACTTTTCAAGGTTGAAAAAAAAAGTTCTCCAAAATCAAAATTTCTACTCGCGTTTTACGTTTCAGACCTTCCTGAACAAATTTGGTTCTGTGTATGTCTGACATGAATTTCTTGCCACAGCCATAACTTCTACAATTGTCATCCGATTTTGATGAAACTTTCAGGGATTGTGAAGGTTGGCGTGTAGATGGTCCCCTACGAAAATCATCACCCCGGACTGATAGTATCCGCTGCGCATGCGCAAACGTGAATTCCTAGCCACAGCCATAACTTTTACATTTCTCATCCGATTTCGATGAAATTTTCAGGGATTGTGAAGGATGGCGTGTAGATGATCCCCTATGAAAATCATTACCTCCGGTCTGATAGTATCTTCTGCGCATGTGCAAACGTGAAATCATTTCAACAGTCCCCTAAGAGGGAAGTGCAAGGTACTTAGAGATTGATGTTTTGAGATCAACTACTTTGCATCGGATCTTCTATACAATCGGGTTATGGATACGAGGAAGCTATGTGCCACAACCACTTGGCAGACGTTTTTTCTATACAGCCCATGTTAACCCTGGAATGAAAACTTGAAGAAAATTTTACTCCTGACGTCTGAGGGCGGAATTCATAGCTTAGTTGAGGGTCGGCCTCCACTCAATGGTCCATATTCATAGGAAAAGTGTGTCCGTAAAGCTGTACCAGGACTGTGGAACCGAGTATCAACTATCAACAGTTCCATGCAGAGACAAAAACTCAGCACCTACCAGTCCAATTCCTCGGACCGATTAGATATCATGAAATGGCTCTGGACCGGGAAGGGATCTTTCGGACTGGTAAGGGTGGAACTTATCTCCTGTATACTATTGAGATGGACCAAACTTCAAGGATCGATTGTACAACTAATTTAAGTAAGAAAATATCTCGTACCAATTTTGTTTTAATTCCATGTGTTTCCAATTTTAATTCAATTTCAAATTTTTCTATCTTTGGATACCATGGATTAATTTTGATGAAATTTCGTAATTTCATCGAAAAAACAGCAAAACAAAACAAATACAGAACACTAATGACAAATAATATAGGTTTCTCACACTTGGGAAAGTCTTATCAATGTACATTCATTGAGGAGGGGCTTTCTACCTCATTATGACTCGACAATGCCAGGATAACGAAGGTCTGAAGCACAGAGGCTCGGCCCTTTCCTAGCTTAACTAACCGGGCAACCTAAGATTTTGGAAAAGGTAGTCTTCCAAGTTAGGAGGCATACCCTTGGGGCAATCGGCCGGCCGCTTTCTTTCAATCGTAACACAGTACTTCATCTAGAGGGGGACCATTGGAAAAGAGAAGTAAATTTGACGTCATCCTACCTAGCTTATTGTAAAGGAGCAACTTATAGTTTTTGATATCTCAACGATTGCAGGCAAACCCAGAACCACCTCGGGTTGGGATGGGGTTGGTACTAAACTGACGAAAAACTTTCACATTTGCGATTTATCAGATACCGAGTCTCCACTGGTGGAAGCAGTGCCCCATGAATTTCTGGTAGAACTGAGATGGAAAAAAGTTTTTCACGAGGGTTCACCAATTCCTTCACTTCTTGAAGGTCTTGAAGGATATCTTGAAGGTAAAAATGTCAAGGCCAAGCAAGTATAAAAAGAGGTGGAAATGTTTACCTTAGGAATGGGCTTAATTTCTGTGCCTAGCTCCTGCTCGATTCTGTGGAGTGCAAAACGGTCTTCGTAGGTGATGAGGTTGATGGCGATACCGAGATGGCCAAACCTTCCGGATCTCCCAATGCGATGGAGATAAGTTTCCGCCATTTTAGGGAAGTCAAAATTGATAACAACGTTCACAGCCTGCACGTCGATACCACGTGTAAACAAATCTGAAAATAATGAAAAAATCCAAATCAGTGCTAACTGTATGAGGGGCGCAGAATTAGTTTGACAGAAGCAAAAAATGGACCGTCTCAACTCATTTGATGCCCACTGAACGGAAAATAATGATGCTGAAAAGTAATTATTGGACAGGAAAAGTACTGATCATTCGAAGTAAAGATTGTAAAACAATTCAACACAGGGCAAGACACCAAATACTTCTAAGACTCACCAGAACAGACTAGATTGCGGCAAAGACCGGAGCGAAAATCGTGGAAAACTCTGTTCCTGTGAGCCTGCGCCATTTTGGCGTGGATATAATAACAACAGTATCCCAATTCCGTAATTTTCTTTGCTAAAAGTTCAACTCTTTGAGTCGAGTTGCAGAATATAATGCTCTGCGTGATTTGTAGCTGAAAAATATAAAATTGTAAGTTAAACACAACATCTACAGCTGCAAAAATATAATATCCTTCCAGTGGGCGCATTGGGGGCTACCATGTCAATGTATATGTGATAAATGGGGTTAGTTGATTGAATCGGCCAGGAACATTCACTACCTGCACTGCCTTGCTAAGCCAGAAAGTCGTATCTTAACTTAACCCAACTTTCGGGAAAACGACCTAATAGGTTTCGTGGCGAAATAATTCTTTCGCGGGATCATTTTTCCTCCTTTTACCACAAGTATAGGTTTTTCTTAAAAGAAATTAGTAGCCGAATCGATTTCTGGAGTCAAAATTAAACATTTTGAGTGTAAATTGTCAAAAAACGATGATACGAGATTACGCTCGAAGTTACGACTATTCTATTCATTTTAATTCTTGAAACATCAATTCATTTATATTAACATTTTAATTCAAGAAACCATTTCAAATTGATTATTTTGTCATCCTACATGGCTCAAAGTCAATCGTATTTCATAATATGAAAGATATTATCTGTGTTCAGAGTATAAGAAGAAACTGCTGAATCAATAAAAATAAACGTTTATTCACTTAGAGTATAAACGTAAAGTCACCACTAAATGTTGAGTTTTCAGAGGCAAAAAGTCGTATCATGCCGATTTAATGCAAGAAGTCGTATCGTCGTAATAGGCAGATTCCCGTATCAGTGTCACGATACGAGTTTTCTTCTTCTGAATCGCTCTGATACGACTAGTTTTTTAGCAAAATCAAGTTAAAACGCGTTAACTCGAAAGTCGGGAGGCTTGTTTGAGGCATTTCTAATAGAGATACGACTCTAAAACTCCGAAAATCGATAGAAATCGACCCCCAAAACCCCCGGGTACCAATAACTCAATTTGGTCAAATTTTCACGTTACTACTTTCTGGCTTAGCACGGCAGTGCAACTGACAACAAAATCTACAACCCAAATTGATGTCGTTCAATGTGGTTGTAGCTGTCAGTAGTTAAGGTCACCTTGGCAGCACTTTGTGCCCAGTTATGTGATTTTACTTATCGAATATTAGTGTTACTTAGCGCTGATTGTTATACAGGGCGATTGGTAACAAGATGTCAAAACTCTAGGTGTTTGTGCACCTTAAATGAAACAGAAAAGTTCCTCTTGACCCATATCAGATTCTAAAATGTACACAAAAACGTCTTCCAAGCGGATGGCACATAGATTCCTCGGATCCATAACCCGATTTTATAGATGATCCGATGCTCATGTCTAAGTACATTGTGCTACCCTCCTAGAAGACTGTCAACATCCCAATCAGTATAGTACAAGAAAATTTCATCTGAATCGGGTGACCGTCTACACGTCAATCCGCACAATCCCTGAAAATTGCATCGAATTCGGAAGGAAAATATAGAGGTTATGGTTGTTACAAGGAATTGACGTTTGTGCAGTGGCTACTACAGATCCGGGGGCGCTGATTTTCATAGAGGAACATCTTAACTCCAACCCGCACAATCCCTGAAAATTTCATCGAAATCAGACGATAACGACGACGAAAAGTATTTCCCGCTACAAGGATTCCATGACAGACACGGAACCAAATTAGTTTAGTGAGGCCTAAACGTGAAACGAGAGTGGGGATTTTGTATTTTGGAGAACTTTTTTCAACCTTGAAAAGTGAAAACAATGCTTCCACTATCTTGGTAAAGTTGGAAGCAAAATGGGGTAGGTATTTCAGTAGGTCGGAAATTCAGGTTTTTGACCTCAAATTTGGATTCAGCACCATTAAAAACCATGTAGTAGAAAAATTAAATAAAGAGATCTCACGCTTGAAAAAAAGGCGGGCCTCCATGAACGCACACACACTACACCGTGGGCGTGCGTGAGTAGTATTTTGTAGTATCCAAGGCCACGAGTTGTTCGAGACCGCACGGGATTAGTGGATAAGAGTTCCTAGTGGTTTTTGAGCGTGACGTATTACACACACACACTCTCAATCTGGCTATGTTGTCAATTAGCACGCCAGATTGCCTCCTAGTGACGTATTCTACCATAATAATACAGCGCCGTATCGGATACGGCACATTCTTATCACAATACGGCGCCGGATTGAGAGTGTGAGTGTAATACGTAACCCCGTATCAAAACCCACTAGGAACTCTCTACTGTCTCGATCCAAGGTTGGCAAGTTAATACGTCACAACAACTTACTACTTCACATCATTCAAATCTTCAACAACATTCTTATTCCTGACCCATGCTCTTGACTGAAATACCCCATTGCAGAATTTGTGTCTATTTGGAGGGGGGGGGGGGGGGGGCAAAAACGAAATTTATTTGCCCAAAACAAACTAGGTATTGGCTCTATAGAAAATTAAAAAAAAAAAAAAAATTGAAAAGCTCATTAAATTTCCTTAAGAAACATAACTTTCCTAAATTCCCATCAAATTCTTGCAAACACAAAACCAATTCTGAACTTTGAATATTTTCGAATTTTAGATAATTTTTCTTGGAGCAAAACGAATTTAGTTTTCCACTCTTAACTGTGCGGGTTTTACAAACACGTTTTTATGAAATCCGCATAATTTATAGTGGAAAAATACATTTGTTTTCTCCAAGACAATTTTTTTAAAAATTTGGAAATGTTTGAAGTTTAGAATATTGTTTTTGTTCTTACAAGAACTGAATGGGAATTTCGGAAAGTTAAGTTTCCTTAAGGAAATTTAATAAACTTTTCAATGGTTTTTTTTGAATTTGCTGTATGTCAAATAGTTTAGGAGATATAGTTAATTATAGCACCCCCCCCCCACCCACATACACAAAAATTCTGCAATTTCTCCCCACACTTGAGAGCCTGACCAACACCCCCGAGCGTTTTGACATCTCATCACCAGTCAAGCTGTATGAGAAATGGCTTGATATAAGGTTTTTTTCTCGCAGTACAACGTTTTTATCATAAATTATAATTCGTTAAAAGTAGGGGGATAACCTTTTTTTCAGGCAAAAAACAAGGTAAAATCAATAGGCGTTAATCATTCAATATTATTCATTTCAATATTATTATTTTGATTTTGATATGTTTAAAGCTTCAATAGGTAAATACTGAATACTTCGATTGATAAATTCTAGTTTTTTAAAACCACCGTGAAATTGACTTAAAAAATATTATAGGTTTTTTCTCTCACAAGGAACAACTAAAACCCCGATGTTTGATATTCTTCCTGTTTACTGGGGAAACAATGTCTGGTTTACGAACCATTAAAAGTAAATTATATTGATACACTGTTATGTGTTCAAGGGACGAATAAGTAATTCAATTCGAGAGTTGCCTCTTATTTTACCAGAATCATTTAGAAAACAGGGCAACTTCATGAGCAGGAAAGCCGATCTTCTACAAGGCGCCCGTTCATGTTTCAGTAGTTTTATTGTTGGAAGACGACCGTAATCACATCATAGATCCACATTCAAAAATGAGGGCGTACCTTTGAAAATAGAGTGTTGAGGCAATGGACCTTTTGTCGCTCTTGAACGAAAGCATAATATTGGGTAACTCCTTTCAACGTGAGTTCCTCCATCAAATTTATTTCATAAGGGTCTTTCAAATGTTTGTCCTGAAATCAGAGAGCGTAATAAGTGAAAAAGAGCAAAAACGTGATGAGTAATATTATAAGAAAAGAGTTATTAATAGCGTGAGGTATCAATAATAATAATAAATACTTCCTACAATAGTGCAGGGCATATTGAACAATAAAACGCAGCAAATTATTACACAATGGCTTATTTTTTATTTTTCTATATAGATCACTCGTCTGCAAAGCCACCAACCATCCAACATGAAGAAAAACATCGATCGCATTTCGGTCAGCTTTAATTTGAACGGAGATTAGGCCTCGTGTTTCTGATTTATCGTACGTCCAAACTTTAAATTCTCGTAGTGAGCGAACGGTTTGTCCTACAGAGCTCCGGGTGGTCTCAAAAAATTCTAAAAATTCTATAGAATCTTAAATTGAAGAAAAAACAATACCTTTATATCAAAATTTTTTGAGTTAGGGCGTTTTCAAAATTTCAAAATTGATTTTGGAACCCTTAGAAGAGACCTACATCAACCAAAATCTTCGGGGCACAACTAGACCCCAAATGGAGCCTACATACCAAATTTCATCAAAATCGGTCAATGCTAAGTGGCAAAAGTGCCGCGTACGGCGGACGGACGGCCAAATTTTTATTCGATTTTTGGATTCTACGTACCTTGAAACGTAAACCATCAAATTTTGAGGGGGTGTTAAAGTTTTTTTTTCTTGGTCGATTCCAAAGGTTCATTATTGAAAATAATAAACCAAAATACATTTGAAACCACCATCAAATTCATTAAAAATTCGAAAATTTATCTCAAGTGACAACCACCAGTGAATAGCGAAGACATTTTTATTTTATTACATAAATAATAGTTAAAAACAAAGTATTAAATAAAAAATTTTGTGGGGCCAATAAAGAGGGGAAAGAATTAATATTAATCTTACCATGAACTGTTTGACAGTCAGGGGGAAGGTTGCGGAGTAAAGCAGGATTTGCCGATCCTGCGGTAGTTTACTAATGACGAGGTCGAGCATGCCTTTAAAGTCTTGTGACAATAGCTTATCAGCTTCATCGAGCACCAATATTTTACAGCTGTCCACGACAGCGACTTTCTTGTCCATCAAGTCCAGGATACGGCCCGGGGTAGCGATCACCACTTGGACTGAAACAACGAAAAAACATCATTCAAAATATTGTCTTCGGACAACCTTTAAAAGAGGACATTTCAAGCGTACGAGACTACCGATCACAACGTACCTTTCTGGAAAAGCCTCATTATATCGTCTCTGAGGTTGGTGCCACCAGTGGTCACCATAACTTTGATCTGCAAGTGTTTCGCAAGTTCAATGCAGATTTGTGACGTTTGAAGGGCGAGTTCTCGAGTTGGAACGATTATCATAGCTGAAAAGGAAAATCGTGTACATTAAGAACTATAATCACAGGACAACAACAAAAAATGACATAATATGAGTCCTTCAGTTTAGTTGGGTAACAAGCTATGAATTTCACTCCACGTTTAGCAGAGAATAGTCTCTTTTGCTTCCGAGTCAACCAAGGTAGCGGAAGCTTTGTTTTAACTTTTCATGTTTGAAAAAAAAATTTTCTCCAAAATCAACATTTCCATTCGCGCTTTACGAATCAGGCCTTCCTGAACAATTTTGGTTCAGTTTCTGTCATGAAATCCTTGCGACAGCCATAACTTCCACATTTTCCATCCGATTTCGATGACATTTTCAGGAATTGTGGGAGATGGAGTGGAGATGGTCCCCTATGAAAATCATGGCCTCCAAAATGAAAGTAGTTTGTGAGCATGTGCAAACGTTAAATCCTTGTAACACCCATAAATCCTTCATTTTCCAACAATATTGGACAATGAAAGATGGTCCCATATGAGGGTAGTGGAAGGTACTTACTGATGTTATGAGATTAACTACTACGCATCGGATCATCATACAATCGGGTTATGGATACGAGGAAGCTATGTGCCACACCCACTTGGCAGACGTTTTTTCTACACAGCCCATGTTAACCCTGGAATGAAAACTTGAAGAAAATTTTACTCCTGACGTCTGAGGGCGGAATTCATTCCAATGGTGAGCACAGAATTTCGGTGTTGAAAGATTTTTACAAGTGTGATGAGAATAATTTTCTCTAGCGGATATTCTCAGACGTAGAATCTTCTGACGAAGCTCTCATCCATTTGTCAGATTAAAAACACATTAAAAACTACATTAAAAACTGCCGAATTTGGGGTAGGTATCAGAATCAGAGGGTGATCCAGCAGCAAGAAATCCACCCGCAGCGAAGCACAGTTCGGTGCAGTTTCTGGGCTGGTGGAGTTATCGGGCCCTACTTTTTTTGAGGATCAAAACGGAAATGCCATAACTGTGAAATGGGGCAAGGTACAAAGAAATTATTTATGAATGGTTTTGCCCCAAACTGGACGAAATTGGTGAATTCGGAGGATTTAGGTTCCAGCATGATGGGGCAACTTGCCACACTTAGGGTGGTATTCATAGACATTACTCGAAGCCGAGTAAATACTCGAATGGGTCTTGGAGTGACGGCGGATGCTCAACGCTATTCACAGTCGTCATCTGGAGTATTTACTCGAATAGTTACTCCAAACTTCGAGTATCTGCTCCGAAACTCGAGGCACCTAGACAGGACACTTGAGCAGTTACTCAACGTGTTGTTCTCATCAAAAATGGATATATCTACGATTCTTTGCAATCGCAAAAATCTATAATAATAATAAAAATTAAATTTTTAAAATTATTTAGAGTCATCCAAATTTTCAACTTTGAAAACCCTTTGCTACTGACATAGTGCGCTAAAGACCATGAAATGTTTGAACTTTTTCATTTTTTTAACCATAACTTCTAAAATGTAATTTCAATAATTTATTGTCTACTGTAGGTAGAATTTTCTATTGTTAGTTAGAGACCAACTGGACCTTGTAGGTTAAATAATTACAGAGATACAGTAATTCAAAAATAGATCAATTTTACATAAAGTAATATTGTTTGAGATAAGGCCGTGTTTTGAACCGTTCACTTTACTCGAAGGATGAGCAATTACTCCACTTACACTCTGAATACCAAGTTCCGAGTAACTACTCATGTCCTGAGAGTAATTACTCAATGGAGTAGTTACTCAAGTCCTGACTATGAATACCACCCTTAGCGTGAATCAATGGCAATTTTGCGAGAGTAATTTCCCGACCGCATCATCTCGCTTCGAGGGACGGTCCTGCCACTTGACCATACAAGTTTTCATCTAGTAGGGGTTAATCAAATCAAAGGTTTAATAAAAAAAAAAACCACATACGTTCGTCCATTTAAAGCAGGAAATAAGGGGAGGCATTACTACCATCGATCCTCAAACCTGCGGCTAGTGATCCAAAATATTAATGATCGGTTGTTCATTGTTGGGCGAGTGTGGGTGTGGACATAATTATCCTCAATTTATTTTCACACTTAAATCGTAATTCATGTAACCGTTTTTCAATTTTATGAAAATTTTAAAATTGAGCGGAAATTTAGTTTAATTCAGTTTAAAATGGCGGCGCTACTTTTCAAATACCCTATAGTTCTGTACTGATAGCACACAGATATTGCTAGGTTGAGTGAAAGCAATCATCCTAAACTATTTGGTGGACTCCAGGACTTCTTGCTGGACCAAATCAGTCGGCGAAAGAACTGATCCTAGCACCACAATTGAGGCCTAGCAAATACAGGCGCTAACTGCTCCCCACATGGCATGCAACAGGAAGCTCACTCTGATAGTGGACTCTCCGTGCTCGAAACTTTCAAATTCAGAAGTGATATAAGTAGAAAAGCCGTTTTACTCATGCAGTTTGTTCAACTTTATGCGATATTCGGAACTGGAGGGTTGACCAACCCCCTACACCTGGAAGCAGACTGAAAAAACAAGAATCTGGAGATCATCATCATTCCACAAGTGTGAATGGAAAGAACTCACCATTCAGGAACCCCGGGAGGCGTGGTCACGACCATCATTCCCACTTAGGTACCTGTTTCCAATGTACCATAAGTCAGGCTGAACCGTCTAAGCTAAAGCTCTACCAACAAAGCAGGATGGTACTCGAGTTCGTAACAGAGACCACCTGTCGAGTGACATTCTTGAAGGCGATTCCTAGAGGCGACGACTCTTACGTTAAAGCCTCCTTGGCCCTAGCCACAGAGTAGTGTATGCGACCACCACGATTCTAACCTTAACTGGGAGGCAGGCAGTGGTACTGGTAATTGGGATGAGTAATTGGTCATTTCCTGGTGTTCCTACTTTCCCCAGATAGCAGGCCCAGAAGCAGAGATAGGTTACCTAACCCCTAACTGCTCTACTCCTGTATGGAACTGGAGGACTGCCGGAACTGCTGGACGTAGTAAATGTCATGGTATCTGCCAACTGACTGAGGCGTGCTCTTCAACCTCCTGAGTCATTCAAACGTTACATCAATCGTTGACTCGAGCGTGAAAACAGGTTCCCACATCAAGCTTTTGATCAAAATGACTCTTCAAGTTAAGGTTGTCGTGCTAACCACCATTTTGACTAAGGTACCGTAGCTACACTATCAAGCGGCTTGATCAAATGCCTGAACCTCTAATTGATGGAAGCTTCAAGCGTGCTTCAATCAACCCTTCAATCTTTTGATCAAAACTTTCACGTCAGTCGAAACATAGAAGTGGAATAGTGTTGCGATCGTGCTTTCGCTTTTTCGATTTACAATGGTGTCAAATTCAGATTTGAGCTTCCTAAACGCTACATTGGTTGCCGTGAAGTGGAAAAAGAAACAAAAGCAAAAGCATCGGCGGTCTAAGGAGTGGTACAAACTGAGAAACCGCTTCACTCATGAACACCTCCTAAACTTCCTGAGTGATTCGGAACCAGAAGACTACTGGAACTTTTTGAGATTGAATACACTTTTGATTATCTACTGGGTTCACTCCGCCCTGACATTGAGAAGGAGGATACAAATATGCGTGGAGCGATTCCTGCAAGTCAGAGATTGTCTATTACATTGAGGTACCTATCATCTGGCATGGATTTAGAAGACCTGAAATTCACGTGCGCCATTGCTCCACAGACTCAGCAACACATCAACTTCTCATGGCTTCCACCGAGTGACTGACGTAATGCTTGACGAATATTGCCCTAGACTATCAAGCCGCTTGATCATCCGCTTGAGTCATTCAGAGTTTCTATCTATCACCGTCAACGCTTGGTTCAAGCGTCAAAGGGCTTCTAAACTATCAATCACGCTTGATACAATCAATTTGGTCAAGCGGCTTGATAGTGTAGGGGCTCCTTTAAAAGCATATTTATGACTAAATCCATCGAAATATCTTACCTTGGATTTGATCAAGGTTCACATCAATCTGTTCAAGGACGGGAATAGAATATGCTCCAGTTTTGCCAGTACCGTTTTTGGCTCGAGCGAGTATGTTTCTGCCTGTGAGGGCAACAGGTATGCTGGCTTCTTGTATAGGAGAGGGCTTCTCCCAGCCCTTCTCGAAGATCCCCATGAGCAGCTCTCTTGAGAGGCAGAACTCTTCGAACTCGTTCCCTTTCGTATCAGTAACGTCCTAGAAAAACGACACATTTTTCATCAGTATAGTCGTACATATAGTAAAAAAATTGAGGATTAATGATTTACCGAAGGCTGATATAAAAAAGAGGATATTAATTATGGAGTGTTCAAATTCACTAATTAAAGCGCGACTGAACCACATACACCATCACATCACAATTTCTTTGAAAAATTTCTTTTTGAAATTCACGAAAACGCACCCCATCAAATGAGTTAGTTTTTCTCTAATTAAAGTTTTTTTCACTAATTAAAGCGCGACTGAACCACATACACCATCACATGACAATTTCTTTGAAAAATTTTTCTCTAATTTCTTTGAAAAGTTTTTCTCTAATTTCTTTGAAAAGTTTTTCTCTAATTAAAGTTTCTCTAATTTCTTTGAAAGTTCTTTGAAAAATTTCTTTGAAATTTCTGAAAATTTCTTTGAAAAGTTTTTCTCTAATTAAAGTTTCTCTAATTTCTTTGAAAAGTTTTTCTCTAATTTCTTTGAAATTTCTTTGAAAAGTTTTTCTCTAATTGAAGTTTTTTTCACTAATTAAAGCGCGACTGAACCACATACACCATCACATTACAATTTCTTTGAAAAATTTTTCTCTAATTTCTTTGAAAAGTTTTTCTCTAATTAAAGTTTCTCTAATTTCTTTGAAAGTTCTTTGAAATTTCTGAAAATTTCTCTGAAAAGTTTTTCTCTAATTAAAGTTTCTCTAATTTCTTTGAAAAGTTTTTCTCTAACATACACCATCACATTACAATTTCTTTGAAAATTTTCTTTTTAAAATTCACGAAAACGCACTCCATCAAATGAGTTAGTTTTTCTCATGTAAATTATTTCCCAAGTTTTAAGAAGTTCATGAAACACCACGTTTACGAAATGCTCTTTGACCTCTTGGATTTCAGTTTTTCATTCTGATCTTTGAGGGAAAATATTCTATAGAAGTACTTTTATCTAAGCGGTGTAAAATCGTGATCAATTTTTAAGGTTCATCATTAAACATTTGAAAGAAAAAATTGTAGCAGTTTCAATAGATACAGCTGAGGACGTCAACTTACGCTGGTCTTCTGTCTTTTGTCTGTAGGAGGAACTTTCAATTTCGATTTCCAGCCGTCTTCGCCTTCACTGGAATTGAAAAAAATGATCAATAATGGTGAATCTAATGAAAATCTCTGGAATATAAATTATATTTATTAATTTACGTTAGATGAACTTCGGATTTGCATACAATCTAGAGCAGGATGAATTGTATACTCACGGCTTTTTGTTGTTTGGTAACCGGTTCACCATACCGCTGTTGTGTGAGTTCAACAAGTCAGCCATCATCATTACGCGGCCTCTACGATAGACGACGATGAACGAAAGTTTAAATTTCACTAGTGTTTTTATTTGTAAATTAGCACACGTGAACACAATAATTCACTCCCGAACAAGAAAGCTTCCCTTCAGGATGCACTAAGTCCAATTATTTATCACGGTCGTTCAGAGTCAGAAATCATCCACTGAATGAATAATTATTCATTATGATGTCGAAAATGTTGATTCCTGAAACACAGAAATAGTAAGGGTAACGTTAGTGAAATGAACGAATGGCCAAACCACAAAAAACCCATTTCAAGATTTTAGTCCGGGCAACGAAGACTAAAAAAGGGCCTGAGGTAGAAAAAAATAGAACCCAAACCAAAATTGGCACAGATGTAGGGGTGGGTATCCTTATTAACATACTAAAAGTCCTGGAGGGTGGGGCACGAGCTCGAGGGGAGGGGGGTCACTAAAGGTCCCATTTTGGGGTTTTTCGTAAAAATCTCGAAAACGGTGCATTTCTCGATAAAGCATGTCTTATAGTAAATTAAAGCTTATAAAATTCTCCACAACTTTGATTCTATACGTTTTATCGAAATTCCGAACCGTTACCGAGTTTTATGCATCCAAAAATGGAGGAATTTTGAAAATTCGGTTTTTAGGTCACGTTTTCTGGATAACTTTGTTGAATTTCGTCCAAACGGTTGATCTGAGATAAAATGTCTCTGAGAAAAAGTTGTAGAGCATTAAATTTCCTTGAAGAACATGTGGTTATTGCCAATTTATCATTTACCAATCAAAAATTACGCCAATTTCAAAATTTTGCCAATTTGTGTCATTTTTACTCAAATGTTGCCATTCCCCTTTTTATGTGCCCTCGAACTTCAATCGTCCTTCTTTTTGTCATCTGTCGTAATTTAATGCTATATATACCACGAATTAACAACCCAGAATTACATATCAACAGATCGGGGGCGGGGGGGTATATGAAAATATGATGTAGAAAAAAACGAAAAAGTTTTTTTATTAACTAAGTATTAAAGTAAGGTACCTATTTACTAAATAACATGATCGTTAGGTAAGGTCAAAGTACATCAAAAATCGTCTTCTTCGTCACTCATGGAGGTTGCTTCAGTGGGGGCGGCGTTGGTGCAGGTGCCATGGCACCCGCCACAGGCGACCGAGCAGGCAATGCCTGTTTTCCGACAACCGCATTGAGTTCCACATCCGGTTGTGCACCGACAAAACAAGGAATTCTGAACTTCTTCGGGTGCCACAGGGGCGTTGGTGGTCACTGGATGGAGTCCATCCTCCTGCATGGCCCATCCGAAGCTAGTTGGTTGGTGGTAAACTGTTACCCAGCCACTGTTGGACCAGCAAAGAAATACCAAAATATTTGTTAGCAAAGCAATTAATACAGTAAGGAAGTGAGTTATTGGTATATAAGATGCAATGAATGATCTACCTGTAAATAAACACGTAGGGAGTGCTGTAGTGCTGATGCTTTGGTTGGTGGCAGGGACGTCAAATTGGGGTTTGGCCTGTCGGAGGCTTTCAGGAAGGCCTGGTGTCGCAGTTGGTTGAGGTTATTGAGTTGGGGAGGAGCCTTGAACATATTGAGTAAGAGGACTTCGCCAGCTCTCTCAATCTCTTGTGGTGTAGAGGAGGGGTTGTAAAAACAAGGAGCAACTCCACCTATGAGGCTTTGTCAGTGCAGGTTTTTACAGCTGTCATTTTGCTCTTTCCATAAATTGCTGATAAAATGGTGGTTGTCTCTTGAAAATTTATATCGGCGGAGACAACCACCATCACCATCTAACAGGAGCACTTCCTTGCCAACGACAAAAACAAGTCAAGACTCATTGAGTTCTTAAAAAGGAGGATGTCAGCATCCAACATCCTAACGATGGTTGCCCCAGGGGATGCAGACACAATGATTGCTAAGTGTGGAAAATAGAGCAGCTGAAAACGTGAGGCTAACTGTGATTGGGGAAGATATAGACCTGATAGTGCTACTAGTAGCCTTGACGCCCCCCCATCAAGGACAACTATTCTTCATAAAGCCAGGCCGAGGGAATGCCCCCTCAAAGGTATATTGTATTCACAGGCTGCAGCAGCTCCCATTTGCTCAAAATACCTCCTCCTTCACAGTTTCTGAGGCTGTCATACAACATCAGCAATTTATGGGAAGAGCAAAATGACAAAAATAAAATTAACTAAAGTTAATAAAAAAACTTTTTCGTTTTTTTCTACATCATATTTTCATATACCCCCCCGCCCCCGATCTGTTGATATGTAATTCTGGGTTGTTAATTCGTGGTATATATAGCATTAAATTACGACAGATGACATAAGAAGGACGATTGAAGTTCGAGGGCACATAAAAAGGGGAATGGCAACATTTGAGTAAAAATGACACAAATTGGCAAAATTTTGAAATTGGCGTAATTTTTGATTGGTAAATGATAAATTGGCAATAAACCACATGTTCTTCAAGGAAATTTAATGCTCTACAACTTTTTCTAAGAGACATTTTATCTCAGATCAACCGTTTGGACGAAATTCAACAAAGTTATCCAGAAAACGTGACCTAAAAACCGAATTTTCAAAATTCCTCCATTTTTGGATGCATAAAACTCGGTAACGGTTCGGAATTTCGATAAAACGTATAGAATCAAAGTTGTGGAGAATTTTATAAGCTTTAATTTACTATAAGACATGCTTTATCGAGAAATGCACCGTTTTCGAGATTTTTACGAAAAACCCCAAAATGGGACCTTTAGTGACCCCCCTCCCCTCGAGCTCGTGCCCCACCCTCCAGGACTTTTAGTATGTTAATAAGGATACCCACCCCTACATCTGTGCCAATTTTGGTTTGGGTTCTATTTTTTTCTACCTCAGGCCCTTCGTTGCCCGGACTATTTCTGGATTTTTTCTTCGTAAAGAAAATCTCGAAATCCAAAGTTGGAAATTGATAGAGATTGCATCACATACATTTTTTTTTTCAACGAAATCGACGTTTTGACGGAAGGACTCCGGGGTCTCCGAAGTACGTAATTCACGTTTTGCCGCGTTCAAACACAAATTTCTCCCCTAAATTCGATTGTAAATATTTTTCGATTAAACCACTGGAAAGCTGAGATATTTGCGCAGTCTTTGGTGTTGAAGTACGTGAATGACCATAGGAAAAGAAAGCCTAACCAAAAGAAAAAAAAGGAAATTTTGCCAATTTGACAAACACATAACTCCACAACTTAATTTTTCACATCAAAGACCCCGAAAATAGTTTTTGTAGGCACTGAAAAGATGGGAAATTTGCCGCCCTTCCCAACGGTGTCCTCATTTTTACCTTTTCACTGTAAATTAACGTAGTTACGGTAATTTTATTGAAATAAGGTCGAAAACACGAATAAATCTCAATGTCAAGTAGGTACGTTCATGTCGTAGGTGTTGAACCCGATAAAATGTGAGAGAAAAAACATATTGTTTAGTAATGCATGCATTCCAGGGGACGTCCCATTGGATAAGCATTAGATCAGTTTAACCAGTTGGTAAGCGATAAAACTGTTTCACTCGATGTAATTTACTTATTACTTTAGGCAAGAAATAGTGACCCCCCCCCCCACCATTATCCACCACAACATTTCTAGCGGCATGGGAGCATCGAATCTGAAGAGCATTTTAAAATCCATGATCTACGATACCCAACATGCGAAGTCGAGTTCACCCCCCCCCCCCCCCACCACCAACAATGGTGCCAGTCTGGCACCAAAGCGTTTCATCTATTAGTAGGCAGTCCGTCGAGGTCCACATCTGTATTCTAGGTGAAACACAAAAAACCCACGAAATATGCGGTTTATGGTGTCCTGGCACCATGGTGTCACCACTATTAGTTCCATGGTGGTACAGAGAATAATTCATGAAAATCCGGAGGTATAATGAGAATTTTTCCTCAATTTCAAAGCTTGGGGACTGTTAGTAAGCAGTTAAGGAACCGAGATATTGAAAATTCGGATATTTTGTGAATATTATCCCCCCACTCGCCCCCTCACCAAGCGAATTTTGATACTCTGGTGAAATCATGTACAACTCGGAAGTTATTTGAGTCAAACAAAAAAGAAACACGCAAATCGGTTGGAAATTGAGGCCTGGGCAGAGTTTACAAGATTATGCCCGCAAACGCACGTTTTTAAAGCATTAACCCCCCCTTTCAAAGGCAAAATTCGAAATTCCGGCGACGTAGTGCACAACTAAATAGTTTTCCGCGTCGAACAAAAAAAGAACCAGGAAAATCGGTTGAGAACTAAGGCCTGTGCAGAGTACACAAGATTTTGTTACACACACACACACATACACACACACACACACACAGACATTCACCTATGGGTTTTTTGCGGATTTGAATTCAGAATGGTCTAAAACGGATTACTGTGTGGTTATTTTTTTTCTGTTGAGTTTTGTCCTCCTTCACCCCAGATCGATCGCATAAGGACGCCCAAGTCTTTTGTGGGACGTCCTAAAAAGTATCGCCTCCGATACTGGAAAAAAAGTATCGATACTACGATATAATATATCGTAGTATTATATCAGATATATTAGGTATATCAGAAAAAAGAAGGATCGAGATGTATCGATACTTTTTTTCAAAAAGTACTTATCGATACTTACAAGTATCGATACTTTGGGGGCATCCTTATGACAGACAGACAGAACCAACATTGTTCAGGAAGGTCTGAAACGTAAAACACGAGAGGAAATTTAGGCTTCAGAGTCCACCAAGGTAGCGGAAGCTTTGTTTTCATTTTTCAAGGTTGAAAAAAAAATACAGTTCTCGCGGAAAATTCACCAAGATGGCTAAAAAATGAAGAAGGTAGAGAGACTTTTGGGTCATTACTCTTTGGTTGCACAAAATAGAGAAAGCAGACCTTTTTGCTGAACATCTCTTCGAAACTTTTCAACCTTTACCAAATCAAGTACCAGAAAACGCTTGCATACGAGTCTGCAACGCATTGGGACATTTTCATGTCTTTACCTATTGCTTTTTACCTCACTATAGGATTTTATAACCCACCCTCCGTTGTTGTCAGAATGTGAAACGAATCATTAACATAATAACTATCTATAGCTATTAGTTGTATTTTTCAAACCTCACAATGCGTTGCTGTTGTAAACAAAATATGAGAACAGTTATGCCCATAGCTCCGCTATTCGTATAGTCAATATGTTATGGAGAACATGAAAATGTTCGTTAAATCGAGAGCTTTCCAACGAGTGGTGAACGATTTTTGTGGGTTAAAAGTGTAGAAAAGGAACAAACCTAACAACGGGGTCGTTGTAAGCGGAAATCATTATAAAGGCACTGTAACACAATTTCGTTACGCAATTTCGTGACAGTTTTTTGTGCTATGTGCCAGGGCAAAGACATGAAAATGTCAAAAGTTCTCCGACATTAAAATGTCCACTCGCGTTTTACGTTTCAGACCTTCCTGAACAATGTTGGTTCTGTGTCTGTCTGTGATGAAATCCTTGCCACAGCCATAACTTCTACAATTCTCATCCGATGTCTATGAAATTTTCCGGGATTGTGCGGGTTGTAGATGGTCCCTACGAAAATCATTTCCCCCAGACTGATAGAAGCGACTGCGCATGCGCAAACGTATATTTCCTTGTAACAGCCATAACTTCTACACTTTCCAACAATATTCAGATATTGTGCGGGTTGACGTGCAGTCCCCTAGTAGTAGCCACTATAATTGAGTTTCTATCGACTCCATGATTTGCACACCGTTCAATTACATCCTAGGTAGTTTGTGAGAATGCTCAAAATCATCAGAAAATATATTTTAATTGGCTGGAATATGAATGTTTTTGGTTTTTTGGAAGATTGGTTTTTGGGGGGTGTCGTAAACGTCACCTTGCCAAGGACAGGAGGTCATGGTGATTGGGTTGACTAGATTGTTAGAGCACGTTTAATAAAATTCAATGAAAAAAAATCTGGGTTTTGTCATTAATTTCATTTCGTTCACTGACCCCCCCCCCCCCCCCCCCCCCAGCTCAGCACGGTGTCGTTTACGACACCTCCTCAATTAACCTAATTAAAATAGTGCCAATTTTTTATTTTCGTCATATTGTCTTTATTTGAGTTTAACAAAGGGGAAAACACACAAGAAAAAACGAAAAAATTCCCAGTAGATCTACTCTTGCCAAGCTTAGGGTTATAAAAGCATATTTAATGAATATTTGAAATGAAAGTAGTTTTTTAACAATGAATTTTTCGACTATGTGAGAGTCAAAGATCCCTTGGTGGAGATACTAACTTATCCAGTGGTGGTACAAAATTATCTCAAAAACAAGACCAACGAAAGCGAGGTATCTTTGATGACCAAATCACATTCTGTATTTCATTAGTTTGATCCTAGATCATAACATCAACGATCCGAAGGTGTCCCCAAGGTTAGTAAATTTATTAAGATTTAATGTAACTGGGGAAGACAACAAACCCATAACTTGCAAGAGGTTATTTGAGAGACATGATTACCTACTCACGAGAGTCGATAGCCATATTTCGATACTCGTCTGGTATCGATACTTCTAACTGAGTACAAATGGAAGTACAGGTATCGATACCAAATCGGTATCGGACGATTATTGTCAGTGGATAGTAACGATTCGATGTACCTTTCGATGCGATATTTAACATCGAAATAATATCGGAAGACAGTATCGATATCGATAAAATATCGGAAGAAGCATATCGATAGAAAATCGAAAGAAAAATATTGATGTCACATTGTCACTGATATTGCATTGTCACTGAAATTGTTTTTACATCTTTTTTTGAATCAATATCAGTGATATCGATAGAATATCGAAAGAAAAATAATGATTTTCCTGAAATCGAATGTTTTGCACCTTTTTATATTAATTCAAGTGATATTGAAAGAAATATACTGATTTCACTGATATCAAATAAGTTTCTGCTTCTGTTTTTATGAATATAAGTGGTATCGATACAATATCGAAAGTAAAATACTGATTTTTCTGATATCGAAAATGTTTTTGCATTTTTTTTCTAATCTATGTTAGTGATCACGATCAATTATCGAAAGAACATTATTGATTTCACTGATATCTAATATCGAGATCTACTAACAAAATGCCACTTCAAATTAGAAGGAATATAATCTTCAAAACCGATAATTATTTTCTTTCGATATCAATATTTTCCCCTTTAGCTATTCGATAATATAGCAAGAAAAATATCGATACAAATATCGGAAATATCGATATCAATAAATATCGAAAGTATCGAATCGTCACTATCAGTGGATGTGGCCCTCCACACATCCCCTCACCTGTGACAGTTTTGAGAATTTCAACACTGGAAATGATGTGAATGAGAACTTCATGAATGCAAGAACGTGCCAAGTACCTAGCCTGAGTACCTGGGGGTTATAATATACTGACCCTCCCCTCCCCGGATTCTGTTCCCTGAAAATGATACAAGTACCTTCCCAATGATACGCGCTGTTTTTCAGGTACCTACTTGGATTTAAATTCATTCCACAAGCTCATTTCACGAAACATCATGAATAGCAACCAAGATAAGCTAACAATCCGGGACAGGCGAATCGCCTGTACAAAACAGGTGTCAGGCTACCGAAAAGGAAAGATCGTTTGAACCCACGAACATATTCCAGAAGTCGAGTCTAAAACGGATAAATGAACGAGAAACCATAAAGCTGAGATAAGAAACAAAACAAATGAACGTTGAACCAAATTTCCAATTGATCTTAGTCCAAAGGATTCGAATCCCATCTTGATGGAACAGGAGATCCACATCAAGATTATTCATGAAAAAGTTTATGTAACAACGAACAACGCGAACATACCAGACAATTCATCACTTAAGCACGAAAACAGGAAAAATATACCAACCCACCTACCTATCAGGTTTTATCTAAGAAAGTGGGGTTTTTTTTATCGCCACGTAGACGTGAACTTATTGAAAATGGGTACAATAATTTAAGACCCCGTACAACCATTTTAGATCGCTTTGGGATTGACAACAAATGAAATAACACATACAAAATACAAAGAATTACCAATATTATTTCGACCAGGAAAATCTGCAAAAGTGAAACGTAGTGCGAAATAGGGCAGTCAAGTGGGCGAAACCATACATTGCAGATGAACCGTTAGAGTGAAATTTTACAAGAGAGGAGTTACGAAATATGAATTAGAATACAGGGATTGTCTAGGAAGGATTAATCGTTAGTAACAACATAATTGAATGAACAATCCCATATGGATTTGGAACAAAGTGACATTGAGATTTCTAATCCGTGCAGTTCGCCAGTTGTTGAGATTTCGTTCAGTTTTTCCTTCATCTTTTCCGTAACACACGAGGTTGAAAATCAAAGCGATCGATTTACCCAAATAATGAAGAGAGGTTCAAGCAATGTTTAGACAAGGAACTTAAGAATTATAGTGAGGGGGGAAACGATTTTTCAAGGGGACGTCACATAAATTTGCAGAGGGAAATGAACATGGCGTACAGCTTAGATCAAGCTTTCATGGCTGACGAGCCAAACTCTCGTGGAACGTACGCGAAGTCGCTAAAGGAAAACAGCGATTGAAGTGTCGGAAATGGAAGAAGGAATCACACGTAACTCGGATTAGAATGTTCATTAGGCAAATGATGAATTTATAAGAGTCATACCTTCTCAAGAAGAAGCTCCACAACAATCGCAATATAACAAAATACGTCTCAAACAGTCAGAATCAGAATGTAAATGGATGTCGTTCGTTGGAGAAGACTGCACCAGCGCTCGGGGGATGCAGAACTTTGCGGGAAAAGTTTAAACTACAGAACAAGTTGTCCAACTGCAAACAACGAAAATTTGAAGTGAAAGATTAATGGTCTTTCCAGTCTTTAGGCACTAGTAAAGAGACTAGAGTACTAAATTAAAAATTCTAGTGATCTGATGTGTTAAAAAATTCTCTATCGAAGCCCAAAAGCATCATTTATACTTACATGGAAGAAGGATCAGGAATCCTCATGGATCTAGTAGTAATCCACGTGTTTATCCATCTACATGTGCAGCAAACAACTTGAAACTTGCTGGTGTCTAGTACCTACTGCAATAGGTTCTGCAAAATAAAGCACTTAGACAAATCCTTGGGGCAGTAAAATCTACCCCCATACCATCTATGCACAGACTAACAAACATGAGGTATTCACAAGCCACGATATCTGCAGCTACTAACCAAAACATTTTGCGCATGATGTGCCAGGGCCCCTGCATAAGAGAGATGGCTACCAAACTGTGTGGATACCACACATCCTTGCCCAGAAGTATTGGAATCATCAAAGAAAAGTACTTGTACTTGAACGAATTAATAACACAAAATAACATCGTAACCCATAATGAGAATAATAATTCATTCCGAGCCCCCCTTGGCAGGAGTTTTGTAACAGCCGAAAAAATACCTAATATGCAATCTAAGATAAATGTTCCAACAGCCGAATTAAGAGCCAGGACAATGGAACACATTAACAATAAGTATAAAGAGTTCCTTCACATACACACGGACGGGTCCAAGATTGCCAGTGGGGGAGCAGCATCTGCTATTTTCTGCGGATTTCATAAAATTGGTGAAGCTTTCCAAATCAGTCCCCTGTGCAACAACTTCACAGCAGAAACATTTGCGGTATACATGGCTATGTTGCACCCAACCAATTTTCATATCAACGAAAATCACGCTGATGCATGCATCCTTACTGACTCGCAATCATTTGGGGTGTGCTCATTTGTACCCCCCGTTATTGTACCCCCCGAGCATTGAGCCCCCGTCATTGTACCCCGGAGTGGAATCGATTTGGGACGGTTTCACTGTACCCCCCAAGCATTGTACCCCCCGAGCATTGAGCCACCGGTCATTCTACCCCTGAGCTCCTTATCAGTTGGATACTATAAAGCACCTCCATACAAACCCCCGGCAATGTACCCCACCTCATTGGTGGGACAATCGATAGTATCTATCTTACCGATGTTGTTTTAATCGATCATCCGGTTACAAACGATTGAACATGGAAGTAGAATAATAAATTCCTTTTCATGGATCGAAAATCAACGCCTGTTAAGTGGCGGTAAATTCAAATGTTGTTCTCTTTAAAATTGGCAATGTAGTGTCTATAATATAAAACGGAGATAATTGAATAATTTTGAAACTAAATGTTAATCAATAATATTAGGCTCCTGTTTCCTAAAAACTGTCCATCTCTGGCAAACATATACGTAGTTTACCAAAACATGTTGGTAAAATTGTCTTCAGGGGCGATTGTGTTCACTCAATTTACTCAATACAACTCATTGAGTTGAACTCAATTTATTTACAACTCAATACAACTTTCCTGTCAGGCGGATAGCTCCTAACAATTTTACAGTATGCCGCTAGACAAGAAGAGAAGAGACAAGTTGTGGAGAAGAGTACTGTGAACATCCCAAGTGCTTCAGCTAGGTACCAGAGGTTGTGAGGAAGGATTTTCGCTTCTGCCCGTTAACTTCATGACAAATAGGTAAGTTCCTTTCCTAATCATATCCCACCTGTCAGGCGGGATTTGACGTAGCTACTACCTACCTGCTATGTTTGATGGATTTTCCATGCACCCGAGCTAAATTTTATCTGCCTGACAAACGATATTTCAACTACTGAATTAAATACTAAATAGACAAACATTTTTCATTCAAACAAATTCAGTGCTGCGAGACAGATTGATTTTTTTCTCCTCATTGACATTCTCTGATGGTAGCCTAATTTTCTTGCAGACAATCGTTGAGTACCGAGGAATGCCGCGGAACTAACGGAAAATCTATTTACATTGGATCCATGAAAAGAGGATGAGCGTTCAGGGTCCAAGGGCATATCAGGAGGACTCTTATCAGCCAGTCATCTCGGAAGAGGATAACAAGAAATGTCTCGGCAAGAAAAAGATCGTATCAGTCTACTGACAATCGATTGGATAGATTCCGACGATGAACCTTCAGGAACATCATGGTAGAGCTATGTCATATATTTTACTCCAAGTTACCAAGCCAAGTCTACAAGACAGGTTGTAGATACAACTTTACAAAATTTGTAGGTATGTTTGTATGTAAACATACGTATAAAACATACTTTTTGTAAGTTTTTTACGTAGTGCTGAATCCGAATCTGAGGTCCGTTTTGCTTCTTACCTCTTACCTTGCTGCTCACTTCTTACGCTGCTTACCAAGGCAGCGGACAAAAAAATGTTCTCCAAAATTAATATTTGCATTTGCGTTTTACATTTCAGACCTTCCTGAAAAATTTTGGTTGTGTCTCATGGAATCCTTGTAAAGCTGGGTTCACATAGGTGCGTAATGTCCGTAATCCGTAATGCGCAAAAAGAGAAGTGGGGGTGGTCCGTAAAGCTGGGTTCACATAGGTGCGTAACGTCCGTAATCCGTAATGCGCAAAAAGAGAAGGGGGGGTGTTCTGCAATCCGCAAAGTCCGTAATGCGTAAAAGAGCGTTCACATGGCCATATGATTACGCGTTACGCAGAAGCACGCAGTAGGTTCTGCGCAGAATTGTTTTTTTCCCGGTCGCCTCTTTTCCCGCGTTCAGCTGTTTCGCCCTGTTCGTCGATGGCTGAACGATGAACAGACGACGAGAGCTTTCACGAAGTTTGCCGAAATTGGTCGAAGTTCATCCGTAATGCGTAAAATATCTAATTTTACAAAACGCTCCTTTCGTCCGCAAAAGTCTTCGTCCGCAAAGATTGCTCGCGCCCAATAATTGAGGGGCTATTCGCCCCAGCCAATAGGATCCAATTACGCACTACGGATTACGGACATTACGCACCTATGTGAACCAAGCTTAATCCGTAAAGTCCGTAATGCGTAAAAGAGCGTTCACAAGGCCAAATGATTCCGCGATTACGCAGAAGCGCGCATTAGGTTCTGCGCAGAATTGTTTTCCCACTCGCCTGTTTTGCTGTTTCGCCCATCGATCGAATACTTTCTTATCAATTATTAACTTCGAAAAAAATTATTTTCATCGTCTTCTTGGTGATTTGCCTACTTGTAGGCCCGGTGAATGGGCAAAAAAATTAGCTATAGCTAACAGCTAAAAGCTACAGCTAAATTAGCTACGATTTAGCTGAAGCTAGCAGCTAAATATTTAGCTATTAGCTGTCGAGGAACAGCTAAAATTTCTAGCTAAATTAGCTATTAGTTGAAAAATTAACTAGCTAATAAATTAGTTCGCTAATACCCAACTCTGGGTATACCCATTTCAGAAAACGAGGTAAGTACCTTTGATGTAAAAAAAATAATGTTATTGAATTGTTGTGAAGAATCGCAATGTTCAAAACGACCAAATTCTCTCAAAAATGTCTTTTAACCCACGTTTTCCGAAGTTGAATCAATTGAAAAATAGATTTTCGGAAGTTGAATCAATTGAAAAATAGGTTTTCGGAAGTTGAATCAATCATATTTCCACATAATACGCAGACTTCTTTCATACAGTTATTGGAGAATGATTTGATTTCTGAGGATTTATTGACATAATTTGATCGGACGAGATCGATGAGGCTCTCATTAAAATCACTTAAATTCATATCCAGCAAAGCACAATGCAAAAACGAAAATGAACACCAAATAACAACACGGAATCCGAAATCGGCAATCGGATTGTTTGGTCAATAAATTTTATTGAATAAAACAAAAACGAGACCGAGTCAACAACGAACAGCTGAACGATGAACAGGCGACGAGAGCTTTCACGAAGTTTGCCGAAATTTATCGAAGTTCATCCGTAATGCGTAAAATATCTAATTTTACAAAACGATACACTCCGCTCCAAAAGTCTTCGTCCGCAAAGATTGCTCCCGCCCCCTAATTGAGGGGCTATTCGCTCCAGCCAATGAGATCCAATTACGCACTACGGATTACGGACATTACGCACCTATGTGAACCAAGCTTAACTAGCAAAACCATGCAAAGTTATTATTCAATTTTGATTAAATTTTCAACGATTGTGTTGGTTTGCGTGTAGATGGTCCCCTAAAACAATCACCACCCCCAGACTGATAGTAGTAACTTCCACATTTTCCATCCAAATTCGAAGAAATATTCAGATATTTTGTTGGATGTCGTGTAGTTGGTACACTACTAGGGTTTTAAGATTAATCTCATTGTAGCTAATTAGCTACAATGCATTGGATCATCTAAACAATCGGGTTATGGATACGAGGAAGCTATGCCCCACACCCAGTTGGCAGACTTTTTCCTGATGAGTGTTGTCCTACTCACCCCAGATTAATTTGATAAGGACGCCCAAGTTTTACTGTGGGAAGACCTAAAAAAGTGAAAACCTGATAAATATCATTGTGGAAAAAGGAGTTAAACATGAAAAACCAGACCTCGGATTCAGATTCAGCACATAAAATAGCATAAGAAACCAACAAGCTCCGGTCAGATGTAAGTCCTGTTGTGCAGGGTTAAAGAATCGGAGCTGAGCTCACTTTATTAACATGTAAAACGACTCTTGAAAAAAAAAAAAAAAAAAAAACATATTTCCTTGTAGGTACCATATTGGAGAACCCATCGAAACCAACAAGTCGAGTACAGGAGTCCTCCTGGTTACGACGGGCTCTCCAATACGGTACGTAGATTAATAGATAGAATAATTGTATTTTTTTTTAACTAGTGGAACTTACTCCATACATTTAATGCCATATTTCCTTGATTCACCGCTAGGCGCGCAAAAACCCAAGTGGCACCAATAAAGTTTGAATTTAATAAAAATCAAATTATTACAAGATTAGTTGACTCCAATTTTATTTAGGAAGACCGACCCTAAATTTTGTAATTATTGTGGCTTTTGTGGTTTACTGGATATGTAGTTTGTGCTTCTTTTGTGATTTTCATGATTTTGTTACCTACTTACCTACCTAAATTGATGAAATAAAGCTGAAAGAAAAGTGTTTTCAGAGGTGCAAAAAAAATTGTGTGTCAATTTTCTACTCAACTGTTCCTATCTTTTCCAACGAACTAATGCAACACTAATAACTTATTAACCCCTTAGCGGGCAAAACCCGGGCGTCATGGGAAAATTTTTTTTTCTGATCTAGTCGGGTCTTCATGGATCTATTAACAATATTTCAGCCTTTTTTGCGAAAAAAAATGGTTCACGCGCCATAAAATGGCATGGTACAGCATGTGTACCAAGGACCACCACGTACACTTTTCGGCCATGATGTTCCTTGGTACAACATTTGTACCAGGGAAGGTAATCAGGGAATGATCATAATTTGAGTTTATTCTGGATGATATTACTTTCAATAAATATAAAACAGATGACAAATTTGACAGCAAACAACATTTCAATAGGACTTGTTGCGTTGGTATGCGACGCGTCCAATCTCCAGTGAGAAATCATGGGGCGCCCGCCCCGAAAAACTTCAATAACATCGTTGCGAGTACGCGATTCCAGTGTTATGCTTTCATTATGGATACTTGAATAGCTATAGAAAAATAACGTTCCTCGAATAGAAGACGAAATTCATCCATGTGGACATCACCGCGTAATTTTTTGGTTTGAATAAAAAACAACAGCAAAAAAACTTCGTCGTTCGCGTTCCTTGGTACAACAGTTGTACCACAAAACACCCACTTTTGCAATATCTCGAGATCTACTCGGAGCTAAGAGATGCTAACATTTTTCTCATGATGCTGCACCCTATTAAGAAGGAATAGAACGAAAAACACGCCAGAATTCAAACTGCTTCTACCTTGGTACAACAGTTGTATCAAGGAACGCTAAAGGGTTAAATATTCAGAACACATTAATTTATCTGCTAAATCTCTTTACTATGAATTGCAAGAAGCAAATCAAAGATAAATAACAGCAAGAAAATAAGTCGAATCCTATTGTAATTATATTACTTTTGGTGAAAAATCATGGTAGGTATCCGCCAAATAGTCGGAAAACCCAATGTTTTCAAGTGGTGTTGTGAGTTGAGCGAAGACAGAACAAAAATGTTCACAATGATCAGAGGAGTAGGAGGCCTTCCATTTTGAATTTTGGAAGGAATCATTCTGGTTCATTTTCTGCCCTTGGGGGAGATAATTAATGCAATTTATTCGATACTGCAAAGCCCTTAAAAAGCTGTTGACAAAGGAGGTGTGCTTGTTGCAAGACAACACCAGCCCTCCAAGAGATGTTGGAATTATTTGGTTGGGACATTGTGAACCACCCTCTATATTCCCCTGACTTGGCTCCTTCCCATTTTCACCTCCCTGAAGACCCAAATGGGTGGAAAATGCTTTCCACCCATTTTTTTTTTTGCTACCTACTTCATCATCGGACATCAAAGATGACGAAATATTTGAAATAAGGTATAAGTGTAAGATAGAGCCAACCAATACCGCTCTACTCCTTAATTAATTTGCTACTGTACGTGTTTCCAATGAGGATTTTCTATTCTTGACCAATTAATACAACTGAAAACACCATCACGACATTATTGTTAACATGGTGGACAAAATTGTAAATTAGTGAGGAACGTAAAAACTTATGCAACTACTAAAGTATAGAAAAGAATACACTGAACACCACTGGTAAGTTGAACGAGAATGTATTGACTGAAAAGTACAGGTATGAAACGACTCGGGTGAGCTGGTGAACATCATCTAGATCAACATTCGAAATACAACTGACTCCTGAACCCCCAATCTGCATGCACGCAGTGGTGGGTGTCACTAAACTTCCATGTCAACTACCTCACTAAATGAAATGCTGCACCAGTTTGTTATTATTTAGTATTTTTTGTAGTCAAAAACAGGAGGTAGGAGAGAAATATAATGTAAGCTTGGGCTTCACTGTTGAATTGAGGATTCTCGAGTAAGCCCTTTTAGAACTGACCCAAATATAGGTTGAGAGGCTATACTGACACGAGTGATTAGGCAATTGAATTTACTATTCTTAAATGATAAAATGAAATAATTACCTGGTAGACAGCTGTAGCGGTTCGGAGGTAGCTGAAGGCTCTGAATACTCAAAATGATACCTGAAGGGTCTAATACTGTTACCTATCTGAATTATGTTATTGGTCTGAAGGACTGAAGGTGCTTTCCTGAAGGGATTTCTAAGTGCACGAAAAATGGAACGGTGCACGGCGAACGGTGCACGCACTAAAAAGGTGCGCTGCACGAAAATGATGTATTTGGCACTAAACTGGTGTGATCGCACGAAAAGAGTGCGGTCACACGTAAAACCTGTCTGTTACGGAAATAAAGGTAGTGAAATGAGAAATGCAATGTTACAACTAATAGGAAGGATTTTAATGCAACAAAGAAGCAGGTTGATTCTACGTTAATATGTTGTTGGCAAGCAAATACAAATTATGAGCAAATAAATGGTTTACAAATATATTGTGCGTTTCTTTAATTCTCCTTCTTACTTCGACTTTACAAATGATTTTACGAATGACTCTACTAACTTCATACAACTTGAAATTGACTCGACTGATCCACTAAAATTCTAAATGTTCTTTGACTTGACTCTACTTATTTCGTTTCTACACAATTTGAACACAATTACATTGGCCAATGTATAGATTAGTTATTACACTCACGGCGGTGGGGCCCGAAGGAAATCCAGAGGTGGTGCGTTGTAAAGTTCTTGAGGGGAATGGTCCGAACGGTTTTTGCCACACAGATTACCGTTGGAGGAAGGGGTTTGGCTCGTAATACTCAGACTCGTGGGCACAGGGCTAACTCGGCGGACTGGTATCGAGGGGATCCGATCACTTTATGCAAACAAGGGTTCGATTTTCGTTCGTACTTGATGCCAGGGAGCGCGGATATGAAAGCTTCAAGGCCGGGGACGTTATGGCCGCTCCACGCGGTGACTAGATCTTTTGGTTACGGAGGCCCCCACCCTCCATCAACAGGCGTCCAAGCGGGGCTTCGCGGCGGCTTGCGATTGGCGGACGGTGACGTCAGTCCGACGTGAGCGCTTCTGGTGGTGGGCGCCTGAGATGGTGGTGGCGCCCTGGAGCGGGGACGGTACAAGCCCGCTCCATCCTGCTGATCCGAGAGGCGGGAAGGTGAGCGAGGGTGGTGGTTGCTCGGCCGCTTTATATCGTGAGCTGCGGCTCACATCCTCCGCCCCTTCGTGAGCCAGAGTCATCAAAGATGACACTGGGTACTGGCAGAGGGACGGAAGGATGTGCCTTCCTCAGGGCCAGCTCGTAGCGGTATCTTCTACAGCCTCGACACCCGACGGGATCACGCTTGCCAGAATGATCTTGGGAGCAAGCTGGGATGGGTCGACCCTGGTGGTAAGCTGCGCGTAGCCGGTGCCAAAATTCCTTGCACGCGGGGCATCGGAAACTGTACAGTCTCGATGCCGGACGCGTGCAGACGGGGCAAGTCAGTTTGTTCTTCTTGGCGGTACGCGTCAGCCGCACGGTGAGCTTCGGGCGGGAGGCATCCGCCGTGTCCCCTTCCGGATCCGGTTCCTGCTCGTGGATTGGGGTCGGAATCCAGTGCACCTCTGACTCAGATGATGAGGAATATATGCGGCAGGATCTGTTACGCCGGTTTTCGTCCGCTGGCAACTTAGTGGGCGAGCTTGCTGGGGAGTTGGCTTCCCCATCTGGTTCCAGGGCTGGAGCAGGGGAGGGTGGCGGTTCATCGGCTTCCTCCGCATTTTCCTCTGCAGTCAACGCCGCAGGTGGCTCTGCGGTCACGGGTGCGGTCGCCTCAGAGTCCTCAGTTCTCGCCGCAGGTGGCTCTGCAGACAACTGTGCGGAAGCTTTCTCCAGCGCCTCCTGGGCCGCGTCGCGCTCATGGACCAGGCGTTCACGCTCCATGGTCCACCCGTGTTGGTGGTCCAAGAGGGCATCCCTTTCCTCGATGATCCGCTGGTAAGAGGGAATCCACTTGGCTATCTCCACCACCGTCATCATAGCCGCGTGGCAGTTTGTCCTCCGAGCCAGATGGGTCTCCGCGCAGTCAGTGAAGCGGATGTAGTTAAGCAAGCTCTCCAGTTGCAGAAATGGGGTCGGTGTTGGCTCGGGTGTTTCCAAGAACCCAGGGGGACGGTCGTATACCTTGTCCTGTTCTTCCCCTACGCGTTCTCTTAGGATCTGAATGATAGGGTCGGGGTCCGGCGGTCCTCCATCCGCAATCCATTTCTCGATTTGCTCCTGCGCCATCTTACTCCTACAACAAATGATAAACCTAATGTGTCATCCAGCTTAGGAAAAGTGATCAATGTTAATAAGGGGGATATTTACGGCCTTGATTTGCATGTAAATTGTGTTCAAAATGTGCGTGAGAATTCATAACCTTTGTGATAAAAATTTGCAGGTTAGTGTTTTGATCGGAAGGATCCAATGTTAAATTTTGCGATCTGAAGGATCTAAAAATGACAATGTTAACAATATGTTCATTCTGTCGGTAGTTTGTCCTATTAGTATGTAAGTTAGTTATTTATTTCCTTCCATGTGAAGGTGACGATAATCTATCGGGGTTGCTCGTCTGCGCAGCACGTATCTGGGTTCGCCGCTGTTGATCTCTCTTCGACTTTTCTTGGTTGGGAAATTGTCCACTGCATTATCGTCCTCCTTGAGAGGGGGATTTGCGTGGATGATACCCTTTTCATTTAAGGTCGGATTCTGATCGACAGGGTTTTCGAGTCGACATGATACGGTAAGCGTGCTCGTGCGCTTGACGGCTCCCGTGCGTTCGGCAGCCTTCTCCACGGTTCCTTCGGGAGGTCTGGCGTTATGGCGTGTCGATGGTGCCGGTCCTCCGGTTTTCATTTTACAGGAGGGTTTTTCCTTTTCATCAGGTAAGTCCTTTTCCTGCGTTTCTTGGTTCCTTTCGGGTGGGTGGACAGAGGGGTGCACGGTTTTGGTCCGCGGTTCGAACTTGAACGGGTTCGCGAACGCATCGTTTGGAACCCCGTTCACCAATGTGGACGTTCGGTTTTCTGTTTTGGGTTCCAGCGGTTTATTTCGTCGAGAGCACGTTCCGCAGAGTCTGATTTGCTCGCGTACGTCATGTGCTAAATTCGGCCAAATTCCCATTTGCCTCACCATATTTTTGGTGGTTTCGACTCCCGTGTGACCGAACTCCACACTTCGGTGGCATCGGTTGATCAGCCAATCCCTCATGGATCTTGGTATGAGTGGGACCCATGCGTTCGGACCCGTTGGCTTCACCTTCAGTTCCCATACGCCGTCTTTCCGGCGTAGGCCATTTTGTTCCTGGAGCGGTACTATCGTTCGAATCCAATCATCCCGCTTTTGTGCGGCGGCTATCATTTCCCTGGGAAAGTTCAGCATCACGGTACTATTTTCGGGAGGTTTCTCCTCGGCGGTCCCTCTCTGATGGTTCGCCGATTTGGGGTTGGGTTTATAGTGTCTCCCGCGTTCATTCTCTCGCGGCTTACTTCCGCCGACGATTCCAATGATCCCGGCTTCCTTTCTGCTGGTCTCGGGGTACTCTCCTTCAGTGTCATTCGGCAACTCCACCAGATTATTGGATGGATCAGGATCCATAGGCGCGTCGATACGGTTTTCGTATCTGAAATCGGGGTTCTCTTCATCTTTCTCGTGCGTTTCGTCGTGCGCGCACGCCTCGATTTCCATGCGATCTTGTCTTGGGGTCGTGTGGGGTAGGAGGTTAGCGTATTCATTTCTTTCGGGGAAGTCTGCCTGGTTCGCCTCGGATACGATTTCTTCGATGGGCTCCGCATAAGACACTCTTTTCATACGGGGGTTCGGTCCCTGCGCAGGCGTCCTTTCTTCGTTACCCGATCGACGGTCCTTCTCGGGAGAGGTTGTGGCCACCGAAAGGGTACTGGGGAAGGGGGTGTCCGGTCCGCAGTTTGGATCGCGAATTGCAGACACCCTTGCTTCCCGCCCCTCCGGCCGCGACGCCATCTCCAAAGGTCCCCATTCTGAGTCGATCTCGTACGGGTAGTATGGGATTTGGTCCTCTTCCGCACACGCTTGAACGGTCATGTCTGAACCCAGTGTCAAGGTCAAAGGGACCTCTTGAAGGATGTCCAATCCGATCAGGTCCAGGGTTGCACTTTTCCGCGCAAACACCAGGTATGTATGCATGAATTGGGAGTCTCCAATCCTCGTCATCAATGTCTGCTCCCCGGCGAACGGCAACATCACCCCATCTGCGCCCCACGCAGTCCTACGCGTCGGTTTCATCGGAACTCCCTTTACAGGTGACGACAACACAGAGAAAGCTGCGCCCGTGTCGATAATCATTTCCCTTGACTCGGGGCCCAACTCTGCAATGACTGTTAGGTTTCTCGACACTGGGGCATCCACTGCTGGTATGTGCGTGTCGCCCGGAGGGTTCTTGTACCGCACTATCTCTAGGGCGCGTGTTGGTCCTTTTTCTGGGTTTGAGACTGGGAGGAGCCCTTTCTTTCTGAAGCAGGTGTCCTCCAAATGTTCTCTTGAACCGCAGTAATTGCAGAAGATGGCCATATAGGGGCTGAACGGACAATCTATTGGGTAGTGCGGGAGGTCCGCGCAGAACATGCACGGAAAACGAGGCGGAGGTCTCGGGTCGACGGTTCTGTCCTCCGATCGTTCACGTCGTCGATCCTCGTCGTTTCTTCGATTGTACCTGGGAAGGGGTTCGTTCTTCTTGGGGCATTTTGCGGCGAAATGATCCAGGCTGCCACAACTGTAGCATCTTCGGTCCCCGCTAACGGCCGCCAATTCCCATTTTTCGTCAAGGTCGGGTGTTGTTTCGAGGGTTTCCTCGAGTTGTTCGGCTTTTTTCAGCGCTTCCTGGAGTGAGCGTGGTCGATTTGCCACGAGGAACGCGCTTACTTGTTTTTCTACTCCTCGGATGAATGCGCTCAACGTTTTCGTCTCGACCCATTCGTTCTTTTCGGCCCGGCGGAGCATTTTCCCCTCTTCCATTACTGCGCAGCGTGCAATGTTACGCACCCTGTCGGCGAACTGGCGAAGTGTTTCGCCTGAGCTTCGTCTCACCGTCCACAAGAGTGCGGCTGCGTGCTGGGGATTCTCCTTCTGAAACCACGTGATCATATCCGACTTTGTCGCTTCGTACACGTTATCCGTATCCAACGAATCATCCCGGTCAATTAGGAATTGTTTTGCTACACCCCGGGTTTTCGTACGGAGAAGACGGTACTTAAGTCGTGAATTTAATTCCGCGGCCACCATTTCAAAATTTGCGAAAAACGAGGTCACACTTATCGCGCCCATTTCGTCCGGATCCCATGGTTCGATTTCGGAAGAGACCGAACGTGGAATCTCGTCTCGTTTGTTTTCGGTTGAACTCGTGTGCAACCGTTGAAGGAGTAAGTTCATTTCCCTCATGGTTTGGGTCATCACCTCAACGGCCTCGGTATTTGCCGTTGACGGTGTGTCGTCATCATCCCTATCATTGTCTCTCACAAGGTTGATTGACATTTTCACTTCTGTTCACAATGATCAGAGGAGTAGGAGGCCTTCCATTTTGAATTTTGGAAGGAATCATTCTGGTTCATTTTCTGCCCTTGGGAGAGATAATTAATGCAATTTATTCGATACTGCAAAGCCCTTAAAAAGCTGTTGACAAAGGAGGTGTGCTTGTTGCAAGACAACACCAGCCCTCCAAGAGATGTTGGAATTATTTGGTTGGGACATTGTGAACCACCCTCTATATTCCCCTGACTTGGCTCCTTCCCATTTTCACCTCCCTGAAGACCCAAATGGGTGGAAAATGCTTTCCACCCATTTTTTTTTTTTGCTACCTACTTCATCATCGGACATCAAAGATGACGAAATATTTGAAATAAGGTATAAGTGTAAGATAGAGCCAACCAATACCGCTCTACTCTTTAATTAATTTGCTACTGTACGTGTTTCCAATGAGGATTTTCTATTCTTGACCAATTAATACAACTGAAAACACCATCACGACATTATTGTTAACATGGTGGACAAAATTGTAAATTAGTGAGGAACGTAAAAACTTATGCAACTACTAAAGTATAGAAAAGAATACACTGAACACCACTGGTAAGTTGAACGAGAATGTATTGACTGAAAAGTACAGGTATGAAACGACTCGGGTGAGCTGGTGAACATCATCTAGATCAACATTCGAAATACAACTGACTCCTGAACCCCCAATCTGCATGCACGCAGTGGTGGGTGTCACTAAACTTCCATGTCAACTACCTCACTAAATGAAATGCTGCACCAGTTTGTTATTATTTAGTATTTTTTGTAGTCAAAAACAGGAGGTAGGAGAGAAATATAATGTAAGCTTGGGCTTCACTGTTGAATTGAGGATTCTCGAGTAAGCCCTTTTAGAACTGACCCAAATATAGGTTGAGAGGCTATACTGATGTAAGCCGCCAATTCGAAAAGGCGCGGAAAAACCGCCCTCCACAGCCTTCGAGGAGGTCGGGGTAGTGATGGGAGAGGCAGTGGAGGAGGAGGAGAGCTGCGGAGAGGGGAGCGCTGACCCCCTGCGCGTGGACGAGTCAGTTCTGTCTCGACGTGAACCAAGGACGCCTCAATTGTAGGTAGAGTGGATCGTTTGTTTAGAGCCATTTGTGCTAGTCAGTGGATTTGAGTTTGGGATATTTCCCCCGGCGAATGTGAAAGGACAATTGATTGAATCGTAAAGACTTGTTTAGTTCTTGCCTGATTTGCAAAACTAAACCCAAAATTTCTCTCATAAAGACCCCTTCGGGACCGTCTTCTACCCACCACGTTTTTCCTCGTCAGACGAAGTTCCAGAGAAGCTACGGTAAAGTACCACTTCAATATCGTTGGACACGCACTGTATGACATTTCTTGCCAAATTTCTGTTATCAAAGAGTATTAATTTCTGTTTAAATTACGTAAATCATACTAGTCACCACCCGTACCGACGCGTAGCGGCGGTAGCGTGTGCGTACCTTGATATCGCGTCAAGCGTGTTGTAAGCCCTCGCGGTGGTTCTTCCACCCCGATTTAATCAATTCTTTTGTAAAACCTTAAAGCTAAAAGCAACTTAAAGTAATATACTTACCATATCTTAAATTCTAAAACTTACCTGGTCGATCTGCTTTTCTTTCGGACGCCTAGGTCTTCGCGTGTTTTTCTCACGTACCTTGTTGATAGTTGATCTTGTCCCGTTGGATAACTCTACGTTCTTATTTCTAAAGTAACGGGGTTGATACTTACCTGTTGCTTACACACTAAATATCTTTTCTTATAATTAACTTACCTGAGATTTCTGTAATACTTACCTACCTCGGAGTTGAGGTACTTGACTTGGACCTCGCGTCCCTAATTGTTCATTTAAATACTTACCTGAAGGTACCGTTAAATTCCAGGAGCATATTGTCCTTGATTCTTGATTTTTATCGAATTACTTTATATTTCTGTGGCCCCCACGTGGTCATTGACATACGTACCTTTGTTTCTGTTCGTTGGGTACCAGTAGGGTACCGATACCCGTACCTTGAAGATACTTACTTATGTTTATGGTTTTGGTCACGACGTGACAAATTTCTTTATTCTTGACGTTACCTGTGATGAATGTGGATTGATTTATCCTGTGAAATGCTGAAAATTCCTATTGTCTTAATTATAGATGTTTATGGTTCCTCAACTGGTTGTTGTTGATTTCACCTTGAGTACCTCCAGAAGCAGGTTGGTTCGGACGAGATAGCTTGTGGATCGTAGGTTGGGAAGGGTACGCCTCTCAGGCAAAAACACGCTACCATACCAAATTTTCAAAATTTCTTTATTTGCTGAAAACAATTCCCTTTTCAATTTGCGGCTTACAGATTTGGTGGCAGCTTAGGGGATTTCATGAAAAGTACGCTTTTCACGAACTCATAGAAATCGTAATAAATCCGTCTGGACGGGCTTGTGGAGATACTCAGGTAGTCAGCGTTGGTGGAAACCGTTATAATGAGCGAACCGGGTCAGCACCCTGGGAGAGCAGGGGAGGTAGAGATGAGTGGAGTGCTGGGTCAACTCGAGAGGTTGTTGAGGGCGTATAACGACCTGGCCGGAAAGGGGCGAAGTAATGCGGCTCAGGTAGTACCCGACACGGATGTGCCTCGCTCGATGTTTTTGGAAATAGAAAACTGGGACCCGGACGAAAGTGGGTCGCTGCCGGTGACCGCGTTCTTTCAGGTATTCGACGAGGTGGCGGGAAACCTAACGCAAAACAAAAAAATACGACTGTTGCGCGCCAAAGTCAAGGGTACAGCCAAGCAATTCCTGATTGACAACGCTCCGACGCATGCGGGACTCAACCCATATGATGAGGCACGAGAGGCGATGCTGGCATGGTTCGAAACGGAGAACCCGGAACGGGCGGCCGCGTCACTGTGTGCGGCAAAGGTGGCGCAAGGTGAGGGGCTGCGTCAGTTCGCGGAGCGAGTACACCGACTGGCGAGATCGGCGGTTAAGGAGGAGGGGCCGGATTTGACGAACCCACAGAGGCAGAATTGGGTAAGACGGAAAACCTTAAAAGCGTTCATAAAAGGGTTGCCTAAGGAACTGGGTTCCTTATTAACCAACAATCCCCCTGAAACCTTGGAGGCCGCGTTAAAGAGAGCGGAGGAATTGAGGGAGACGCTCGAGTTGGACTCGGATGAGGACACGAAGTGGGGAATATCGGCCGTCGCGGTACGCGAAGAAAGAAAATGCTATGAATGCGGAATGCCGGGGCACTTCGCGGCGAGATGCCCGCGGACCACTGGGAGGGTACCCTTGGCGGGGGCACGAGCCCCCCCCAAACCAACGCCAAGGTACCCGTGCATGTTCTGTGCTAGTATGGAGCATTTTCCGGTGGACTGTGTGAACAACCCCCAGAAAACCATCTACTGCGACTACTGCGGAGTAAGGGAGCACCTCGAGACCGACTGCCACAAAAAGAAGTTGTTAACCCCGGTGTCCCATCCCCGAGGTACAAAAGTGCCGGCTATTGAGGACGCGACTCAAGCGGTGCAGAGGGAACCTCCCGCGTATCCAATGGGGCATGTGCCCATGGTACGCTATCAAATGGAGCAACCAATAAGGTTGGGCGTTACCCTGGATGGCGAGCCCCGGGAGCTGATCGTGGACACGGGTGCGGCAATCTCGGTGCTGGCGAAACCGGTAGGGGGTGCGTTGTTGAGACCCACTAAGGCTATGGCGTGGGGAGCGGATGGAAATCGGCTGAACTTCTGCGGTGAACAGGAACTGACGGTGGAGGTGTGCGGGGCTGTGACCAGGCATACTTTTCTGGTGTTTTCTCAGGAAGGAACCGGCCTCGACCTGTTCGGCCTAGACCTTATGAAGAAGGTACCGCTTCTGATCCGTCCGGATAGGCGAGAGGCTACGGTGGCGCCGTGCCGCGGGGTCGCAGATCGCCGGAAGGAGTCGGGGGTGGCTCGGGTTGGTTTGACCGTCGTCGAGCCGAGGCTGGACGTGGCCACCGTCGAACTGGGTATGGATGTACCCGTAATCGAGCCGGATACTGAGGCACCACAACTCGTGCCTCATGTGGAGGTACCCGTGGCTGAGCCGGATACTGAGGCACCACAACTCGTGCCTCATGTGGAGGTACCCGTGGCTGAGCCGGGTACGAAGGTACAGCAACTCGTGTCGCACCTGGAGGAACCCGAGGTTGAGCCGGGTATGGACGTGCCTATTGATGAGCCGCGCATGGAGATGCCCATCCCTGAACGACGGGCGGAGGTGTCGACGGCCAAACTGAGGAGGAATATGGCGGACGCTGATAGGAAAACCAACGGAAGCATCGAGTTGGAAATTGAGGGGACGGTCGAGAGTGTGGGTTACCCGGTGACGAGACTCCCAATCGGGGACATCGAGTTCCGAAGGATTGGGGCAGTACTTGGTGACAACCCGGGAGACGCGGCTGGGGACGCGGAGGAGATGCCTATGGAACGATGGGACCAGGAACGACCCGATACCCGGACCGAGTTAGTAACTAAGCTACAACATCTGGACAAGGGACAGCGGAGCCGAGTGGGAGAAATCCTTCACAGGTTCGAGGAGGTTTTTGATAAACCCGACCGGGATGGGTGTCGCTTGGGTGTGGAACACGTCATTGACACCGGACAGGCGGAACCCGTTCATGTGAGGCCGTATTCGATACCCCACGCCCTCCGGGAGGAGGTGGAGGAACAGCTCCATGGGTTGCTGGAGGATGGGGTAATCCGACCCTCAAAGAGTCCGTGGTCGGCCCCGGTGGTCTTGGTTAAGAAAAAGACACCGGAGGGGGAACCCCAAAAATGGCGTATGTGTATAGATTACCGACGTCTGAATAAGTTGACTAAGGCGGACGCCTACCCTATGCCGAATTTGCAGGACACCCTATCGATGTTGGGGCGGTGCCGGTACTTTACGAAGATTGATCTTGTGTCGGGGTACCATCAGTTGGGAATGCACCCCGACTCCATTGAGCGAACAGCGTTCTCAGTCTTGGGGCGCCATTTTGAGTACACGCGTATGGCCTTCGGCCTCCGGAATGCACCCGCAACTTTTCAGCGGGCAATGAACAATGCTCTTGACGGACTGATTGGTCACGATTGTTTGGTCTATTTGGACGACATCATAGTATTTTCGCCGACGTTGGAGGCTCACCTGGATAGTTTGACGAGAGTGTTGGAACGACTTAGGGAGACCCGTCTTCGAGCTAATCTTGGCAAGTGCGAGTTCCTACAGCAGGAGACAAGTTATCTGGGACATCGCATCACAAGCGAAGGGGTCGGTATGGAGCCGGAGAAGATACGGGCGGTACGAGAGTTCCCCACTCCCACTACAGCGAGTCAGGTACGCGCCTTCTTGGGACTGGCGGGTTTTTACCGCCGTTTTGTGCCTGGATTTTCGGGCATGGCGGCCCCACTGACTGGACTCCTCAAAAAGGGAACTGATTTCAAATGGGGAGAGGCGCAGAGTAAGGCGTTCGAAACGTTGAAGGAGGCTCTCTTATCCGACTCGGTGTTGATTTACCCGGACTTGACCCAGGACTTCATACTGGCCACCGATGCCTCTCAGAGCGCGCTGGGAGCGGTGCTGTCCCAGAAATGTGGGGACGTCGAACGACCAGTGGCGTTTGCGAGCCGAAAGCTGAATGACGCGGAGACTAGGTATTCGGCAACTGAGCGGGAGCTGTTGGCGGTGGTTTGGGCATGCAGACACTATCAAGAGTATTTGCTGGGAAGGAGATTTATTTTGGAGACGGATCATATGGCGCTGACTGCTGCGCTGAGACTGCGGGACCCAACCTCGAGGGTTGGTCGGTGGACATTGAGGCTGGCGGAGTACGACTTTGAGCCGCGGTACCGACCCGGCGCGAACATGGGTCACGCTGACGGATTAAGCCGGATGCACGTGGCTGCGGTCAATGTGGAAGTCCCTAAACCGTTGATGGGGGCGGCGCAGGATATGGACCCGTGGGTGCAGGGCATGATTACGAAACACCGGGATAGAGTGCAACGGGAAGACGGGGTGTGGACTATCCCTGTTGAGGTCGAGGGGGAGAAAGGACGAGTACCTCTGATCCCCGTAACAATTAGGGAATGGGTGCTGGTGTCGTGTCATGGTAGTGCCTGGGCTGGGCACCCGGGGGCGGAAGTGACGGAACGACTGGTGCGTCGGGTGGGGTATTGGCCGAAGATCCGGAGGGACGTGAAGGAGTTCATCGCCGCGTGCGAGCCGTGCCAACGAAGGAATGCGCCGGGACATCCATCGGCCCCGATCCAGCGACCATTGATACCCTCGGCACCCGGGGAGGTGGTGGGTATGGACTTCGTGGGACCACTTGTGACGCTTGGTGGTCCCAAGTATGTTTTAACTATGGTGGACCATTACACCAAATTTGCCGAGGCATATGTGGTAACCAACACAACGGCTGAAACGGTCGCTCGCGTGTTGGTAGGACGATACATACCCTACCACGGGGTACCCCGGAGATTGGTGACTGATAGGGGTACGGGGTTCACCTCTGAGCTCATTCAGGAACTCTGTGAGACTTGGCGGATCACCAAGGTGCAAACCACAGCATACCACCCACAGGGGAACGGGGTGTGCGAAAGGTTCCACCGAACCTTCGCTAACATAATGGCGAAAGTGGTCCGACAGACTAGAGACTGGGAACGAATGGTGCCCATAGTGTTGGCGGCTTACAGAGCCACCCCGCATAAAAGCACGGGGTACTCTCCAAATTTCTTGACTTACGGAAGGGAGCTGCGCCTCCCAAATGCAACCGAGTGGACCCGACCCAACGATGGTCATCGCTCAGTCGAGTTGCGCACCTTAATGGAGGCAAGAAGGATAGCCAAGAGGTGCTTGGATCGGGCATGGAAACAGCAAGCGGACCGGATAAATCGCAGACGAAGCACAAGGCAGTACCGAGAGGGAGATCGGGTGTATTTGAAACAAATGCACCTACCCCCCGGGGAATGCCGGAAGTTTTGGAGTCCATGGTCTGGGCCCTGGAGAGTGAAGAGGGTAATTTCGGCCGTAAATTATGAAATTCAGGACTTGTTGGGGGCTCGCCAACAAGTGGTCCATATAAACAGACTGAAGCCAGCTACGGTGAACGGCGTGCCCGATGATGCCGTACTGGAGGAACCGGATGAGAGAACTACATCCGAGGTACAGGTGCCTGAGGAACCCCTGGAACGTGAGAAGAATTGGGAGCTGGATGACGCTTGGAACGAGGAAGCTGACCGCCAAATTTTGGAGGAGTTAGACGGGCCGGACGAAGGTACGGAAGATACCCCTACCAAAAGCCCATCGACTGATCCAGCATTAATGGAGACGGGAGGGGGAAGCGAGACAGGTACGGGCGAGGGTACGTATTTCTTGCGAGCTCGCCCGCCCCGTGACTACAAAAAGCTACATGAGAAGGGGGTGCTGGCTGGGGTTCGTGCAGGGTACGGGGTGATGTAGACAGGTACGGTGACTAAAAAAAAAAAAAAAAAAAAAAAAAAAAAAAAAAAAAAAAAAAAAAAAAAAAAAAAAAATATATATATATATATATGAACATAGTAATTATAATAATGATAATAAAAATATACATGTATATAGATTTATATAAACACGTGTTAACTTACCTTTAAGTAGAGACCCAAGGATGGTGACCAAGAAGTAGGAACAGACCTGGAAAAGAACATAATAAAAGATTAATGGCAGTCATACAGTGCTAGGTAGGAAACGATAATGGTACAGGAGGATGAAGGCAGAAGAGGACTCAACTAACCTGGAACTGTTTTCTTTTACCCAATAGGAGATGGAGAGTCGGAGGAACTCCGAGGTGCAGCCGGCGGAGGACGAGGCGCCACTATCTCGTGCCCTACCGTCGGTGCAACGTGTAAGACGGGCCTATGACGGGGCGTGCCAACAATGCCTGACCCGTTCCGCCTTGAACGACTCGACTGGCTCAAGAGGACATGAGCGCGAGGCCATCGAGAACGTGGAGGTGGTGGCTGCGGCTATGGAGGTAATGAAGCAGGCTGAAAACCATGCGATGCTGGACTCATTTTACGAAACCGGAATGAAGGGTCTGGAGAACCTGGCTGCGCTGCTGCCGGAGTGGAGGATGCATGAGATGGAGGTAGCGGGATGGAGGGCTCGATGCGCGATCGCGGAGGAGGCGTTACAGGGAGCAAAGGAAAGGATTAGCAGTCTTACTGGAGAACTGGATACCATGATGGTGCAATTGAACGCCAGACCTACCGTGCCGCTAGAGAAGGCCGATAAACAGACCCACGAACGACGAGCAGGAAAGCGAGGCCACCAGGGAACTGTAACCCCCGAGGAGGGGATGGATACCTCGGCGGAGGAGTCTGGCGACGAAAATGAAGACCAGGACCCCAGCTATTCTGAGACCGCCTCCACTTCTTCGGTACCGCTTAAAGGTCGTCCAAATCCCGGATTTACTAGTTTCCCTACCCCAGCCATGAAGAAAGTCGACGGAATGGAGAGCAAGAACAGGACCACATCGAAGGGAGACCTCTGCCCCATATGCATGCGGCCACCCACAGTCATGAGAGGGTTCAGGTGCGCCTCCTGCAAGGCCTTCTGGGAGCGACTGATAAAGAGGCACGAACGAGGACAGTTGATGGACCAGTGCAACCCGCCGCATGCGGGAGTGGCCCCCACCTGTAGCCACTGCAGGCGTACCCGGTACGAAGTGGAATTTACACGCCGGTACCCCGGCCGAGCCCTCCCCATACCCAGCGTCGCTGAGCAGAGATCCACCGTCGAGGACGACGGCTCCCGGAGAAGGGGGGGGTTATGTAAGCCGCCAATTCGAAAAGGCGCGGAAAAACCGCCCTCCACAGCCTTCGAGGAGGTCGGGGTAGTGATGGGAGAGGCAGTGGAGGAGGAGGAGAGCTGCGGAGAGGGGAGCGCTGACCCCCTGCGCGTGGACGAGTCAGTTCTGTCTCGACGTGAACCAAGGACGCCTCAATTGTAGGTAGAGTGGATCGTTTGTTTAGAGCCATTTGTGCTAGTCAGTGGATTTGAGTTTGGGATATTTCCCCCGGCGAATGTGAAAGGACAATTGATTGAATCGTAAAGACTTGTTTAGTTCTTGCCTGATTTGCAAAACTAAACCCAAAATTTCTCTTCATAAAGACCCCTTCGGGACCGTCTTCTACCCACCACGTTTTTCCTCGTCAGACGAAGTTCCAGAGAAGCTACGGTAAAGTACCACTTCAATATCGTTGGACACGCACTGTATGACATTTCTTGCCAAATTTCTGTTATCAAAGAGTATTAATTTCTGTTTAAATTACGTAAATCATACTAGTCACCACCCGTACCGACGCGTAGCGGCGGTAGCGTGTGCGTACCTTGATATCGCGTCAAGCGTGTTGTAAGCCCTCGCGGTGGTTCTTCCACCCCGATTTAATCAATTCTTTTGTAAAACCTTAAAGCTAAAAGCAACTTAAAGTAATATACTTACCATATCTTAAATTCTAAAACTTACCTGGTCGATCTGCTTTTCTTTCGGACGCCTAGGTCTTCGCGTGTTTTTCTCACGTACCTTGTTGATAGTTGATCTTGTCCCGTTGGATAACTCTACGTTCTTATTTCTAAAGTAACGGGGTTGATACTTACCTGTTGCTTACACACTAAATATCTTTTCTTATAATTAACTCACCTGAGATTTCTGTAATACTTACCTACCTCGGAGTTGAGGTACTTGACTTGGACCTCGCGTCCCTAATTGTTCATTTAAATACTTACCTGAAGGTACCGTTAAATTCCAGGAGCATATTGTCCTTGATTCTTGATTTTTATCGAATTACTTTATATTTCTGTGGCCCCCACGTGGTCATTGACCTACGTACCTTTGTTTCTGTTCGTTGGGTACCAGTAGGGTACCGATACCCGTACCTTGAAGATACTTACTTATGTTTATGGTTTTGGTCACGACGTGACAAATTTCTTTATTCTTGACGTTACCTGTGATGAATGTGGATTGATTTATCCTGTGAAATGCTGAAAATTCCTATTGTCTTAATTATAGATGTTTATGGTTCCTCAACTGGTTGTTGTTGATTTCACCTTGAGTACCTCCAGAAGCAGGTTGGTTCGGACGAGATAGCTTGTGGATCGTAGGTTGGGAAGGGTACGCCTCTCAGGCAAAAACACGCTACCATACCAAATTTTCAAAATTTCTTTATTTGCTGAAAACAATTCCCTTTTTAATTTGCGGCTTACACTGACACGAGTGATTAGGCAATTGAATTTACTATTCTTAAATGATAAAATGAAATAATTACCTGGTAGACAGCTGTAGCGGTTCGGAGGTAGCTGAAGGCTCTGAATACTCAAAATGATACCTGAAGGGTCTAATACTGTTACCTATCTGAATTATGTTATTGGTCTGAAGGACTGAAGGTGCTTTCCTGAAGGGATTTCTAAGTGCACGAAAAATGGAACGGTGCACGGCGAACGGTGCACGCACTAAAAAGGTGCGCTGCACGAAAATGATGTATTTTGCACTAAACTGGTGTGATCGCACGAAAAGAGTGCGGTCACACGTAAAACCTGTCTGTTACGGAAATAAAGGTAGTGAAATGAGAAATGCAATGTTACAACTAATAGGAAGGATTTTAATGCAACAAAGAAGCAGGTTGATTCTACGTTAATATGTTGTTGGCAAGCAAATACAAATTATGAGCAAATAAATGGTTTACAAATATATTGTGCGTTTCTTTAATTCTCCTTCTTACTTCGACTTTACAAATGATTTTACGAATGACTCTACTAACTTCATACAACTTGAAATTGACTCGACTGATCCACTAAAATTCTAAATGTTCTTTGACTTGACTCTACTTATTTCGTTTCTACACAATTTGAACACAATTACATTGGCCAATGTATAGATTAGTTATTACACTCACGGCGGTGGGGCCCGAAGGAAATCCAGAGGTGGTGCGTTGTAAAGTTCTTGAGGGGAATGGTCCGAACGGTTTTTGCCACACAGATTACCGTTGGAGGAAGGGGTTTGGCTCGTAATACTCAGACTCGTGGGCACAGGGCTAACTCGGCGGACTGGTATCGAGGGGATCCGATCACTTTATGCAAACAAGGGTTCGATTTTCGTTCGTACTTGATGCCAGGGAGCGCAGATATGAAAGCTTCAAGGCCGGGGACGTTATGGCCGCTCCACGCGGTGACTAGATCTTTTGGTTACGGAGGCCCCCACCCTCCATCAACAGGCGTCCAAGCGGGGCTTCGCGGCGGCTTGCGATTGGCGGACGGTGACGTCAGTCCGACGTGAGCGCTTCTGGTGGTGGGCGCCTGAGATGGTGGTGGCGCCCTGGAGCGGGGACGGTACAAGCCCGCTCCATCCTGCTGATCCGAGAGGCGGGAAGGTGAGCGAGGGTGGTGGTTGCTCGGCCGCTTTATATCGTGAGCTGCGGCTCACAATAATTATTAAAGTCGGTTTTGAGTGATGCAAGACGTTATTTTCTATGAAATATGTAAACATTTTATATGTTATGTAAGTGGGTGGTCCCTTACATTGGCGCAGTTGGTAGGAACGATACTTTTGTCATTATGACCACCCCGCCCAAATAGGTACCTAGGTAGGTATATAAAGAGCTTGGTGATGAGTGGGATTTCAAACAAGTGATGCCATACACTGTTCATGATATATTTCATCAAACGTAGGTACACGTAGGTTTACTTACCTGGCTCTTTAATTGGGAAAATCTCTGCGGGGAACTCATTAGGTACATACTGATTCTCAACAACGCTGTCACCACATGTCAACCTCCGTTGGACGCAAATTCTCTCGCTTCGATGAACACATTTTCATCACTTTTAGTTTTTTGCACGCAACGACCATTTTCGCACCTCATAACATGTTTTACGAACCATATATTCGCTGTTATATATTTAAAACTCAACATATTATGACGAGAAAACGACGAAAGCTGGCATTTCAAAATGTTCACCAGATGCAACGGAAGAAAACAGTTTTTTGGGCGACATTTGGGGCCGGATCTGTGATCAATCCAATGGTGAAAAACAGCGCTTCGAGAGCAGTATCCGAGCTAGCAGTAAGAGGTAGCTGACAATGGGGAAACACAATTCTATCAACTAAACTGTTGTACTACCTACTTCTCTTCCGATTGCCTGATCAAAGCAACGGAAAACCACCTTGTTTCAGTTAAAGAGACCGTATTGCTGTTTTTTGGATTGCTCAAGGCAAACTGTCTTTTACCCATGTACCACCCATTATTATTAGAAGGCAGTCTACCTACTAATGGTAATAACTTCTTAAATTTTCATAGGAGACTGTTTTTCACCATTGAAAAACCTACCAAAAGGTGGAGATTGAGCTGAAAATGTGAAAAAATCAAGTTACTGCTTTTCTCCTTTGAACGGCAGTATTTTGGAATCAGATTTTTATTTTCTCTTTTAAATTCGATTTTTAACAAACGTAGGGAAAACCATCTCAAGTAGTTTGGATTTGTTCAGTTTACCTAATTGCTTCAAAACGTTGGTACAAAAATGTAGGTCACAGTTAAGGCTGATGATTTTTGTGCAGGTAAGTACTTAGTGAAATAAAACCTGACCAACAGATTTTTACATACAATACTTATTCATATCTCCACCCCAGTAAAATGCCCATCAAGTACCAAGTATAATGTGGATTCACGTTACAATGCTCAAGCCCAATATTTATGGTAAACTAAGAACAAAATTTGAATTTACCGCCAATTACAGCGTTGTGTGGATTCATGAATTCATGAATATCAAGTTACTAAACATCCATAAACAATCGTTCATTCTTTTTCCCTTATAAACAATTTTCCTTTGAGATTAGAGTGCTTGAATTTTGATTCTATCTTTTTGATAATTTTTCATCTCGTATTTATCAAAATAAGTCTCGTCGTAATCTATCTTTAAATGTGGATAGAACTTCATTTTTGAAAGTTTAACTTGTTTGAAAGAATATTCATTACAAAAAAAAAAATTACTTTTTAAAATAAAAATAATTACAATATTTAATATCCACCATTTCAAGAAAGGTTTCATTTCGAATTGGAATAATACAATTTATTATAGGATTACGGATTAATTTGCGTAAATGTGAATCATACATCAATTTATAGAGAATCGATTATTGAGATTCAAGAATCGAAGCACTAACATTGATTGCGACACCAATGAGGTGGGGTACTCTGCCGGGTGGTTGTATGGAAGTGCGTTATAGTATCCAACTGATAAGGAGCTCAGGGGTAGAATGATCGGGGGCTCAATGCTCGGGGGGTACAATTCCGGGGGGTACAGTAAAACCTTCCCAAATCGATTCCACTCCGGGGGAACAATGACGGGGGCTCAATGCTCGGGGGGTACAATTCCGGGGGGTACAGCGATAGCAACCCATCATTTGTCACGCTCTTAAAGAATGTCAAGCATGGAGATAACCCTACACCCATGGTACAAAACATACTAAACCTAATAACCAAATACAAATCCAATAATAATAAAAATGTATGTTTTCAGTGGATTCCTGCGCATGTGGACGTCCCAAAAAACGTTGTCTGTGACAAACTCGCTCAATTCTGTGCTGAGAGGGGAAACAAGACTATACTACCATCAGCATCAGCTGAAGAAGCATGGTGCATCATAGATGAGACGTCAGAGACAGAACATACACAGGAGCATCACACGAGATTGAGAACTGTTGGAGGGTGGACGGAGGAGATATTGGGACTCACCGAATTGAAAGAACCATAGTATAGAGGAGTTGAAGGTAACAAATTAATCACGAGCATAAACAGACTTCTCACAGGACACGGAAATACAAGATATTTCAAGTATTTGATGGGAGTAGAACAGTCACCAGTATGCGATTGCAGGGAGGGGGTTGCGGTCCTGGATCATACATTGAATGAATGCTCCAGACATGCTGAGGAGAGGATACGATTGTTCAACAAGTACAACATAACAAACTTTCAAGAACTTCTGAGGACGGCGATATCTCCTGTAACGAACACCGAGATTCTGCAGGACATCATCCAGTTTATTGAAACAATCAAATAGAGATATAGAACGCCAACGACAAACAACGAATGCCAAAGTCAAAATTTAGAATATTGCAGAATCAATACGAAACACCAAGTGTTACATGGTATAAACGCCGGCACTGTTAAACCAGAAATCCATCACCACCACCAACCCCTACTTCGTACCTCCTAACTGGTTCTAGCTAGTATGTCGTGTGTTTTACCCTGCATGTGATCGGAGCTTCAAATGTAATTGTGAACTACAACATGCTAATGGCCACACAAGAGTGACCCTATACGGCCAGACCAAGAGCTTCAAGAAGAAGAAGAATTTTAATAATTGGTGCGTTTGTTGTTTTGGAATTATTGTGACATTTTTCAAAATCTCGTCTTCCTTTGCCGAATTTGTCTGGCTTATAATGGAAAGTTAAACTCGGAGATTGCTGCAAAATAACGATTTCGTTTCTGACTGAAAAGTGACATTTCCGACCGCTTTTTCTGTGGGCTAACAGTGAACAGACTGAAGCAGTGAACTTCTAGTGTGAGGTGAGGGTCGGCGTTACTTATTCAAAGAACACTTTTAAGTTAATTCTAAGTGATGAAAATCGATTTAACCTTTTGCGGTCGCGAGGCTGCGAAGGTGAACCAAGCGTTGTGGTCGTATGGCATGTGTCACATGCCAGCCGCCATTTGGTGGCCTGGACGGGGCTTATTCTGGGATGATGAGTTAGCCTGGACGTAATGGTATTTACGTCGACATTGGAATTATCTAACACTCTTACAAATATTGTTTGTGTTCCAAATTGAGTCAAATTTTCCAAATTTCCCCGACTGATTTGTAATCTGGATAAATGACTGGATCCTATGATCAAATTAATTTTTTCGTAATTATTTTTAAAATATTACTATTTCACTCTTAAAAATGAGGTAAAATTTGGCACTCGCTTTTTTTAGTTTTTCAATGGACCATTTTCATGGGTTCTGATCGGCGGAATACTTTTATATTTTGATCAAATCGTGCTACCTACCTTTGATCCACGGTGCAAAAATTTCAACTACCTCAGCTCAATGGCTTGGGTAGAACATTATTTGGAATGCGACGGGTACACCAAGGTCAGGACCCGCATTTTCCATTTGGTCTGACAAGAGTACTTAGGGGTATTTATCCTTCAAACCATTATTATAAACTATGACAAATTGATTAAAGAGCATTAAAAATATAAACTTTTACTTTTATTGCAGTAATTGGTAAGAATATTTATTTGAAAATAAAAATTGGCCAAACCCGTTTCGCCATCGAGTATAAATAATAATAATAATAACTCGAGATAAAAGTAACTCGATAAAAGTAACTCGAGAAAATAAATATTTAGATAAAATAAGTCAAAATAATTGGATTGATTGAATAGAATAGGTAGCACAGTTGGAAAAGAGAAAAGAGTATGATCGCAACCAAAAAATTCCCAGCTGAAAATCCCTCCTACGAGTTCCCCGTTTGGCAATTCATACGGAGGGAGCGGAAAAAAGTTTGACGCCCGAATTATTGAAGCATTTCGTTGCCTAGGAATCTGAGATAGGTAAATACCGCCCAGAAATTATTTAGAAGTTCGTAGGAATAAGTAATTGAGGATAAAAGTGGTGGCATGTCTCACATGCCATACGACTAGATCGAGCTAACAACAAGTGCATGTGACACATGCCATACGACCACTAGCCACTCAACCTCGTCAATAGCTGACGTCCGGGCTGACAACGGTGGGCTGGCGTGTCACACATGCCGTACGACCGCAAAAGGTTAAAGAGGATCACTAATAAGTGTTCGTTCCATGGAAGTTGGAGTCTCAAGTGATTACTTATCACGGCAGTGAACAGCTCATAGATGATACTATTACCTACCTACAAAAGTCATGAAATTAACCTCTTCAATGCAAGGTTTTAGTCGAATAAAACGTTACTGCAAGATTTGATAACAAAATTAATAATAAAGGAACATTGTTTAGGAAGTATCAATCGTAGTGGGGGAACATGAGACTAGCAGCGGTAGTAATAATAAAAATGATTCAGGTCTAAATAGTATAGGATTATACTATTTAGACCTATTTAGACTATACGAATTTTCAGTGATAGACCTTGCTTGAATGTCGTATTGCTTGCTACTAAGGAACACATACCATACACTACTGCCTACTGTTATGTTTATTATCAAGGCTCTGGAACTTGAATACTGAATACTACTCTATCACAACGATATCGCCCACCTCAGGGTGCTGAAAGGTCTATTGTGGGAGGGCGGGGGGGATCTATGGGCATTAGAGCGGGCGATGATCAAATTTGCTGGGTACTAAAAACTACAAAACTAACAACTACTTGAAATGTACTGAAGTAAGAAGAAAAAATGAAAAAGCCAAACAACCACGAAAAATAAATAAATTTGTCTGTGTCTTCCTGGGAAACACGTAGTTCTAGATTTTTCGTCCACCACAGAACAATCCTGACAAGAACCGTCGAAAAAAGTCAGGTTTTTGTTTTCACTCATTTCTGAAGTTCCTAAAGTTGCTCCGCTCCCGGAGTTACTATTTATGAAAACTCAGTAAATACTCAAGTGTTTTGATTCACAAAACTTCAGAGTCTTAGTGGTAATTTGGACTGACTGGGGACATTTTAGGTTTAGTCAGTTTAACAAAACTTCGGCGGGCCATGGCGAAATTCGGACGGCCAAAGTCGGCAATGGTGAAATATAGTTTGGGAACCACTGAGGTTACATTTTCAAGGACTCTTTCATCTTACAGAATTCGTCGTTTTATAGAAGATGCCAGTATCTCTTCGTCTTTAAGGATGCAGCCTGCCTACCAAACACATGTTGATTAAAAATTATAAGCTGAATGGACCCCAAATCCAAAATTTCACTCACGTTTTCAATTATGTTTCAGTGTTCCCATCAACCGCCAAGCTGTCGTTCCACATTATGGACAACACGGAGAGTGGGGACGAGTTGGGGACATCCTTCCTCCACGCCGATCCCCAGACTCTGTTTGTCCAAGAGGAAATGGATGGTAATTTTCTCATGTTCATATTGAAATGTATTTTGAATTCATCTACATACGATACTCGTACCATATTATGGTCGTATGTAGATGAATTCAAAGGCAGGTAGATATTATTTACCTGCCTCCTTGGTTTCTTATTAATTTTCAGAGCCATTTATTCATGCCACATAGGAAATCTTACTTTATTTACATATTTGGTGGTAATTTCAAATTGGAATCATGTCCCCCCCCCCCCCCGATTAATCCCCAGAGGACGCCCAGGACTCACCCGACGCTGGCTCTAGGGATAAGGGAATTCAATTCAATATCTTTTTATTGTTATCATACAGTCAAGAACACAACAATCCTCAAATAGGTAGGTTATAATCGAATTATTATTAACATAGGGTCTGTTCGGAGAGGCGGTCTGAAACCAGTTTGAAACTGAAAATGGGAGGGGATAGAGGCGAAAGGACTCCTCCGGGCTCCTCCAAACCGTTCAGGACTGCCTCTCCGTACAGACCAATAATAATAATAATAATAAGGTACTTTACCCAGTTCTCACGGATCGGTTTTGATGACTTTGGTGCCTAAGGGCCCTATTTAGGGTCTAGTTGTGCCCCGAACGTTTTGGTTATTGTTAGTTTGTAACCTCTAAGTATTAAAAGTTAGCGGGTGGGGGGGGGGAGGGAGTCGTTTTCAAAATTACCTAGCTTTCATATTCATTTCATACTTTCAATATACTTAGATTTCCATATTCGTAAAGAATTTTTTGACAACATCCAGAGCTCTGTGGGACCAACTAATTGCTTAATGAGGATAACTAACTAACCTGATTAACAAATGTTCCTTGACTTTTTTCTTCAACAAAATCGTTTCCACTTTTTATAAACGAATGAAACCACTAAGCCAGTCAATTATCGTTGAATGAGTGATGAATGCGACATTTATCAGCCCACTTGTTAGTATCCCAGCTAGCCTGGGAGGTGCCATCCCCGCAAAATCTGCATTACTTGAGCTAATGAGGAATTTCACCATGTCGGAATTTCCTATTTTTGACCCCAAAATCGGATTCAGCACCTCGATTTCACAGCCTCAATATTTCACAAAACCAGTAAAGATTGAAATCGAAGAACTGAAGAGAAAAAATATAAAAAGCAAGATGGAGAAAATTAGGTTTCCCCTGTTTTTGTTTGATAATCTTCCTCTAAAGAAGAGGGAGGTGCGTAATGTCCGTAATCTGTAGTGCGTAATGGGGTATTTCTGTGGTTCAGAAAATCAGGTTTTTGATTTAGATTCAGCACCATTGAAAACCTCACTACTCCAACTTTTTGCCCATTGATACTATAACATGTGGTAGAAAAATTAAATGAAGAGATCACACGTTTGAAAAAAAGGCGGGCCTCCATGAACACTCACACTCTACGCCACAGGCATGTGTGCGTAGTATTTAGTAGTGTCCAAGGCCACAAGGCGTACGAGACTGCACGGGTTTAGTGGAATGTCTCGATCCAAGGTCAGCAAGTTAATACGTCACAACAATTTACTACGTCACATCATTCAAATCTTCAACTTTCATTAGCTTCCCTAATTTCTTCTAAACATTTTCTCAACGAATAGAGCCAATTACCCTTATTCCTGACCCATGCTCTTTTGAAAATTTTTTTTTTTTTAATTGACTGAAATACCCCAGTGGATGCTATTGCCTGGAGCCAATTGAGGGGGCGGGACTGATCTTTGCGGATGTCGACTTTTGGAGCAGAGTGTATCGTTTTGAAAAATTGGATATTTTATGCATTACAGATGAACTTCGGCAAACTTCATATCAAACTCTCGTCATTTGTTCACAGAAAGTTTATTGACTCGGTCTCGTTTATTGACAAAACAACTAGAATCATTGTTATGGTTTGGAAACAAATCTGTGCAGAACGTTCTGCGCGCTTCTGCATAATCTCGTAATCATCCAGCTATGTGAACGCTCTTTTCTGCATTAAAGAACACCCCCACTTCTCTTTTTGTGCATTACGCATTACGGACTTTACGCACCTATGTGAACCCAGCTTTAGATAACACGATTTTGTTGTTCTATCGGGCAACAAGGGGAGGTGATGGCGATCCAAACAGCCAATCAGCGAGCGCAGGGCCGTTTTTAGCCCCTTTGGAGCCCGGGGGCGAGCAATCTTTGGGGGCCCCCCTCTGGAGGAGTATCCCCCCCCCTCCACCTACGTAATCTAATTCATTGATAGGTAAGGTAGGAAATGGTTAGAAAATCACAAGAACACTATCTCAACAAACGTAAAATTATATTTTATAGTTATTTAAGTATGCGCCTTAATACAGAATAGAAAAAATAACAATGAAGAATAATTGAGTAAAATATAGTAAATATCCTTTTTTTCCACATGGAATGTTTATGTGTTGAATACTTGAATTTGAAAAATAAATCGGAGGCTTTTGTGAAAGACTAGGTAGACTAGGCAAAACAATAAAAACTATTTGAAAGAAGCCTTCCTTGCCTTCGCTTCAGCAAAATCTCGAATCAGGTCATTAAAATCCAACTGATGGGCTACATCATTTTCAATGGACATTGTGGCGAGTGCAGAGTCTGTCCTGAGACATTGAATTTCTCAGGTAAGTCTTGATTAGTTTAAGTTTGGAAAAAGACCTCTCTCCACTCGCCACAGTCACAGGAATGGACAATAGAATTCGGAGTGCTACCCAAGTATTTGGGTAGAGGTTCTCAACTTTATGTGCTATTATGTAGTTAATCATATTTTTTGGTGTTGGTTTTTGATTTTTCTCCTTCCAATTTACGGAGCGATGAAGGGCCTCGATTTCCATGCAGAGATTCATTCCATCGATATCTTGAGTGCTATTGTCAGTCAATCTATCCTCTAATTTCTTACATTTCTCCAGCAGTAGAGGGTGGTTGGGTATATTCTCAAGATCGAACAAAAATCTCCATGTATCCTTGAACTTATCGAGTTGCTCGAATCTCGAAAAAAAATCTCGTGAAAGTAGGTAAAATCTCTTTTTTTGACCGACTTCAAAATCGCCGAAGGCGGCAAAGAAAAGGGAGGTACTCGGTTTGGTGTATCATAGGACGATCTTTTTTTTTTTTAAGCAGAAAGACCCTTTTTTTGAGGAGTGCTCCCCCTTTCCCACCTTGAAAATCCGGGCCCCCCCCTGACCCGGGGCGACCGCCCCCATCGCCCACCCCTAAAAACGGCCCTGAGTGAGCGTTTCCGCTTCACGTTGAAGAGATCCGTTTTCCAGGTTATTTTTTGAAATCATAAATGTTTAATGTCTTCCAAAAATAACAGACTTATTTTCCAAAATCAACCCGATTTTCATCTATCCCACACCATTAACTTTTCAGGAAAAATGTAAACAGAACTCGGTGAAATTCCTCGTTTGCTTAAAATCTGCTAAATTTCACTAATTAGCAAGGAAAATAATTAAACGATAATGAGGTACCTATTTTTGAAAACTTGGTACATTATTTTGAAAATAGGTTACACTGGTTCATATATAAGAAATTATGTGAACTTCTGGTGGTGGTTATTGTTGAAAATTTGACTGCCTTGAGAAAGTTGCAACAGTAGACTACCTAACGAACAAACGTGAATGCAATTGCGGATTGAACTCAATTGTAGACTCGTAAATTTGTCCGCTCGAATTGATTGTATTCTCGATTCTTCATGTTTTAGATGACATTGAGTTGGCTGCTGAAAACACGGACGATTCAAGTCATGATAATGATAAAGTTGGACACGTACTCAGAGAGCAAGATAGATTTTTACCCATTGCCAACGTCGCTAAAATTATGAAAAAAGCCATCCCCGAAAGTGGCAAGGTAGGTGTGTTTATTAACATGTTTAATGTTTTAGGGCTGGGGGTCATTCTGTGAATTCCGACACGCAAATCTGCAACGCTTTTTTTTCTTAGTTACCACGGACCGATTTCTTAGTTACCACGTTATATCGGCTCCATTTGGGGTCTAGTTGTACCAAGATGGTCACTGATCAGCTGAGTGAGCTCCAAGGCCATTTTCTCTCCTGTTGAACGCAGGAAGCTGAAATTTGAGAAGCAGGGTCAATGGAGAATGCTGAAGGCGCCTGAGTGGTCACTGATCAGCTGAGTGATCGGCAATCTAATTTCTCCCTTGCGAGGGAAAAACATTAAACATGATTTAATGTTTTTCCCTCGCAAGGGAGAAATTGAACAGTTTTTTTATATTTGTGGGTGAACATCTTACGGAGAGATCGTCAACTAATCAACAACATTCTCATTTTTATTTATTGAAATTTCTTGTACCAATTTACAGATTGCTAAGGATGCTAGAGAGTGCGTTCAAGAGTGCGTCTCGGAGTTCATCAGTTTTATCACGAGTGAAGCGAGTGATAGATGTCACATGGAGAAACGGAAGACCATCAACGGCGAAGATATTTTATTTGCAATGACCACTCTGGGATTCGACAACTACGTGGAGCCTTTAAAAATATATCTGTTGAAGTATCGAGAGGTAAATACTACGAAATATTGTATTTTAATTTTGTAGTTTGAGAATATTCTTTTTTTCGGCAGGCAGGTGAGAAAATATTTAAGATCCGCAGGTGGAGTTTGATCTCCTAAGATTCCTGAAGGGTCCGCATCTTCTGGTCATAGTTATATGATATTCAAACCCACTAAATAAAACTCCTTTTCTCCCATGTTGAAACTCAGCCTGGATCCGTTTAAAATATCACTTCGGAGTTCTAAAGTGCTTCGTCTGTTCTAGATAAGAGTGTGGACCATATGCTCCCTTCTCTCGCTCTCTCTCTCTCTCTCTCTCTCTCTCTCTCTCTCTCTCTCTCTCTCTCTCTCTCTCTCTCTCTCTCTCTCTCTCTCTCTCTTCCAATCTTAGCACATCTTTCTTTTCAGGATGCTCTCCGTACATTCTGCTACAAGGCTCCAGTTCTTTTCACTTTCCAGAATCTTGCTGTCCAAACTTCTGGTTTTGAGCTTTAGGGAGTTACCCAGTTCTGCTTGCGGCTGATTTCATTCAGCCGCCCATTTTGTGCAATCATAAAAAGTGTGTAGAACATCGTCTTCTGTGAAGAACTGCATAAAGAAGAAGTTAACTTCTCCATGTTTTTTGTCCATTCATGTCTGAATATTTGGTACCAGCCCTGCAGTTTACCTTCCTCTGCGTTCTCCTTTCCATCCTATTTTGCCATTGTGCGCTCTCTTTCTTCCAAAGCCACACCTGACTCCTTCATCCCTTCTGTCCAAGATTCTTTACTCCTCTGAAAGCATCGGCTGAATGGGTATGACACTCTTGAGGACAAAGATAGTAAGTTCTGACTGTGTAAGAGCACCCAATTCGTAGAGCTCCATTCTAGAAGATTGACATTGAGATTTGGAGGACATTGAAACAGCAGAGAAGGGCGCAGTTCTTGAGTCAAGTTGTCAAATGTGCAAATTGAGACGTAGCCAGCTCAGGGGCTGCCTGTGGTGGAAATCTGATTATCGCAGAATTTTTTGAGGTGTTTTTTTCAATCATGCTGCCTTCGTCGACCTACCCTGGAAACCTGACCTGGAAACTGCATCCAAATATGTGAGTGCAACGAACTACTGAAATCTCTTCCTCCTCCCATGTGCTTCTATGTGACACAATTCATTATGCCTCGCAGCTTACCATGGTTATAAGTCCTGAACTGAATGTGGAGATCTGCAGTTAGTATGACTACAAATTGTAATCCCTCTGTTGGAGTGGGATGCACTCCAGCGCCGTCTCCAAGGCTGGGTACCGTTCCTATAGTTGCTAATGCGGAAGAAAATCTGTTTTTTGTCGCCTCGAATCAAGGTCCGCTAATGGTTTGACGTTAAACACCAGTAAAAAGCTGAGTATAACTTTCCACCTCAATCAACGAGTTCAAGAGGAGGTGAACTTTCTTGGTCTGACCATTGATAATCTGCTGTCATGGAGGTCACACATTGATAATTTTTTGCTAAAATTAGCCTCTTGCAACTTCATGCTGCATCGTTTGGCTGGCTCTGTGTCACTGGATGTCCTTCGGACTGTATATTTTGCCTGCTTTGCGAGCAGGGTTTCATATTGAGTTTTGGAATGGGGCAATTCGTGTCATGCGGGTAAGGTCTTCAGTCAACAGAAGAGGGCTGTCAGAACTATTTGCGGGCTATTCCAGAGTCAGAGTTGCCGTGGAAGCTTTCGCACCCTGGGAATCCTCACTGTTCCAGTCCTTTATGTCCTGAGCTGTCTCCAATTCGTAAGAGTAATCTGGGTCAAATGGAACGGCGGCGTGATCTGCACACCTATGATACCAGGAAGAGAGACGACTTATTTCTTCCAGTGTCACGTCTAAGTGTGACGAGGGATACGAGTCCTTTGCAGTCGGGTGCCAAGTTTTTTAACCACCTTCCCAACGAGTTGCGTTCTCTTCCTGAAAAGAAGTTCATCGCTACTGTCAGGGAGAAGCTGCAGAATGCAGAACTTTATACTGTGACGGACTTTTTTCAGGAGGGCTTTGGTCCTTGATATTTTGTTTTTAGCGAGCGTGTTTTTTTTTTTCCTCTTTTTATTTTTTCCGAACTTTAGTTTTAGGTCGTTTAAATTTTATTTTAAATGTTATTAACATTGTTGACAATTGTATTGCCGATCCGGCCTTTACCAATAAAACACAAATTAAATTAAAGGTGACATCTATCTCACGGAGAAGGGTCAAACCGTGTCTATCTTGAGGGGGTAATTTCAGCTCCAACTTTTCTCGAGGTGGCTTCGAGGAGACTATAGGTCTGCCAAAGAAACTTTGCATCCCTTTGGCCCATTCTTCTGGAGAATAGAACTAATTATTAGATTCCCGTGCATACCTACGATAATTTTTCGGGAATTTCTCCCCTCAAAAGTGACATAGGTAATTTCCATCTTACTGCAGCTTGAAATTTTGAAATTCGTGCATTTCCGAAATTTAAATTTCGTTGCAGTACACGAACATCAAATTTCTCACGGCTCCAATAATTTCTGTGTCAAGGTTTCACCATGGAAGGTTGACTCGATCGTGATAGTTCGCGGATCCGCCACCTAGAGGGCGCCACACGGACGCAAAGTTTCTGCGGTAGACCTATAGTACTACAAAATACCAAATCAGTCGAAATTCAACGCACGAAAACAGACACAGATCGCAGAACAAATCTAACTTGTTCAAACGTCCAACAGGTTCCAACTTCATCTGAAGTAATGTCCTTTAGTACGCACTTCTAACAGTGATTGTAGTCTAAACTGACTAACTCCGGTGGGTAGACAATAGTAACCGAAATTTTCAAACAATTAGAAGATTAGGCCTTAATCTCTTGTCTGACTAAGAGGAGTTGTTTAATTGATTTTCTATTGTAGTATCTAGTAACAATAAAATCTTGCACATTTTTACATTTTGGTTCTTTCTATCACAGGCAACAAAAGGAATCAAAGCCCTTGGATCTACCGAAATGTACGATGATGTTGGTTCCGACGACGTTTTCAGTAAGTTCTACGTGCTTCGGTAATGGCTCGTTGACTGTGTTACAATACACCTCGTTCTTGAAACTTATTTTTCCTTATTTCTACCTTCCTAAGCGTCTTTAATCAAGTACCTAATCCTGTTTCTCAGTTGCTGGTCCTCTGGAGTTGCATGATCCACTCTCATACAAATACATAAATATGAAATTCATTAAACTCAGAGTATATTCAACAATCTAATCAGTATTATTGTTAGTTTGTTGGGTTCGTAATTTATGGTTTATACTACAGGAATATGAATGTGTAGCTACCCTGCATGAATCGGTCATTCTTTTATCCCTTCCTCTTACATGTTTTCTAGTAATCTGAATTTAGTACCTACCTACCTACTATCACTCAGGTTTCCGTGTTCGTAAGAGGGGATTTATGACTTCATGAGCTCTAGTGGGATGGGATAACCGTCAGCATGATCTTCTCATTCCTTAGCATGATTTCGAGAGTCCAGCAGTGCCCGCGGTTTGTCGGTGGCTTATACCTGACCCGCAAAACCCATGAGAAGTTCACATTCGTGAAATGACTTCAGCAGTGGAGTATAAGGCCGTAGGAAAGTCCCGCATTGAATGGGTTATGTTAGGAACTTGATAAACTTCCTGACTTTAGCCCTGATTTTTGTTGTCGTTTTTCTGTTTTTGTTGTTCACCAGTTGAAAGTATTTCGATATATTACTTTCATTAATAGTTCCGTGCTATTAAATATTATTTTCGATCATTTCAGTGTTGAAAAGATCCACAAATGGAGGGTGAGCCCCATTTTTTAAAAATTGTTAATCGAAAGTAGACCTCATCCTGAGAATTTTGACACCAGCCGTTCTCTTTTTGAATGAGTAGATCTTTTTCCGTGATTTTTCAGTTTCGAATGTTTATGACGTCACGCGCCCCTCCAGCCCACTGTGACGTCATAAACATTCAAAACTTTGAAAAATCATAGGAAAAGGTCTTCTAACGCTAGAAGGTCGCGGTTGGTGTCAAAATTCTCAAAATGAGGTCTAGTTTAGATTAAAAACAACAATAAACAGTTTTTCCGACCCATGTGCACACAACATTTTTGGGTAATAAAGGTACACGCACACTAGAGGCGGGTCGGGTCTTGCCATATCGCATCGCAATATTGTTGCTGCGCACACATTGGGATGGATGGGCCTCATCACAGCGTAAAAATGGGCCTATCATTTCATGTACTGCGTCTGCGTTACCATCTTGTGTATTGTCTTTTGTCTTTTAGTTCCAATCATGGGTTGAAAAAACTTTAATGGGATGTTGAATTCAAGATATTCCATACATATGAATCTAAATTTATTAGTGAACATGACACAGTATTCTAAATAAGACCCTCTATGGGTAGGTTGGGATAGGTAGGAGCTCTTCCCAATGATTTCTTTTCACCAGTTTATTCTTGAGTGAAATCCAATGTTTTCTAGAGTGTTATAAAACACTTGACTCAGCCTGACAGTGGCAATCTTGGGAAATTGTACATCATTTTTCAAGTAACTTTCAAGCTGAAAGCAGCTGAACGCTGAAACTCCTAATTAAATAATTAATTTTTACAGGTGTAAATTGGATATTTTAGGGAAATAGTGTATTTTAAGGATATTCCAGCAGCGTGGATCAATTATTTGTTAATATTGCTTATTCATCAAGTGTTTCTAAAAGTTATTGCTCAAATTCACCTCGTTTATTATTCAAATAATCGAGTAAAAAAATACCATATAATACTATTCGAGTATTCGTGAAAAACTAAACGGAAAATGTAGCGATGAGAAATCCTCCTGCTTGTTGTAGTAGTTTTACTAATATTTGCCAAACATTTTTGTCATATCGATGTTTCCTGATGAGAACTTTAATCTGAGGGTAAAAACGATGCAAACTATTACACAATGGTTTATTATTTTTCTATAGACCACTCGTCTGCAGAGCCACCAACCATCCAACATGAAGAAAAACATCGTCCGTATTTCGGTCAGCTAAAATTTGAACGGAGATTAGGCCTCTTTTGCGATTCACACTCGTGTTTCTGATTTTTTGTTCGTCCAACCCATAAATTCTCGTAGGGAGCGAACGGTTTGTCCTACAGAGCTCCGCGTGGTCTCAAAAAATTCTATAGAATCTTAAATTGATAGAAAAACAATACCTTTATATCAAAATGTTTTGAGTTAGGGCGTTTTCAAAATTCATTTTTCGACCCTTAGAAGTGACTTACGTCAACCAAAATCTTCGGAGCACAATTAGACGCCAAATGGAGCCTACATACCAAATTTCATCAAAATCGGTCGATTCTTAGTGGAAAAAGTGCCGTGGATGGCGGACGGATGGCCAAATTTTTATTCAATTTTTGGATTCTACGTACCTTGAAACGTGAACCATCAAATTTTGAGGGGGTATAAACCAAAATGGCAAAATGGGGAATTTGCCTCACATTTTTTTTTTTTTTTTTTTTCGAATGAGGGTTTGTTTTTATGGAATAAAACCATAGTGAGCTGCTCGAAAACGCATCCAAAAAAATTAGAGAATTTAAGGAAGATGGAAATTTTAAATGTGGTGGCAATGTGTAAGAGGCAGCCATGTTTGAAACGTGACGGATATTCTACCAATCTGACTTCAAAGGAGGTTCTGTGGCGCTTACCACAGAAGCGGAACATACGCGAACTTTCACCTTCCGAGTAGTGCGCACAAGAGTGCGCCACGAACTGGCAGGAAGAACCCAAACACAATATTAAAAATAAAAACAATATTACTCACTTTTTTACAATACGAATCTATCTACTAGTTTATCAAGCATTATTATTCTTCATCTTCTCTTATTTAGTTTCAAGATTTGAATCACATTATTCGAGTAGCCATTTCACTGGATCGTTTTGTGTCGCGGTGCTAGAACTCTGTCTGTTGTCGTTGCTTTCGCGTCGTTTTTTTTTTTTTTTTTTTTTTCGTATGACGTCAACAATACTCCTCGATTTTCGCGGTGATTTGTAACAGAGGTTCACTTGTTTAGTCATTTTCTCCTACGGTAATTTTTTCCCGTCGGTTATTCCTAGTGTTAAACGTTATTCTAGGGCCCTATAATAGGATTTGACTTGAAATTCCAGAATCTAAAATTGAGGCAAATTCCCCATTGCAATCGCGCAACCATGATCAACTTTGTTTTTTACTTCCAAGTCTACCAAGGTAGCGGAAGCTTTGTTTTCACTTTTCAAGGACGAAAAAGAGAAGCTAGAAGAAAGATAGAAGCGACTGCCACAACTTCTACATTTTCCATCCGATTTCAATGAAATTTTCAGGGATGTTGCGGGTTAGGTTGTAGATGGTCCCCAATGACGATCATCACCCCCGAACTGATTGTGGCCACTGCGCACGCGCAGACGTGAATTCCTTGTAACAGCCATAACTTCCACATTTTCTACCCGATTTCGATGACATTTTCAGGGATTACGCGAATTAGGTTGTAGATGATCCCCAATGAAAATCAAGGCCTTAAAATTTACAGTAGCCTCTGCGGATGCACAACCGTAAAATCCTTCTAACAGCCGTGCATTTGTCGCCCCTCCCAATTCTTTACCCGCGTAATTTCACATGTGTGACGTGAGAATCTCAAATCCTATACATCCCTTCACCAGGCCTCAATAGCTCAGAGGTAGCTCGTTAGACTCCCACCTAGGGTTCCTGGTTCGTTCCCAGCCAAGCTACGTAATTTTTTGATCCAATCACATCTTTAACCTTTGACACTGTGCTCAAACCCCCAGATTCTTACTACTCACTTACATTTTTCATCCGAATTTTTATTAAATTTTCTAGGATTGTCCAGATTAGCGTGTAGATGGTACCCTATGAGGGTAGTGAAAGGTACTTAGAGATTAGTGTTTTGAGATCAACTAATTTGCATCGGATCATCTATATAATTGGGTTATGAATACGAGGAAGCTATGTGCCACACCCACTTTGCAGACGTTTTCTCATTAAAACGTCACTTTTCTCCTTAAATTTCACAGTATAGCTGAAGCTTAAATTTGGAAAGCTGAAGCTTAGAGATTAGTGTTTTGAGATCAACTAATTTGCATCGGATCATCTATATAATTGGGTTATGAATACGAGGAAGCTATGTGCCACACCCACTTGGCAGACGTTTTCTCATTAAAACGTCACTTTTCTCCTTAAATTTCACAGTATAGCTGAAGCTTAAATTTGGAAAGCTGAAGCTTAGAGATTAGTGTTTTGAGATCAACTAATTTGCATCGGATCATCTATATAATTGGGTTATGAATACGAGGAAGCTATGTGCCACACCCACTTGGCAGACGTTTTCTCATTAAAACGTCACTTTTCTCCTTAAATTTCACAGTATAGCTGAAGCTTAAATTTGGAAAGCTGAAGCATGAGAGAGCAACCACTTTATTAAAATTGGTGAGATGCCCTTAGATCGGGTTGCCTTACGACACAGTATGATAACACTCCTAACAATTAAGTATTAAGTAAAATATTTCAAAACAACAATAATAATATTTGAAACAAATTCAAAGTGGTCAATAATAAGAACAACAACAAAAAACAAGTAATTACAAAAATAGATAATTTAATCATGCGTAAACAAGTGTTGGTTAACAATGTGTCTCTGAGGATTGTCAAGCATAGCTCGATGAGATCGGCCTTTTTAAAATTGAAAGCTTTTGAGGGCTTTTGAAGAAGACCGTATTTTAACAAGAATAAATCACCAACATGTTGAAAAAAAAAGAAATTAACAAATTTGAGGTAGACTACTAGTGTACAGTGTTTCTGAACTAGCCAAGAGCTCATCATGTGGGAAATTTAACGCTCTTTCCAACAGTTTTAATCAGATTTGAATTATTATGGGAAATGAGGGAGTTATGACCATTTTAGTGCCGCAAGGTTGGAAACACGTGAAAAAATTCAAAGTGATTAAGGTGGCGGTTTGAATGGTTCAAAAATATCCTATGAGAGAAAAGTTGTTGCAAATTAGTTGTAGCATCGATTAATGACAATTTGATGTATAATTTTTCGGGACACCCTGTTTACTTTCTGCCCATTTTCGGGCGCTTGGTGGATTGTCAGGGGACACGTAGGAGGAGTTGATGGAGAACTGTTTAATTACTGAGGAAGGGGGAAGTTTGCCGAAACTTCCTTATAATTTACGTCTTTTGAGAGAAAGTAGTTGCCCAATTTAATTCCTCAAAGTATCTAATGAATTTTATGAGGAAAGTCGAATTTAAATTGCCTCCCCCCAACCCACCTAAGTTGATGTCTATCCCTCAAGTTCACACACGATAATTCTGTTACAGATAGCACCTCAAAAGTGTCAACCTCCGGTCAAGACACACTCATCTACACTACTTTTCAGCCTCACTTCAGCTCTTCGTAAAATCCCCCCTATCTTGTAAAATACTTTGAAAACATTACCTTCTAGTGAATTATGTGAAACCCCTGTGTATTATACCTACCTACTTAGTACCTATAAATTATTATACCTACCTGTTTTGTACTTTAATAAAATTAATTTTAGTCTTAAAAATTGAATCATTTCTGTTAGATGAAACCTTTTATGGACAATTTAGTTGATTCCTCTGTTGTGGTCAGCTACCTCCTCGCATTTCTGTCCATTCACATCCTTAGCTCAAGTGGTAGGAGCTCCGATTCAGAATGGAACGATAGGAGATTGATCCCCGGTCGTGGGAAGTTAATTTTTTATGATTCAACAATGTGGCGCAGTCGGCAGGACCCGAATGGTCTCCTCAGCATTTCTCTGAGGTCAATAATTAATTAAGATTAGGTCATCACACGAGTCGAGTCACTGTCAATAGGACAAACGTTGAGGTCAACAGATTCTCTGCCCTGTCAACAAGGAATAACAACAAAAACTCCGAAGCCAGTCATAAAAAGTGCTTTCTCACTGGGTTGGAAACTGTGTAAGTTTGATGGAGACAGACACTGGCGTCTTCCTTTCTCGCGTGTAACTTAGCCTTTTTTATTCACAATAAACACTTAAATTACTGGGAAAGATATTTCAGAAGCTTAAAAACCATTTTTCGCAAATTGTATTTCTTTGCGATAATTATTATCCCGAATCCCAGAGTATCTTTATGTGTTTATTTTACCATTTTACGTGTAAAGAACCGCATGTTGCCCCAAAGGCTTGTAGCCTAATAGCACCCTCCACAACTCCCCTTCTAGGTGCTCCCATGCCTCTCTTGTTTGTATAAACAGTGTAAAATACGTGTACCGTGTAAACCGTAAGCGTAAACATTATAGGGGCTACTGCCATGTGGTTGTAATTGTCCATATAAGTGTAAAAACCATAACAAGGTAGTATGAGAACATATTTGTTTACCTCGGGAATGAGAACTAAATAAACCACACTGGTTGAGAACTAAAACGTTTGTATTAAACAGAACTATTAATTAAGTTGAATAGAAAATAGAGCGCAGAGTTAACTTGATAGGTAGTCGTACGTTCTAGGTATCCTCGAGGCACCGGGGTTGCGGAGGGTTATGTACGCCGCGGCCGTCTTGATCTGCCCTGTGCGTTCATGTTCTATGTTGTTCTTATTTATGATTAATTATGATCGTCCTTGGTCTACTAGTTCATTAACTTTTACAGATCTAATACTGGCCTATTAGTTCTGAATGCAATAACCTTTTGAATGTACGAGATGATCTAATATGGTTTATTCTTAGGGAACTACTTTGTTGGTAAACGGGACTACTTTCTCTTTGGGCCAACCGCCCAATTTGGGCGGAAAGGTCCCAAACATACTCCTCCCAATATGACCACAGTCATATGATCGAATCTATGTCTTTGGGGAGTGGGCACAATTTGACTAAGGGTCTTTTCAATACTCCTGAACATGTGCGAACAAGGGCAACCCTAGTTGTGCCATCCGGGCCTGGACACAGTTCACATATGACCCCCATGACCCACTGAAGTGGAGGTCTATTGTCCTCCATTACAAGAACTACATCACCTAATTTTGGTGGTCTGTCGGGGTTTTTTTTTTTTAATCTAATTTGGAGGTCTAATAGGTATTCCTTACTCCATTTCTTCCAAAATTGATCTACCATTTGATTCACAAATGTCCACTTTGGGACTAGCCTAGTACTAGCTGTATGGTCTACAGTGGACTCAGGTAGGGCTGTGAGTGGTCGTTGAACTAGAAAATATCCTGGTGTTAGAACTAGTATATCATCAGGAGAGCTAGATTGGTATACCAGTGGTCTACTGTTCAGTACTGATTCGACTCGTGCCAATATAGTGGTGAAGGTCTGGTATGTTGTGGTCTGATCTCGGAGCGTCACCCGTATGAGGCGCTTGGCGGACTTTACCGCTGCCTCCCAGAGCCCCGGCGACCATAAAAGCGACCATATGTAAATAGTACAAACGTATCAAACTCACCCAAGTGCAGCACGTTTCGTCTCACGACCTTATTCTCACCACTACTCGCCCTACCAGCCGTCCACCTTACCCTAACCCTCCTCCTTCTCATCCCTTTCTTCCCCTTCCCTCTCGCTACCACCAAGTTCAAACGTAGCGACACCATTCAATGCTTACGTATTACGTTCTGTGCTGACCAGAAACGCCATAGGGTCCAACGTGGAGATCTTGTACGACAACATCCAATATTATTATTATTTTATTTTTTATTTTTATTCAAGACAACTCTATGTAAGTCCTACGAAGTTCATTCCTTCACTTCATAATGAACCAGTCTTTTCAAAAATGGCCTCTGGGGGTGAGAGGGATTCGTGGAGCCTCCCAATAGCCAACCTTCTTGACTGAATTGGTTTGCACGCTTATTTCCTGTGAAAAACCCAACCTGCGTTCGTTCTGTTACACTTGTTGATGCCTCGGGGAAATTCATTGTCCCTTGTGTATGGGGTATTTCTGTCAATTTTTTTATTTATTTATTTATTTATTTTTTCAAAAGAGTAAGGCTCAGGAATAACGGTAATCGGGTCTGTTCGTCGAGAAAATGTTTTTTTAAAAAATCAGAGAAGCTAAGGAAAGTTGAAGAGTTGAATGGTGTGACGTAGATAAAATCCCCACCTTTGGACTGATAGTAGCCACTGCGCATGCGCAAACGTGAATTCCTTGTAACAGTCATAACTTCTACATTTTCCATCCGATTTCAATGAAATTTTCAGGGATGTTACAGATTAGTATTTAGATGGTCCCCTATGAAAATCACTACCTTCGGACTGATAGTAGCCACTGCGCTTGTCCCCAATGAAAATAATGGCTCCCAAGTTTATGGTACTTAACCACCGCACATGCACAAAAGTAATAACTTGTAACAGAAATAAGTTATATATTTTCCATCCGTTTTCAACGAAATCGTCAGAAATGTTGCGGGTAGATGCCTTTCCTTTTTTTCTTGCGACCGACCAGGTTCTATGTAATTTTAAAACAAAATAATTTCTTCCAAGAGCCGTTCTTAGTAATCACTCTGACAGCCCCAGTTCACTTGTTATCGCTACTGTAGGCTTGGTGTGATCATGCGTTGTTGACAGAGGGAGGGGGTAAAACCTACCGCTGTCACCAAAGTGTAAGCTTATCACTCAACGATTGAAGACTATATCGACAACTTTTTTTTGTGCATGAGACAAAGACACTTATGACTATGTTAAACTAAAATGGTAGCGTGAGGCATTTACCTGTGGCAAGGTGAAGTGAATTGAAGCTCTGTGGCGAAGTTGTGTCGAAAATGTATCAGCCTGAAGGGCGCATGAAAGAACAACAGAACACAAGTGTGTCTGGCCTGATGGGCTTAAGTATTCACCCTGAAGGGAACTGTGCAAATTTATGTCTGAGGTGTGGCAATGCACGTTCCTCGTGATGTTTATCTGAACCAGGTTTAAGTCAAAGAAGAACTACAATGTACAACTAAAATCTTAGATTTATTAATAGGAATGTTTTAGTGCGAAGCGCACCAAAGATGTGAGCCTGAGATGTGAGAACAAGCATCAAATATGGCACAAATATAAAATGTCACTACATTGGCCAATGTTAAAGTAAGGTTAGTTTGTGCACTCACGCTTTGCAAGGCCTGGAGGAAATCTGTGCAGGTTGAGGCGAGGATGAGAGGGGTCGTCTTCACTGATGCAGCGGGGTCGAAGCAGTGATGGTGAGGGTGTGTTGATTGCGTGGTCTGTTTGGAGCTCACAAAACAAAGACTGGGGGGAAGAGTGTAGTCGGTCGTGGGCAAGGCTTGCGGCGACCTATCCTCTGAAAGTTGTAACTCGACTGAAGACAAGAGGTCAAAGCTCTGGAAATTCTGAGGTGACTCCCCCCTTCCACTTAGATGGTGATCGTGGAAGGCTCTGATTGGTCAAGGGGGGAAGACAGCTGTCTTTCCCCGCATCGGGGAGTTGGACGCTCAGGTGGAGGTGGCGTCCTGATGGTCTAGGGGCTTCAGGAGGGTGGCTAACTTTCTACCCTAACCCCGCCACTGATGTTGAAGGTGTTTCAGTGAGTGGGAGCTCACACTACATACAGGAGGTAAGAGCTATCGCCTTTGACTCTAAAGAGTGCCACCCCCTTCATTGTTTGTATTCAAGGTACTTAGAGATTGATGCTTTGAGATTAACTACTATGCATCGGATCATCCATACAATCGGGTTATGGATACGAGGAAGCTATGTGCCACACCCACTTGGCAGACTTTTTTCTTTTATAGCATGTTTTTGAACAGTAGTGTTTATGTATGAGTCCTCTTCAACCTTGCATGTATCTAAAACCGTTTGCTTCAACCTGAGTTTCTTTGAGTCTTCGCTACTTCAGCGCCGCGTGCTGAGGTCCATGAGGGACAGGTTCTCAAAATTGTCAAAAACTGTAAATTTTGGTTATACTTACCTGCCAACAAAGTTTTAATGACATTTGAACGTTAAGAAACAATATCGTGTTATTGAAGGAATTCAGTGGGGAGCTGCAGTCATTTGGCTTCAGTGTAGGGTGTTGTTCTGTCTCCCAGAAATGTATATTCAAAGACATTAAAATACTTTTCCTAATAATAACAGGAATGCTCATCAAACGTTTGTCAGCAGATTATTTCTCACCATGGCAAATTATTTATTACCAGACTTCGGAGACGCGTAGATTTAATTCCATCTAAAATAGACCAGGAATACGAGAGAACTATTATTTTCTCAAGTATTGATCCACGATGTGGACAGTTTGAATTTCCCGCCACTTGGAGGCCACGCTCGATGCGCGTGGCTTGCCAACTGCACTCCAGTAGGCACTGCAAACCCCTCGTCCCCTGTACACGTGTACAACTTTTCCGACTCGTTTCTACGATTTGAAATACCAAAATAGTTTTTCCTCCAAAAAAATATTTTTTGTTGATCGCCCCGGAGTAATTTAAAATTAATCGAGCCCGTTTTTCTAGTTGAAAGGCTTCGTGTATTTTAGGTGTACAAACCAGGGTCAGCAGGGAGCCATATTGAATTTGCCAATCTCAGGTCTATTTGATAGCGGTTTCGTTGTCCCCGTTTTCCTTAGTGCTATTATTCCAGGAAATGGCGTTAAAACGAATTAATAAGGTAAGTCCGATCTGTTTCATATTTGTAAATTGTTTTGATGTTTCAAATTCGATCGGGGAACGTTCACGGGAGGTTTGTAGAACCCGAGCAAGCGCCCCACTCAACCTGGGTCTCTCTGACTGCAGTCGATTTATCTCGTCATTTTGTACAAACTCCCATCCTCAGAACCTTTCTATACCTTCGATAACCACATTTCCTTTTACGAATATAACTTCGTTCCAAGGCTTATAATCGCTCGCTTTTATCCGTAATATCCGATCGCAAACTACTACTTGAGAGAGTTCTTGGGTTCTCGTTCGAGATACTTCCATTGATGGCAAAGATTATTTCGTTACATGGACGGCTTTGTCCTCTTCTCGTGGTCTCCCCGTTACTTAGCAGGTTTTTTCCTTCCTTCCAGACTCTCCTCCAAGGTTGCTATTTCCCGTTATGCCCCCCATTTCCCGTAATTTGATGACTCTCGACAATTTTCACTTTATTTTTGTGTAATATTTTCGACGACTGATGCCTCATCACTGCGGTTCCCGCACCCTAACCTGCCTGTTAGCTTCTCCCGCACTGCATTATTACATATTTCGAGTTCGTACGTCACCAAATATCACATTTTCTGGATGAAATTTCATTTTGCGTCCTAAGTAGTTTATTTGTTTTGGATTTCTCGAAGGTTTGTGTTGGAGTTGCGCAAAAGGCCATTCATGTTACGTGTTATTTTGTCCCCTCTTCAAGTTAGTCACCACCTCCCGAGGCCGAGGGGGTACTATCGCCATTCGTTCCAAATCATTATAAAACAATACTCACCATCCTTATCAATTTTGACCAACCTACCAAAATGTTGACGTATTTGACTTGTTCATAGTCAATGATCATTTACCTATTTACTAAGATCTTGGTTAATTTCTTAACTCCAAAAGTTGTTTTCTTGATGCTATTATCAAGATCCTGATGTCTTTAAAATTGCTTATTCGATCCTTTCATTCGGTCGTTCATAATTACTACGCCATATTATGATACTTGGGAGTTGTAAACAACGCTAGGTTGTTTTATTTTTGTGGAAGGTAGGTTTCCCCTGTGGTGACGGCCATCTGTTGCCGACGATTACACTCTTGACCGTGAAAACAATGAGTTACCAAGTTGATCCCCACGTTTAGGTCAACGTCAGTATAAAACTACAAAGACTTGTTGAAAGTCTTGAAACCATGATGGTATGTAGCACTATGTGAGAACCTTCATAGTCACAGGTGAAAGGAGAAGGTGATTCTATTGGTCGAGAAAAGTGAAGGGGGGGGGGGGGGTTCTGCTATACCTATCGGATGAAGGAAAACTGTAGATGTAGGAAAAACCCTTTGACTGACATTTGTTATTTCTCCCGATCCCCTTCACATTCCCCAACCAATTGATTGCTAGTGTGTTCCATCTCTCCCTTGCCCCCTAATTTCTCACTTTTCAAGAAATTTGTTTTCCAAATTTTGAGAATTTTTAAGAACCAAATAGCGTGTAATACCTGGTTTTGATCGTGACTTCAGGACTGGGGAAATAATTTGCAACGAATAAAATCGTGATAAAATTATAAATGTTGTATTTTAATACAAAATTATGAACCAATCGACAAATACCTATCATCTTTTGTACTAATTTTGCCATTTCACAATTGAGTGAACTTGGTTTATTATTACAGGTTCAAATTTTTAGAGGCACAAAATTCAGGATGTTTTCTTGTTTAGTGTCAGCACCTTGGGATGGTTCTTCTTTCGGTTCCTTGGGTCCTCGTAGTGTTCGCTTCCATCTGGTTCTTGATTATTGTCATTGCAGGGAAATTCATTTTTCTCTGGTTCTTTCACGTACAACAATACCGTCATTTAATATTATTCGAAGTTCTCCAATTTTGGCCGGAAAGCATCATCTGAGTGATTTACATTGTCGGGAACTTCTTGATCCAAAGTTATTCCAAGAATAGACACAACCAGCGGCTTATTTTTCTGAAAAAGAGAAGATTTGACTAAATATTACAAAATCAATGGTTAGCCAAATAATACCTCCTCCCTCCGGGTGTATCATAATGGAATATTGATGCGGTGGTCACTAAATCCTGAGGTTTCCAATAATAACCATCAGAATTTCCTGATGAAGCATCCAATAAGACACCTATGAAAACTCGAACTTTTCTGTCATTCGTAGAGCCCTCCGCCACAACTTATATTTCTCTTGAGTTTTTCGTAAGGTTCAAAAAGGTATTCGGCAGAATTATTCTGCCGAATACCTTTTTGAACCTTACGAAAAACTCAAGAGAAATATAAGTTGTGGCGGAGGGCTCTACGAATAACAGAAAAGTTCGAGTTTTCATAGGTGTCTTATTATTATAGGTGTCTTACTATTATAGTATTGAAACTGAACACATTCATGAAACTCATCCGCCAGTTCATTCACTAGTAGAGGTGGGTCTTCTCTTATCAAGTCAAGTATCTTAGAAATCTATCTTTTGCTTCCGAGTCTACCAATGTAACGGTAGCATCGTTTTCACTTTTCAAGGTTGGAAAAAAACGTTCTCCAAAATCAGCGTTTCCACTCGCGTTTTACGTTTTAGGCCGTCCTGAACAATGTTGGTTCCTTGTCTGTCATGAAATCCTTGTAAAGGGTTTCATCGCCTCGTGATTCATAGTAGCCACCACACTTGCGTGAACGTGATTCCTTCACAGTTTACAACCATAACTTCTACTTTTTCCATCCGATTTCGATGAAATTTTCAGGAATTGTGCGGGTTGACGTAGGGACGGCACGATACTCCAAAGTATCGATACTCTTTTCGATACGATATTATACGATATTATCTCTTCGATAATATCGGCTCAAAGTATCGATACCACCGATATTTCAAATTAACCCACCGATAATTTTTTCAATCCAAATAAAAACCCTATTAATTGAGAATAGGGGTTTTTCCTCCTCTGAGAATAGGGTTTTCCTCCTTTGAGAATAGGGTTTTTTCCTCCTCTTCTGTCAACTGGAGACATCGAGGTCTACAAGACCATTTTTGAGTTTATTACCCGGAACAATGTGAATATCTAAGTGAATACCATTGTGAGGAAACTTATTTAATTTTCAACAGTTTTGAAAACTATTCCTATTCCTATTCCTATTTCCTATTCGTATTCCTATTTTATTTAATTATGAGTGAAAAGCAACTTCTTGTATTGTAAAACAGTAGGGCTGAATGTATGTCATTGTACGATGCCAATAAAATTTTAAAAAAAATTGAGAAAAGGCAATATATATTTTTTTAACCATAATTTAAAATGAAATAAAAGTCAATAATTTAAAATTAAATAAAAATTAATAATCATTCCATTTTATTTCAATTTCAATTCTTATTTGCAAGAAATCTCTGTTCAATGAAATGATTTTTTCCTTCCAGTAGTAATCGAAAGGATCGAGTAATAAATCAGTTACAATACAAATAATACTATTAAATAGTAAATAAATTTTATTATTCGAAAAAAGCCGTTCGCAAGTGACTGATGTCGCCATCACGATTCATATTTTGCATGCCTCTCTCTTGTAAGTACGGGAGAACGGGTTTAACTTCCTTCCAAACTCACATTGGATATTGTTACTATTTGAGGCTATCGAGGCGATATATCATTTCAATTGATACTATTCTGAGCCTATTTTGAGTGTTATTCTGTGGCAGACAGTATATGGTATTTTCTAGTTACTCATTTGGTATTGCTTCCTCACTACCGAAGGTAGGGAAGCTTTGTATTCGTGAAAGAAGTGAAGAAAAAAAATTTCCTCCAAAATCAAAATTTCCACTTGCTTTTTGCGTTTTAGAGCTTCCCGATCAATTTTGGTTCCGTGTCTGTCTGTCTGTCGGTCTGTCTGTGGTCAATCCTTGTCCCGGGCAAAACTATACTAACCTGTGGTCCGATTTTGATGAAATTTTCAGGGATTGTGCGGGTTAGGTCCTAGACGGTCCCCCATAAATTTCAGCACCTTCGGACCAATAGGAGCGAGTGCGCATGCGCAAACGTGAATTTCCTGGAACCTCGGTTTCTCGGTTTCTAATGAACCGATTTTGCTCAAATTTGGAGGTTAGTTAGGGACTAACTTCTAAGAGACACCCTATAAGTTCCAATCAAATTGGTCAAGCAATAGCCGCTGCGCATGCAATGGAGAATGCTGAAGGCGCCTGAGTATCACTGATCAGCTGAGTGAGCTCCAAGGCCATTTTCTCTCCTGTTGAACGCAGGAAGCTGAAATTTGAGAGGCAGGGTCAATGGAGAATGCGGAAGGTGCCTGAGTGGTCACTGATCAGCTGAGTGAGCTCCAAGGCCATTTCCTCTCCTGTTGAAAGCAGGAACCTGAAATTTGAGAGGGCGGGTCAATGGAGAATGCTGAAGGCGCCTGAGTGATCACTGATCAGCTGAGTGAGCTCCAAGGCAATTTTCTCTCCTGTTGAACGCAGGAAGCTGAAATTTGAGAGGCAGGGTCAATGGAGAATGCTGAAGGTGCCTGAGTGGTCACTGATCAGCTGAGTGAGCTCCAAGGCCATTTCCTCTCCTGTTGAACGCAGGAACCTGAAATTTGAGAGGGCGGGTCAATGGAGAATGATGAAGGTGCCTGAGTGGTCACTGATCAGCTGAGTGAGCTTAAATATTACAGTGGAAGAAAGATAAAGAGGGAGAGGGAGCAAAAACCTTTTCTAGGTATGTCACATTTTAGCCATTAGCCTCTAAGCGGAAATCATCCGGGGGTGCAGGGGGCGAAGCCCCCGTCGAGGCGCGTAGCGCCGAGTTTTCGCCAACTGATTCTATACGTCCATGTTACAATGAGTGAGGAAGCTATACTGCCCACCCAACTTGGCAGACGTTTTTTTTCACCAATTCACTTTGGCAAAATTTTCGATAATATCGTCAAGAAAGTATCGATACATCCGATATTTTTGGCAAAAGTATCGATACCAATATATTGGTTTGAGTTTTGCTTCAAAAGTGTCGATACTCCGATATATCGGAGGTATCGTGCCGTCCCTAGGTTGACGTGTAGATGGTCCCCTATGAGTGTAGTGCAAGGTACTAGAGATTGATGCTTTGAGTTACTATGCATCAGATCATCTATACAATCGGGTTATGGATACGAGAAACCTATGTGCCACACCCACTTGGCAGTCATTTTTCACGTTACCTTATACAATCGATAGTTTGAGTATTTTGGTATCCAACAAAATATCTGTTTTGGATTATAAGTAGATGAATAGCGTTGCAGAAAGCTTCAAAATCGGACTTTCAAGAAGGTTCCTCAGGATAATTGAATTTCTACCAAATGGCCCATTATGAAGAGTGTTGTCACTTGCACTCCGTCAGTACAACGGAAGGGAAGCTGAATGGTGTTCTGTTATGTCCTTTTGGTTCTCATTTATTACTATCGAAATGTGTACTTCCAGCACCAGTTGGGTTTTGTTAAATCTCAACCCCAAAGGATTGATTTGCCTCTTCGTTTGTTGCTTCTGAAGAGCTAAGGCAACAACAATATAGTTAACTTCATGTTTAAAATTGCTGAACTGGATTAGAGGAGGACGGTGTTTCAAGGTAGCATTAATTTGTCTTTGACAACATCTGAAACACCTAGTGACGATTCGATGTACCTTTCGATGCGATATTCAACGTCGAAATAATATCGGAAGGCAGTATCGACATCGATGAAATATTGGATGGAAAATATCGATATCACTGATATCGATAGAATATCGAAAAAAATATTGAAGGCATTGTCACTGATATCTAATATGTTTTTGCATTAAATGAAAAAAGAAATTTTCTTTTTTCAATGATAGATTATCGAAAGAAAAATACCACTGATGTCTACTACGTTTTTGCATATTTTTTTGAATTAATATTAGTGATATTGATATCGAAAGAAAAATACTGATTTCTTCGATATCGAATATGTTTTTGCATATTTTTTAAAAATCAATATCAGTAGGTATCAAAACCTTTTTTTTAAAATCAATATCAGTATCAATTTCACCTATTTCTAAGATGTTTTAGCATATTTTTTGAAAGTCAATATCGGTGATATCGAAAGAAAAATACTTATTTCACTGATATCGAATATGTTTTTGCATATTTTTTTAATCAATATCAGTGATATCGATAGAATATCGAAAGAAAAATACTGATTTCGAATATGTTTTTGCATCGTTTTTCTGCCAGTTCGAATTTTACTTGTAAAAAGTTGTAATGTTACATAATATAATAAATTAATACAAAATAGAAATGGCGAACACGAAGTCGAAACGAAATGAATGATGATGATGTATTGTCCCTCTTCTCAAATCGATTATCGAGCATGAGGCCTGTAAGTCCGACATAGTGGGATGTCACGTTATCTCAACATTGTTGTTCATATGTTGCGTTCATCTTCCGTTTCTATTTATTTTGAGTTTTTAATGTTTTGCATATTCCAGGGAAAATTGATAAATTATAGTGGGAACAAATATAAAAACCACAACCGATATTTCATTTCTTTCGATATCAATATTTTTCTTTCAATATTCGATAATATCGCAAGAAAATTATCGATACAAATATCGGAAATATCGATATCAATAAATATCGAAAGTATCGAATCATCACTAGAAAAACCCCTTCAACACCTTTCTCCATTCACATCCTTTTTCTAGTAGAATGCTTCATTTTAAGACGTTTGCTGTTTCTTTTCGTTGTATTGGTCACTGACGGTCCTTCGACGTCATCTGGAAGATCGAACGCATAAATATGAAACCCGTAATAGTTATTTGTACAGAATAGAAGATAATACTTATCTTCTCTTTATATCTTTCTACTTGAAAAATATTCAGTCATTGTTTTCCGAGATGATTTCACAAAGAACATTTTTTGTGTACTAACTCTGCTTTTATTAATCATGTCCATAACTTGAACAATTCCATTATAATTATAAACGTTATAAAATTCCGTGTTGAATGATAGTACGGGTTCCTCCTGGCAGAGGAAGAATAATTTTATTTGGTTTTCGTGGGAATCAGCTGATAAGCACACGGCAACTTATGACTTATCTAAGCTCTTTTCCCCTCTTAGTACCGCCTCAGTACGGTAAGATTCAAAATAGTTTAATTATAATGCGGGATAGTGTAATCGTGCCACTCTGTAGACATGAATGCGATGGAATCAATTGGTTCAAGGCTTGTAGAGTTGTGGGTGAGTGGACGAAAATAAACTTTTGTACGTTTATTCGTTCATCTTCAGGGAAATTTTATTAATTTATTTTTCACAGTGTTGGTATGAAAGGTCAAAAGCCCTGTCAAGGTATTTGGAGAGAAAAATGGCATCAATGATAATATCATGAAAGACTGGAATATTTTAGGAATAAAGGAAGGATCTAGGGAGAAAATGAAGATTCTAGTATATCTGGGGGTTGGGTTGTCCAAAGTAGACTTTTTTGAAAAAAAAAAAAAAAATTTTCCACAACGTTTCTACCCAGGAACTGGGTATTAGTCATGTGAAACCCAACAAAAAAAGTCTGCCAAGTGGGTGTGGCACATAGCATCCTCGTATCCATAACCCGATTGTATAGATAATCCGATGCGTAGTACTTAACCTCAAAACATCAATCTCTAAGTACCTTCCACTACCCTCATAGGGGACCATCTACACGCTAATCTGAACAATCCTGAGAAATTTCGTCGAAATCGGATGAAAAATGTGGAAGTTATGGCTGCTACAAGGAACTCACGTTTGCGCAAGCGTAACAAATACTATTAATCTGGGGGAGATGATTTTCATAGAGGACCATCTACACACCAATCTAAACAATCCTATAAAATTTCATCAAATTATGATGAAAAATGTAAGTGTTATGGCTGTTACAAGGATTTTACGTTTGCGCATGCGCAGAGGCTAATGTCAATTTTAAGGCCTTGATTTTGGTCTATTATTTTCAATAATGAACCTTTGGAATCGACCAAGAAAATAATTTTTTTAACACCCCCTCAAAATTTGATGGTTTACTTTTCAAGGAACGTAGAATCCGAAAATCGAATAAAAATTTGGCCGTCCGTCCGCCGTACGCGGCACTTATGCCACTTAGCATTGACCGATTTTGATGAAATTTGGTATGTAGACTCCATTTGGGGTCTAGTTGTGCCCCGAAGATTTTGGTTGATGTAGGTCACTTCTAAGGGTTCAAAAATGAATTTTGAAAACGCCCTAACTTGAAAAATTCCGATTTAAAGGTATTGTTTTTCCTTCAATTTAAGATTCTATAGAATTTTTAGAATTTTTTGAGACCATTTTTTGAGACGTTTGTCCTCTGTAGGACAAACTGTTCGCTCCCTACGAGAATTTAGGGGTTGGACGTACGATAAATCAGAAACACGAGTGTGAATCGCAAAAGAGGCCTAATCTCAGTTCAAAGTTTAGCTGACCGAATTGTGATCGATGTTTTTCTTCATGTTGGATGGTTGGTGGCTTTGCAGATGAGTGATCTATATAGGAAAATAAACCATTGTGTAATAATTTGCGGCTTTTTCTTTCTTCGATTAGGTACAGTTTCATGTCACTCAGTTGTGCTCCTTGAACATTTGCAATCATGAACCAAATTGTGTTATGCATTTTATGAGGGCACGCACAACTTCCGGATAACTAGGTATGTTTTGCTGTCAAAATAAAGTTGATTGTGAACCTTGCGTGATATAATATATCATATAATAAATATAACGGTCTACCATATTATGGTAGACAGGTACTAATTATGGAAAAGCCTTGTTCTTTGCAGGCGAGTGAGCTATACTGAAAAAATAATCAACCGTTGTGTAATAATTTACGTGATATGTGCTTCAATAGAAATTCATTACACAGAAAAGACAGGGGGGATATTCAATATGGTACTCATTTGCAAATGGATGCGCAAGTTACTGAAATGTGCATGGTCTGGTAATTTTGGGATTTAGTTTATGTTGCAACTCTGTTGAATTTCTTGGGAGAAATGCTAATAAGTACTTAACGTACGTAGTTATGGCACATAGCTTCCTCGTGTCCGATTGATGATCCGACCAACGTACTACTTCAACTCTCCTCCAAATTTAGATAAAAGCGAACCAGTTGTGACGAGGTTATTTCCATGCCACGCGTAGGTGATTGTCTAGAATCCCATCCTCATTATCCCTGAAAATTTCAACGTAAATCGGATACAAACTGGTTGTTGGGTTTGTTCAAGGGATTTTTGTAACACGAGCTGATGCTGCTATCAGTTCGGAGGGAGGGCGGTTTCATAGGGGACCATCTACACCCCAAACCCGCTCAATACCTAAAACGCTGCAAATTATTACTCAATGGTTTATTATTTGTTATGTTTCTATATATATCACTCGTCTGCAAAGCCATCAACGAAGAAACGAAGACACGAAGACATCGATCGTATTTCGGTCAGCTTTAATTTGAACGGAGATTAGGCCTCTTTTGCGATTCACAATCGTGTTTCTGATTTATCGTACGTCCAAACTTCAAATTCTCGTAGTGAGCGAACGGTTTGTCCTACAGAGCTCCGGGTGGTCTCAAAAAATTCTTAAAATTCTATAGAATCTTAAATTGAAGGAAAAAAATACCTATATCAAAACATTTTGAGTTATGGCGTTTTCAAAATTTCAAATTTGATTTTGGAACCCTTAGAAGTGACCTACATCAACCAAAATCTTCGGGGCACAACTAGACCCCAAATGGAGCCTACATACCACATTTCATCAAAATCGGTCAGTGCTAAGTGGCAAAGGTACGGCGGACGGACGGCCAAATTTTATTTCGATTTTTGGATTCTACGTATCTTGAAACGTAAACCATCAAATTTTGAGGGGGTGTTTGAATTTTGCTTCCTCACTACCGAAGGTAGGGAAGCTTTGTATTCATGAAAGAAGTTAAAAAAAAAAAAAAATGTCCTCCAAAATCAAAATTTCCACTTGCTTTTTGCGTTTTAGAGCTTCCCGAACAATTTTGGTTCCGTGTCTGTCTGTCTGTCGGTCTGTCTGTGGTCAATCCTTGTCCCGGGCAAAACTATACTAACCTGTGGTCCGATTTTGATGAAATTTTCAGGGATTGTGCGGGTTAGGTCCTAGACGGTCCCCTATAAATTTCAGCACCTTCGGACCAATAGGAGCGAGTGCGCATGCGCAAACGTGAATTTCCTGGAACCTCGGTTTCTCGGTTTCTAATGAACCGATTTTGCTCAAATTTGGAGGTTAGTTAGGGACTAACTTCTAAGAGACACCCTATAAGTTTCAATCAAATTGGTCAAGCAATAGCCGCTGCGCATGCGCGAACTTTAAATTTATTGTTACAACCAAAACTCCGCAACTATTTAACCAATTTCGATGAAATTTTCAGGGATTGTGTGGGTTAGGTCCTAGACGGTGAAACGCTAAATAAAATTTTAGTTGAAAATAACATAACGTAAAATTATAAACATTAATACCTGCAACCCTATCCCGCATATTATCGCCAATATTTTGGTATTCAATAACTCTTTGAATCATAATTTTTTCGCCAACTGATTCTATACGTCCATGTTACAATGAGTGAGGAAGCTATACTGCCCACAAAAACTTGGCAGACGTTTTAGCGAATTTTCAAAGAAAATGAAGCTATTGCAATGGCCTCAAAATTTTTAGAATCGACTTTTTCGAAAAATTTTCACTCTGAAATCCGTTTTGGAACATTCTGAAACAATCCCTGAAGTTTTTCCAAAAATCATATGTATATATATATGTGTCATTCCGGACGATAACTTGAGTAATTGTTTAAAAATTTTTTTTTAGTTTTTGCCAAAATGTTTGTAACAACAAACCATAGGTCAAGTTCGTTAACCAGCAATTTTGGACAATCCAAAGTGGTCCAAAATTCAAAAAAACTCCAAAAAAATGGGTTTTTCCCGTTTTTTGTGGTTTTTACATTGAAAATCATGGTAATATATGGTATATTCGGATTCAGCAGAAAATTTCTGATATGAATGCTTTTTTCAAAAATGAAAATTGTTCAAAATTAAGAAAAGTTTGTAGCTATATGTATATATATAATCAATACGCGCGTATATTTGTTGTACCCAGAAATGGAGTAGCCGTGTGGGTACTCTATGAGTTCGTACAGACGAGTAGAACATGAATATGGACTCCTAACGTCTTCAAAGCATACCCAGCAATAATCTGCAGCGTATTATTAGCGAATTTTCAAAGAAAATGAAGCTATTGCAATGGCCTCAAAATTTTTAGAATCGACTTTTTCGAAAAATTTTCACTCTGAAATCCGTTTTGGAACATTCTGAAACAATCCCTGAAGTTTTTCCAAAAATCATATGTATATATATATGTGTCATTCCGGACGATAACTTGAGTAATTGTTTAAAAATTTTTTTTTAGTTTTTGCCAAAATGTTTGTAACAACAAACCATAGGTCAAGTTCGTTAACCAGCAATTTTGGACAATCCAAAGTGGTCCAAAATTCAAAAAAACTCCAAAAAAATGGGTTTTTCCCGTTTTTTGTGGTTTTTACATTGAAAATCATGGTAATATATGGTATATTCGGATTCAGCACAAAATTTCTGATATGAATGCATTTTTCAAAAATGAAAATTGTCCAAAATTAAGAAAAGTTTGTAGCTATATATATATATATATAATGAATACGCGCGTATATTTGTTGTACCCAGAAATGGAGTAGCCGTGTGGGTACTCTATGAGTTCGTAGAGACGAGTAGAACATGAATATGGACTCCTAACGTCTTCAAAGCATACTCAGCAATAATCTGCAGCGTATTATTAGCGAATTTTCAAAGAAAATGAAGCTATTGCAATGGCCTCAAAATTTTTAGAATCGACTTTTTCGAAAAATTTTCACACTGAAATCCGTTTTGGAACATTCTGAAACAATCCCTGAAGTTTTTCCAAAAATCATATGTATATATATATGTGTCATTCCGGACGATAACTTGAGTAATTGTTTAAAAATTTTTTTTTAGTTTTTGCCAAAATGTTTGTAACAACAAACCATAGGTCAAGTTCGTTAACCAGCAATTTTGGACAATCCAAAGTGGTCCAAAATTCAAAAAAACTCCAAAAAAATGGGTTTTTCCCGTTTTTTGTGGTTTTTACATTGAAAATCATGGTAATATACCATGATTCGTAGAGACGAGTAGAACATGAATATGGACTCCTAACATCTTCAAAGCATACCCAGCAATAATTTGCAGCGTATTATTAGCAAATTTTCATGCGAAAATCATGTGTCGGAAAAAAAAAAAAAAAAAAATCCTCGTTCAAAGTCCTCGTTCAAATATTGTATCGACAACTGCCACCGATAGAAACGTTCAAAACCCAGTGTATTATTGAAAATTGCACGATTTTTTCGTACATATCGCGAATATAACTAAATGTTATCAAATTAATTACTTAGATGCGGTAACGCATGAAGGAGAAAAATGTGTGATAAACAAAAGGTGGCTTGTTGTGACGAGGTTGGGAACATACGATCATGAACGCGATCTGTCGCACTCATCTTTAACTACGTCCTGGAGCTTCCACAATCAGAACGCTTCTCGGGCTCCCAGATTCAGCTTTCAGCCCAGTGATTTCACGTCTTCCAGGACGTCGATTATTGGTGTAAAAGTATGTAAAAAAAAAACATATAAACATATATATAAACCAAGAATCGAAAAAAAAAACTTTCTACAACAAATTGCAACACCATTGGTCCTTTTCTTAACCACACCTTAAACTGAATGATTTCTTTGAAAATTCGCTCATTAATTCATGCTGCATGAATGGACTTTTTTTTCTTGGTCGATTCCAAAGGTTTGAAAATGATAAACCAAAATCTAGTGTTGTAACATCGTATAGAAATGTCCGTTACAAGGATTTGCCGACATTTTGTCTTTAGAGCGTTTTTTTTTCACCATCCAAAAGAGGTGACTTCCGCCTTCTTGGTTGACTCGATTCGTTAGAATCAAAGTTCGTCTCATTAAGCTGCGTTTCAGGGGTAAGTGAACTTGAAACTTGTAAGTGGACGAGCAAACCTTGTTGACAGCCGAAGCTGTTTCTTCTCGTAGCTCGTTGGGTGCAAATATATTGATAAATTCACGACGTAGTTCGGGTATTAAAGCGGTTACATGACTGAGGCGATCGAAGAATTAAATAATCGAACAGGACGGATATACGATACCTGTCCTCAAGCTCTCGAAATGGTTATCGATCGGCAGGCGACAGCCGGGAAAGCGGGTGGCTCTGTTTGGAGACGAACCTCTCGAGAACTGCTTGCTTGCCTCTCATTGGTCTCGGAAACGTTTGGTATGCAATGCGTTGTCCATTTATTCAGGTAGAATTGCCGCGTTGTGGTTTGGAACTCATCTTTCTAGAGCCTAAATTACTCATTATTTAAGAGACAAATTCAGGAAAAGAGTGGACTTTGGAATGTGCAGTGTAAATAAGTAAATTCCTTTCAAGTTAATTGCATTTCTCAAAAAATGTCTCGATATTTTGGGTCTCAATGAATTCTAAAAAGTTATAAATTATAATCCAAGAACAAATCTTTTCGTCGTAACAAAACAATACATGGAAGGTTACTGGCTAGGATGAGGCGGCAATTGAATTGAACTAAAGACAGTTAGAATAATGAGGAGAAAGGAATGAGGAAGACCATTAGACATACGAACTGAACTTTATTTCTTAGTTTCTGAAGTCTCAAATTAAACAGTGTTGCCAATCTTAAGACAATAACTGTCACATTGCTTCGAAACTTTTCGAAAGTTTTCCAAATGGGGGGGGGGGGGGGGGCTGATTTTTCTTTAAATTTTTAATCGAAAGTAGACCTCATCCTGAGAATTTTGACACCAGCCGTTCTCTTTTTGGATGAGTAGATCTTTTTCTATGATTTTGCTTCCGAGTCAACCAAGGTAGCGGAAGCTTTGTTTTCATTTTTCAAGGACGAAAAAAAAAGTTCTCCAAAATCAAAATTTTCACTCGCGTTTTGTGTTTTAGACCTTTCTGAACAATTTTGGTTCCGTGTATGTCTGTCTGTGTGTCTGTCATGAATTCCTTGTAACGGGCATAACTATACGAAGTTATTGTCCGATTTCTATGAAATTTTCAGGGATTGTGCGGGTTGGTGTGTAGACGGTCCACTATGAAAATCATCATCCCCGGACTGATGGAAGCGACTGCGCAAGCGCAATCGTGAATTCCTTGTAACCGCCATAACTTCCACATTTTCCATCCGATTTCGATGAAATTTTCAGGGATTGTGCGGATTAGTTTGTATATGGTCCTCAATGAAGATCATCACCCCGGACTGATAGTAGCTACTGCGCATGCGCAAACGTAATGGGGTATTTCGGTGGGTCGGAAATTGAGGTTTTTGACCTCAAATTTGGATTCAGCACCCTTGAAAACCTATATACTCCAACTTTAAGCCCAATGATACTGTAACAAGTGGTAGAAAAATTAATTAAAGAGATCACACGTTTGAAAAAAAGGCAGGCCTCCCTTAACGCCACACAATTATGCCGCGCGCGCGTGTGAGTAGTATTTTGTAGTATCCAAGAGGTCCTCCAAGGGTTTCTGTGCATGGATACTTTTTTCAAAGACAGTTGGCTAGCTACGTCACACCATTCAAATCTCAACTTTCCTTAGCTTCTCTGATTTTTAGGACGTCCCACAGTAAGACTTGGGCGTCCTTATGCGATCGATCTGGGGTAAAGTTGGACAACACTCAACAGAAAAAAAAATAACCACACAGTAATCCGTTTTAGACCATTCTGAATCCAAATCCGCGAAAAAAACCATGGGTGTATGTCTGTGTGTGTGTGTGTGTGTGTGTATGTGTGTGTGTGTGTGTGTGTGTAACAAAATCTTGTGTACTCTGCACAGGCCTTAGTTCTCAACCGATTTTCCTGGTTCTTTTTTTGTTCGTCGCGGAAAACTATCTAGTTGTGCACTACGTCGCCGGAATTTCGAATTTCGCCTTTTAAGGGGAGGAAAGGGGGGGTTAATGCTCGAAAAAAGTGCGTATTTGGGCATAATCTTGTGTACTCTGCCCAGGCCTTAGTTCTCGAACGATTTTAGTGGTTCTTTTTTCTTTTGACGCGGAATACTATCTAGTTGTGCACTACGGCGCCGGAATTTAGGATTTTGCTTTTTAAGAGGGGGAAAGGGGGGTTAATGCTTAAAAAACGTGGGTTTGCGTGCATAATCTTGTAAACTCTGCCCAGGCCTCAATTTCCAACCGATTTGCGTGTTTCTTTTTTTGTTTGACTCAAATAACTTCCGAGTTGTACATGATTTTACCAGAGTACCAAAATTCGCTAGAGGAGGGGGTGAGTGGGGGATAATATTCACAAAATATCCGATTTTTCAATATTTCGGTTCCTTTACTGCTTACTAATTGTACCCAAGCTTTGAAATTGAGGAAAAATTCTCATTATACCTCCGGATTTTCATGAATTATTCTCTGTACCACCATGGAACTAATAGTGGTGCCACCATGGTGCCAGGAAATGGTACCATGATGCCATAAACCGCTTATTTCGTGTTTTTTTTTTTTTTTTTTTTTTTTTGTGGTTCACCTTGAATACGGATTTGAACTTCGACGGACTGCCTACCAAAACTAACAGATGAAAGTTCAATGTTACGACGTATTTCCGCTTTGGTGCCAGACTGGCACCATTGTTGGCGTTGGGGAGGTGGTGGTGGGGGGTGAACTCGAATTCGCATGTTGGGTATCGTAGATCATGGATTTTAAAATGCTCTTCAGATTCGAGGTTCCCATGCCGCTAGAAATGTTAAGGTGGATAATGGTGTGGGGGGGGGGGGGAGTCAGTATTTTTTGCCTAAAGTAATAAATAAATGACATCGAGTGAAAGTTTCATCACTTAACAACAGGTTAAACTGATCTAATGCTTATCCAATGGGACGTCCCCTGGAATGCATGCATTACTAAACAATATGTTTTAAAAACATTTTCTCGACGAACAGACCCAATTACCGTTATTCCTGAGCCATACTCAAAAATTGACTGAAATACCCCATTCCTTGTAACAGCCTTAACTTCCACATTTTCATCAATTTCGGTTAACTTGCCGCAGGACTTTCAATCATATTCTCAGATTTTAATCTCTAAAAAATGTTTTTAATATTCGAAAGTAACCAAAGTACTGTTCTTTGAATCAATGGTTATAAATTTGTTGTCCACGATGAAATACCTATGTCGCGCATGGACTCGGCTTTCTGCAGTAAAAGTAGACTGGAAAATAATCCACAGAGGAATCACTAATAAAACAGATATTCATCTAATTTTAAATAAGATATTTTTCTATGTTTAAAACTTATTCAGCAGTAGGATGTTTTTTCCGTGCTAATTTTGATTCAATAGAAACGCGAGATTCCTTTACGGCTATAATGCGTACAACAATGGTCCGCAGACCGTTCTTCCGGTAGGGATCGTAGGTTATTCAGTGTGACGTTGAGTAATTGACGTTATGGAAACGTCAACGATTGTCGGCCCGGATTGTCGGAATACGTTGTAGTAACAATCCATCCCGTAGAACACAATGAGCTTTTATAATAAATTAAGGTCCTTCCACAGACAAGAAGGGGTTTTCTGAGTGAGATTTAGTAAAAAGTCCTGTGTAGGTGGACCGGGGGTGTCGGTAGAGTTGGAGTCATGCTACAAACACAAAACCCATCCATACTAAGCTAAGCCAGGGCTAACATTGGGCTGCGAGGGGCAGGGCTTAGCAGGAGTGTCATGAGCACATTTTGTAGTAGTTGAGTGAGCAAAGTGACGAAGAAGGCGAAGTCTGGCGGTGAAACCTTTAGAAAATAAGTCTGATTTTTTCGGATTGAGCTCTCTGAGTCGGATTCAGATGACCAGTATTTGTCATTATGAAAAAACCGAAAAACTGAAGCTTCAGAAAAGCGGATAAGTACTTGAAAAAAGAGGAACCCATGAAGTATTGGTGTTACCGGTGCGAGTAGAGAATTTTTTGAGATTTTTGAAGTCATATGTATTATTTATTATTTTGAAATCACGTGATAATCGGTTAAAATATTTCTTTGAAAATTCGCTCATTCACCCAAGCACGAATGAGACTTCAATAGAGGGATGTTGAATCTCAACGTAAGAGCAAGACGACAACCTGGGTCGATTTCTGAACTCGTTTTCAGCAAATTGTTTTTAAATTTAACCACTTGTTTTGTGGAGTTATCTGATTTTAAAGATGTTAGTGAAATAAACCAATAAATTAAATTTGATTAAACCAAAACTCCTTCGAATCACTAATTCTTAAAAGATTCCACCATCAAGCGTACATGAGTGGTAACAATAAACAATATGGTTCATTATCATTATTATTATTATTCATAATAAAAATTTTGGATCATCATTTTCAATAACCCCCCCCCCCCCCCCTACCCTTCAAAAATGTTTGGTTTACGTTTCAATGTAGTATATAGACTCCCAGTAGAGATCCCGTTCCCGTGGACCAATTTTGATGAAATTTGTGTTCCAAACCTCCTATTGAGGTGTGGTTGTGCCCCGAAGGTTTTTTTAATTGTCAGTCATTTTCAAAAGTAGGGGAAAATCCTTTTCAAAAAGTCCTAGCTTGAAAACATTCATTGTACAGGTACTGTTTTTTCATCAATTAAAAATTATTTTTAATTAGCGTAGCTATTATAGCTACGGCTTTAAATAATTATTTAACACCACCCAGAGCTCTGTGGGAACAACCGTTCGTTTCCTACGAGGATGATTAATGATTAAATAGCTAATAAATAATTATTGACTAATAAATTAATTATTGTTTTTTAATCAATTTGGGATAGTGTGAGAGTTTAGAAACGAATGAGACCATCCACAGCTCTGAACGATGAACTATGGTTCAATAATAATTGAACGAGAAATTGATTAATCGAGACGGGTGATCTTTTCAGAAAAATAATGAACTGTTTTGTAATAATTTACAGATTTGTTATTTGAAACAGGAATACAACACCGTATACATTGTTTTATGCTTGTTTTTATTAGATGTTAAATCATTGTTCTGTTCATCATATTTACCTAATTCGGTTTGTTTTCTTGTCTTGTTTCAACTTTTGGGGGGTAAAAATAAAATTCAAAATTTCCGTTCGCATTTCTTAATTCAGTCTTGAAACATTGATGTTGATTTCACCTGCTTCTTCGTGTGCCTGGCGCTCGGTCTAGGAGTGCCTACAAATCCTGTTACGAAGTTACTGTCCGATTCCGTTGACACTTTCAGAGATTGTGCTTTTTAGGGTGTAGATGGTCCCCTACAAATTTCACGTTCTCCGGCTAGATCACAGCTTCTGTGCACAAACGGAATCTTTTTGACATAACTTCTTCAGTTTCCGAGTGTTGGGGCTCGAAATGTCATCGTCGTGAAGCCTTCTCACATGCGTAGTTGTCACTCTACTTGTCCGTTCAAATGAGGAAAGTTCTGAGATGAAGTTTTGATTATCCCCCATGCGTAGGAATAATTCAGACCATAATGTTGATGATACCAGGAAGCCAAGTGCCACAATAACTTCTTAGATTCGTTCGTTTACTATAATTCATTCACGCAAAATTCATGAACAAGTAGGTTTACTAAAAAATGTAAAAAAAAATCTCATAAAATATCTGATAAAAATGAAGATAATATCACTGGCCCCACTGGGCTGAAAGCTGAATCTGGGAGCCCTAGAAGCGTTCTGATTGGTGGAGCTCCAGGACGTAGTTCTAGATGAGTGCAACAGATCGCGTTCATGATCACTTGTTCCCAACCTCATCGCCACAAGTTACCTTTTTTAACACATATTTTTCCCCTTGGGGCGTTACCAGCTGCATCTAAGTAATTGGTTTGATAACATTGTTATATTCTCGATCTGTAAGAAAAAATTGAGCGATTTTCAATAATTCGCTGGGTTTCAAACGTTTCTATGGGTGGCAGTTGTCGATTGAACATTTGAACTACTGGCAATAGGGACAACAACAATTGTCACGGCGACTTGGAATATTCTGATCATCTCGATTGGTTTTTCCAAGTAATTCTTGCAAATCTAAATGGAAAGTTATCAATTTCTGGACATTCGAACGGATTTGAAAAGAAGCGGTATGAAGAGTGTGGTCTCCCCCTAGGGGTGTGTCGGTCCAGGTATTTCCCTGGAACGGTTATGGTGACAAAGATGTAACCGTTCCAAATTACTGGTACAGTTCCATTACCGGTACAGGCTGTCAAATCCCACTCACATGACTTGGATGAAGCAGGCAGTCAAATCCCTATCGTCCTTTTTCCATGCTTATGATCTCAACTAGCAATACAATAGCATCATTTTCCTTGACAATTCGCTAAAAGGAAGGAATTCGAACAAGTGTTACAAAAGAGGCAATTTATTATAAATAATAGTTACCAAACAATTCAAGGAAAGAATAATGACGTTGCAGTTTAAGAACTTAACATGACAATAATAAATTAATAATACTGGAGACAACTTCCATGCTAACCAGTCCAGAAGACAACTTCCCGCTCAAGAGCCATTCCATGATTCCATGAGCCATTCTCAGTCCATGGAAGTAGTAAGGGCGCTTCCAGGTACAACATGGAACAGAACTGAGAACAAGATCCATGCTTACCGGTCCAAAACCCTTCCCGGTCCAGAGCCATTGAACCATTCTCCATGATATCTTATCGGTCCGGTTCCATCTTTACCAGTCCAGTTCCTCCATCCTCACCAATCAGAATGATCTCTTCCCGGTCCAGAGCCATTTCAAGATATCTTATCAGTCCATGGAACAGGACCGGTAAGGGTCGAGTTTTTGTCACTGCGTGGAACCGTTCCAACCTGATACTCGGTTCCACAGTCCCGGTACAGCTGTACCGACACACCTCTATCTCCCCCCCCCCCACCACTTCAGTTTCCGCAGTAGTTCTTTAGCTGAAAGTAGATGGCGCAACTGAGGCAGCCTCAAAAATGCTTGCACGCTATTTTAACATTAGCTTTCTCCTCCGTTAACTTGTCTCCAGTACTCTGTGACTGGTCCTGAAGGTAAGCTTCCTTTGAAGATCCCCTTCCTCCCTGAAAGTTCCTCCTTTGTGCCCTGAAGCTAACAATTATGACGGAAAGTTAATATAATTATGACTTCCATGTGGTCTGTGAATACCTCTGAGTGCATCGATTTTCCCACTTGAGAAAAGTAATTATTTTTCCATTTTCTCCTTGAATTACAAGTATAACGGGTGCCAACTTGTAATATTCACCGAGTTTTTCTCATTGTCAGTCGGGAACGTGTTTGCGTGCAAAAAGCCCTCCCTGTCTGTGACTCAATAGAATGTTTAAGGACGCATTGTTAAGGTTTTAGGTTTTAAGTACTGATTATGATATTTTTATCATCTGTATTTATTGTTCATTGTTTGGTTGCCTAGAGATACCCTGACTGGTACTGAATCATGTAAAGTAGGGAAATAAATACGTACTTATTACATCATCGGGATTACTCTTCTAGTTTATTGCACTTCTTGTCTCAGATCTAAATTTACTCTGAACCTCAAAATGTTCGCGACTATAGAATCTCACTTTAAAAAAATATGAATTCCTTTGAAATATCTTGTCGATGGTTAGAATGATAACTACTTTTCTAACTCTTTCAAACCTGAATGTCAGCCTTGCAAAGATTGGATATTTTCGTTCGACGAATTCCACGGTGTTCCTACAAAAAAGAGTTGATTCAAACTCAAGTTTGGACTGATCGGATACTAATTTGTTGTTCACATTATTTTTATCATCTTCCTCCTGTCATTCGTTGAATCATTGACGTAGATCGCGAAAACACCGATTACAATGAGTTATCCTGGATCCCTCCTTTGATCTCGACGTCACGTTCATCCTACTCTTCATCTTCTCGTCATCATATGGGATGTGAAATGGACAGGATGATGATTTCCACTTCGGAAATAGTTCGAGTAGGGGTTATGCCTAGTATGTTTACCAAACACTGGCTAAGAAAAATCATAGTACCTAATTGAGAACTTGAAAGGTTCATTGAACAATCGAGACGTAGACTTCTAAAATAGGTAATGCCCAATTTATTCTTTGTCTTCTCTAATCTGAAGAGAAATTATTATGAATATCGAGGTGTAAAGTTTACTAATGTGCACTTTTGAATGAACTGGGAAATTTCACTGCTTATCTGATTGATTTTAATTTTGACTCAAAATAGATTGAATTGTTGAAACTGAGAATTTGATGAGGAAGGAATTTCACCCTCTGGTCTGCTCAAAACTGGCTTACCGAAACTTGAGGTGTCATCTTTTGGTCTGCGCAAAACCAGGTTACTGAACGTAGTGGAAATTGAAGGTGATGGCTCTGGTCTGAACATAATGAGATGCTTTCCCCCACTAGGGTGTAAGAGGAATTCTTATTAAACATGGTTTTCCATGAAAATAAATTACCAGTGAGAGACAAAAAAGAAACCGATATTCAGGAGGAGCAGAAGCATAGTAATTAGGAATTTCACCGAATTCTGTTTGCATTTTTTTCCTGAATAGTTAATGGTGTGGGATAGATGATAATCGGGTTGATTTTGGAAAATAAGTCTCCTGTTTTTTTCGAGACATTCAAAATTTATGATTTCAAAAAATAACCAGGAAAACGGACCTCTTCAACGTGAAGTGGAAACACTTGCTGATTGGCCCTCCCCTTGTTGCCTGATCGACGAAATCGTGTTATCTAAGAGGAAAGTTATCAAACAAAAACAGAGAAAACCTCATTTTCTCCATCTTGCTTTTTATATTTTTTCTCTTCAGTTTTTCGATTTCGATCTCTACTGGTTTTGTGAAATGTTGCCTCTGAGGATACAAAGTGATATTTCACGATCTCAGCGCTTCAAGCGGCCGTACATGAACTATTCCAGGTTGACATCATCCTCCCGGTTTTTTTAAACGTTCATATTTTCTACGCTGTTTTGTTTATTCGTAAATTAGGAAGTACGATTTTGGGTTCAAAAATAGGAATTCAGACGTGGTGAAATTCCTCATTGTCTGAGGTTACACTGACTGTTAGTGTGTTACTCATCTCTGGAGGATTTATATTGTAACCAGTTGGAGTGTGCTAGTTACAAGCGTTATTTAGATCCTAATTTATTCTTTAAAAAACTACTTCTTTTCAAATTCGAACGATCTTAGAAATCGAACCAGGAACTCAGAATGGAGTGCGTTGTGGAGTTCGCCTGTCCAAACTGCATGCATCATCAATTTGTCTTAATCGTCCTTCTTAATAAACTGAGACAAAAATTGGGACCTGATGGAAAACGTGATTTTTTTTGTTTCAGGAACTTCAAGATCTTGGAAGAGATCCTCCCGCACAATGTTCAGCCGGTCCAGTTGGAGACGATCGTGAGTAACTTTTGAATTTATTGGGATTTCCACCCATGAAAATACTATCAGCCTATCTTTCAACCATGACTGCTGTCAAGGGTAGTGTACACTTACAATCTCGAAAACCGTGTTTCAGTGACTCTGTGTAATGACATACGAGTAGGTACCTACTTAGCGGGAAAACCCTAAACACTGAACTACTCGCGAGACCGAAAGCACGTATGTTTTGTCTTCCGGGGAATCGCTAACTAGAGAAACTGCAATCCAGAAACAACGCCCAGTTTTTCCTATCGCATCCTGTCCTCGGAAAGGGAATTTCCGCATCAGCCTGCGGAAAGGGGTAGCGACAAATCAGCCAGTTGACTGCAGGCGTGCGTTCGTACTGTTTTCTCTGCACCTATTGCTATTTTGAAGGAATTGACGTGAGATTTCAAGGGGGTGATCAAATCGTGACATTGACATTCTGTGGTACTAATGTCTGAATAAAAAGCAGGAATGTGACCTGAGTCACAATTATAGGTGCCCAGAATATCTGCCTTAACAACGTACCTGCAGCAACCCTTCAGTTTCAGCAGCGCAAGCAACTTCGACATTTATGTTGCGAACCAGATCCACCGTCTGAGGAAACTGGAATTACACTGAACTAAAAACGTCTGGAATCCTAGAGCAAGCTATGCATTGCTCTGTTATCTACCCCCACATCCAGTTGTGGATTCCGGATCCGCATAATGTCCATTGCACTTGGACTAAAGGTTTGCTCTTCCAAAGTTGCATTTTAGGGTCACTCCTAAAACAAAATTTGACTTCCAAAATACCCCTTAAGTCCATCCGAGCAGCAAATCGATAGTAGCCTGCAAATCAATAGTGAATCTAAGTTGGCATGGATTCTCCAACACAAACTGACACTAGAAACCTCCACCTGAGTTACTGAACTCTAACACAGCAAGACAATAGTAACTACTCATTCTTTGCTAGAACTGTTGCTATGATTAGTATGATAACCCTTTGTCCAAGAGATTAATAGACTGATGAGCCCCGTTAATAGTACTTGTCATGGATGCTGCACTCATGGATTCTGTGAGCAAGTGAGTTCCTAGAGCAAGCTATGCATTGCTGTGTTGTCTACCCCCAAATCCAGTTGTGGATTCCGGATCCGCATAATGTCCATTGCACTTGGACTAAAGGTTTGCTCTTCCAAAGTTGCATTTTAGGGTCACTCCTAAACACAATTTGACGTCCAAAATACCCCAAAGTCCATCCAAATCAAACATACTGAGCAGCAAATCGATAGTAGCCTGCAAATCAATAGTGAATCTAAGTTGGCATGGATTCTCCAACACAAACTGACACTAGAAACCTCCACCTGAGTTACTGAACTCTAACACAGCAAGACAATAGTAACTACTCATTCTTTGCTAGAACTGTTGCTACGATTAGTATGATAACCTTTTGTCGAAGAGATTAATGGACTGATGAGCCCCGTTAATAGTACTTGTCATGGATGCTGCACTCGTGGGGTCTGTGAGGCTGCCAATGACAGTGCGAGGTCAGAACAAAGCCACCCCCTCATTTATAACCTTCGACAGTTGTAATCTCTCTCAACCAAAAGATGGGAGCATGCACGTTTTTTTCCGTTTTTTGTTTCTTCAAACTTTCTTCAACAACAACTAGTACCTAGTTATCATTCTTTTTCATCATTTTAATTATTCAAGATCAGCCATTCATAATCTTCTTTTATCACACTTCAAAGAAAATGATAGAACATGACACCTCAAAATTGACAGTACCTAGCTTTGCAAACTATTTTGAGATCTACATTAGTAGTGCCCATGCCTACCTTGGTTGTAATTTTTCTACATTCCACGCTTGGCGCGTTTCCAAACTATCAATCCTGTTCTTCTAGGGGTTTTACAGTAGAACAACCTGATGTCTTGACCAGAAATTCTTTGGCAAGTTCCTTTTCAATGCAAAATCTTGAGTGAGTTCTCGGCCTTATTACCCCCTCATTCTCAATGTGCTTGATCCCTTCTCAATCTAAAAAATCTTTTTACTATGACCCTTTGCTCATACTGTTCTTTTTTTCTAGTGTTTCACTGGCAGGCCACAATTATGGGACCTGTAAGTATCCACCTTCGTTATCAGCTCCAGCTCATTTAGTTTTTCGAATTAATATAATGTGAGGCAATTTGAACATCCATAATTCACAATGGATTTACTACGCTTCACCTCTTGGTGGAGAGAAAGACATCGATACAGTTCGATTCCCCATCGAATGGTCATTCTATTAATATATTATGTAATTTATTCAGATAGTCGGCATTCAGTTCTTGAAATTATTCTGTCGTTCATAATTCAACAACTTGGAAACTACGGAGAAAAATATTTCGTGGTTCTGTTGGCTGTTCCGTCTCTCTGAAAAGCTAGCCAGCGTGAAAAGACTTCTTCTAGGGCGCGGGATAGAAAGGGCTCTTCAGAGAAACCATGAAATGACTTTAGATTTAGATTTTAATTAGTTACCATGATACAGGGTGTGTCAGACTCGACTTGCAAACTTCAGAGATCGATTCTACAACCAATTAGCAACAACTTTGGTCCTCTTACAATTTTTTCTAACACCACTGAAAACCCTCGTTTTTAATTACAAGTCTTTTCAACCTTGACTTTGAATCAAGATCCGATTACAACGTTGGAAAGAGAGTTAATTGCTTTTCATTCAAATTACCGTCAAACGTGTATATTTTTAGTCAACATTTTGCTTCTTTAACAATTTTTAATGGTGTATTGCTAACATACCACCTACTGAAAAATGGTTGAGCTCAAGGTAAAATCTACGGCAAAGGGGGACTCAGTCAGTGAAAAAAAACGGTTTTCCAACTTTTCTCTGGCAATAGGGTTTTTTCTATTTAAATGAAATTTACAACATGCTCCACTACAGTACTACATGTTATTTGGTACTTATTAAAAACTAATTGAAGTCCACACGGAAAAAAGGGGTCTTCAATTTCGAGTGAAAAATACAACGACCTCCTCCACCTTCGTGAGTTTGTCCATTCTGTGAAGGCTAGGAGGTATTATACCAGGCTCAGACACGGCAAACCCAAGAAGAACCTTAAACAAAAATAAAGCATTCTAGAATGTCAAGGCATTAATAATGGGGACATTCCCCCTTTTTTTTCATTCTTTTCGCCAATTTAATACTACTTTTTGTGAATAAAATTTCATTTTCAAATTATATTGCATTCATAACCCGTAGAATTGTTCATAGATCGTTAGTACATTATTATAGTAAACAATGAAATATCATTTAGTCGTATTCATGGGTCCTCATGAAGCACCATTCAGACCCAAACTTGAAATCGTGATTATCTCGAAAAGAGGAAACATGGACATTCCCCCTTTTTTCCGTGTGGTCTTCAATTACACAATCTTTTTAACAAATAAAGAGGAAAATAAAGATAACAAAATAAGGTAAAATAGTGACTTCACTTATGAGAGGAAAGAAAAAGAAATTACGAAAGAAAATGAAGGTCATTAGGGATTTCCAAATCATCTAAATGTAACAAAAACTTCCGCAGGGGCCAGATATGTAGGTTAATGAGGTCACGGTCCGACGGAGGCCACACTCCACCCCTGACAACCACATCCCTGATGAAGGGGGCGCGATGCTGCCCTAAAAGGGGGCAGTCAAAAAGCAGATGATGGAAAGTCTGAGGCGTCGAGTCATCACAAGAACACGCTGACGAACTTATTAGAGAGTTTTTGGCAACCACTAACCGGCCTGTGGAACCGCTTCACTTAGCTAGGAGTTCACGGGTGACGATGAATTTGCCTCCCGACAACAGCGGGCGACAATGAAAGGGTGCCCCCTGACAGTCACCTGTTCCTAGAGCCCCTCCCTTCTCCCCCTGTCCAAATTCAACGGGCTTCCTCCTTCAACTGGGTAGCATCCTCTGTTGCTCGCGCTAGTCTCCTCCTAACAGGGTCTGTCAGATTCTGGCACCAAAAACTCTCTATTATGCTGAGATGGTGGAGGTAATGCCTGCAGCGACCATGGCCCGACAATATCTGCGTCAGTCGGCAATTGTCTGGGATGATCACCTGCTGCCGCGACTCAATTGACGGGAAAAATCTCTTGGTGTGTTCACCTTTCATCGTAGCATTCCAGCGTATTTCCCACCTCCTCATCCCGTCGCCAATCAAGAACAGCTTCAGAGTTGTCTTGGGAAAGATACAGTATGAAGTGACTGACTGTCTCAAATGATGCCTCCTTTGCCAACACATCCGCCCGCTCATTCCCCACATCTCCCGCATGTGCCTTCACCCATTGGACGCTCAAGGGCACCAAAGCCACGCTTAGTTCCGATATCAGCTTTCTGCCTGCTTCAATCAGTTGATTATGACAGTCTGGATTCCTGAGTGAATCAAAACACACCTTACTGTCTGTGAATACTGAGAATCAGGTATCTCGGTGCTGTGGGTGGATGGCCTTAATCCACTCCAGAGCCTTCACAAGACCCAGCGCCTCCGCCTGATAGTTGGAAAAGCAGCCATCCAGTCTAAACTTTGCTTGTTCCAGCTCCCGGTCTCCACAGTATACACGAAGGCACAACCAACCGAAGTTGACGTTTTGCTGCCATCTGTGTATATAGAAAGTATCCTATCCTGCGCAAAGTCTCTCATGTTCAATACTGCCGCGACACTACTCACTGACGGGTGATTCCACTCGGATGCTTTGCCTTCTGGCGCAAATCCGAGCTCAAGTTCATTTTAATTTTGACGAATTTGTCCAAAACTCTGAGACAGTCTGGCAGTAGGGTGTGCGCCTGGGTAGGAAAACCCGTTTATTGTTATTTTTAATATAAGGTAGACCTCATTCTGAGAATTTTGGGACCAACCGCGACCTTCTAGTGTGTGTAAATCTTTTCCTATGAATTTTTAAAGTTTCGACCGTTTATGACGTCACAGTGGGCTGGGGGGTCCCGCCCAGGCGAGTTGGCGCGTGACGTCATAAACGGTCGAAACTTTGAAAAATCATAGAAACATATCTACTCACGCTAGAAGGTCGCGGTTGGTCCCAAAATTCTCAGAATGAGGTCTACTTTCGATTAAAAATCAAGGCGCACCCCCCCGATTATTGGCCGATTTTGGCGATTCCTGCGCCAATCTTTTAGTTTTTCAATTCCCTAGATAGATGTACCAATGAATTTTGAAAATTCAAAATTTAGGGATACATTTTAGTTTTATTTACTTTTGCAATTAAACAATTGCATTAGTGTAAAGATTGTAAAAATAAAAAGATTGCCACAAGAAACATAGAAATTGGATGATGGTTGAATGATAATGATTGCACTGGGGGTGGTGGGTGGCAATGTTGCTCCTACAGACGGGGGGGAAGCAATCAAGCGCCGCTCGTAAGAGATTAGACTAACCCGCAACGAGGAAGAAACGGCGACCGACTGAGACCGAACTTTTAATCTTCTTTCCATCGGTTTATTACTATTTTAGAGTAGTTTTTGACAAAGAAATTTTTGTATGACCGCGGAAAAACGTAAATTTATTCATACGACGTTTTGGCTTGAGACTACGGTGCTGGATGGAGGGTTGAGAGGTGCTTTACCTATCTTTCTCGTTGAATCAAATGGTCGCATTTCGAGGACTCTGACGAACAATGAAAATAGGAGGGAAATTATGTAGAAGTAAATAACAAACTAGTAATAAAGTGACAAACCAGATTTTCGTCCTTAGGAAGTCAGACAACTAACTTATTTGTTAGGGTAACTTTTGACCCTAACAGTCCTACTTTAATAATATTGATCTGAGATAGGATATTGGATTGATATAGGATATTTTATGCGCTTTCCAACGGTGTAATCAGATTTTGATTAACTCGAAAATTGAGGGAGTTATGGTCATTTTAATGTCGCATAAAAAAAAAAAAACTAAGGTTTTTAGTGGAGTTGAAAAAAGTGTTAGACGACAAAGGTTGTTGCAAATCAGTTGTAGCATCGATTCCTGAAGTTGGGAGTCTGATACATCTGTACTCGTGTGTTGAATTCATCAAAAATTAGGAGATCTTGATCGAAACATCACAAGAACTCCGATCGTTTCATTTCCACTACAAGATTCTTCACCATTGTCTGAATACCTACTCTTGAACTAATCACATTAAATTTTTCAAGGGAAAAAAAGTTCATATTTTCAGTTTTTTCTTCATACTCGTGTATATTTATGTTTTAATGGTCTTGTTTTCAGCCTGACAGTCCATACCAAGGCGGAGTATTCTTTTTAACCATCCATTTCCCTACAGACTACCCTTTCAAGCCGCCCAAGGTAAATACAACGGCTTCAACTTCTTCTTTAATATTACTTGATTATAGGTCTACCACAGAAACTTTGCGTCCGTGTGGCGCCCCCTAGGTGGCGGATCCACGAACTATATCGATCGAGTCAACCTTCCATGGTGGAACCTTGACACGGAAGTTGGAGCCGTGAGAAATTTGATGTTCGTGTAGTGCCACGGAATTTCAATTTCGGAAATGCTCGAACTTCAATCTACAGTAAGAGGGGAATCATGTCACTTTTAAGGGGAGAAATTCACGAAAAATTATTGTACGCGCGAAAATTTGCTTGATGATAAGAGATAAGTAGTTCTATGTTTTCCAGAAGAATGCGCCAAAGGGATGCAAAGTTTCTGTGGCAGACTTATACTGCCCTCCCTAGTAAAAACGTCCTATGTCCATTTTTCAAGTTTCGAGAAAATCGCGTTTTAGTGTCGGCTTCTGCGCCACCCAAACCATTGAAGCTAGAGATTTCGTTTTTTGACCATCACCTCAAGCTGACCAAAACGAAATCTCAAGCTTCAATGGTTTGGGTGGCGCAGAAGCCGAAACTAAAACGCGATTTTCTCGAAACTTGAAAAATGGACATAGGACGTTTTTACTAAGGAGGGCAGTATAGACGTATTTCTTGTTCAGGCTCAAGTTGAACTGATTCCATAAAAAAATGTATAACATCCTGTTCGATCAACAAGAATGGCTGTCAAGAGTGATGATGAATTACGTGTGATTCATACTACATAACTGGAATACTAACTTATAAGTATTAAATGTAATATGTAGAATATATCATGTCTTACCTCTTATACAGGGTGTCAACTGTTGAGATGAATTGATACGAACAGTAATATCTTTCCGAGAAGATGGTATTCTCTATTCTATCAGCCTTCATATCTTTTCGTATCGAATTAGTCCGTTTTAAGACTGGCGCGATGACTCAAAAGTCAACATTCGGAGTTCAGCATTTTAAAAAGTACCACCCAGTAGGTTTAATGAAGAACACTCACACCGGAGAACTGGGCCATTATTTTGGAAAAAGTATGATGTTGGACGAAAAATCAGGGTATGGCACATGGCTTCCTCGTATCCATAACCCGGTTGTACGGATGATGCATAGTAATCTCTACTTACCTTGCACTACCGTCATCAGAACCATCTACAAGTCAACTCACGCAATCCCTGAAAATTCCATCAAAATTGGGTGAAAAATGTAGAAGTTATGTCCCATTATTTTGGAAAAAGTATGATGTTGGACGAAAAATCAGGGTATGGCACATGGCTTCCTCGTATCCATAACCCGGTTGTACGGATGATGCATAGTAATCTCTACTTACCTTGCACTACCGTCATCAGAACCATCTACAAGTCAACTCACGCAATCCCTGAAAATTCCATCAAAATCGGGTGAAAAATGTAGAAGTTATGTCTGTTATGTTTCCATCTTGTGCCCTTTCTCTGACCAAGTGCTCTCAAATGCTATAGTGCTTGAAACGAGTGCTTCCAATGGGATTCTTAGTCGAGTCCTGCGCTGAGAGATTGTCGTTGATCCCCATGCCTGGGATCAGTTGCTTTAAACGCATAGCCCCCTTAGCAGCATCTGATTCTGGGTCTGTTCAGAGAGGCAGTCCAGAACCAAACCGGAACAGAAAAGGGGAGGGGATAGAGGCGAATAGACTCATCTGGGCTCCTCCAAGCCCCTCTGAACCGTTCAGCCTCTCCGTACAGACCATCTGTTAAGGACATGTGGATACTGTTCTTGTTTGCGACTCTCCCAGCTGATAGCACCAGCCTATTTGAAGGAGAAGCCAGTGTAAGATTTCCTGTCTTCTCTTCAGCACATGAACCCCAGTTCGCATCTGCGAATCCATGTTCCATCATCCATATCCAGTCTTTTGGTAGACTACTGCAAAGTATCAGTCACCTTTAAGTAGTGTAGCACCCGTTTAGCGGTAACTCAGTGTGATTTGTCAAAACATGTTATATTGGCTGAGTTAACTGTCAGTGACTAATATCGGACCTTATCCCCATTGTCAAATACATGAGAGTCCCATGAGATTCTGATCAGGATAGTTTGGCAATTCAGCAGGTGGGTTCCTGATGAGTTTGGTACCTGGTGCTTATGGAGTTTTCTAACAAGTTTGCATGTGGTCACATGGAAATTCTCAAGGATTTCGTCTACTTGGATAATGAAGGGTAGATCTTTCCCTCCTTTCCCGCAAATTTGACTTCCATGGAATGGTTCAATTCCCTTAGTTCATGAGACTATAGAAACGCTAAAGTACAAAGTGAAAAGATAACATTGCGTGGAGTGAAGTAGTTGGATCGTTTGTGGTGCCGTTGTACTAGCTACCACCCGATCCTGCATTTCAATCTTTTATCGATAATTTCCATTGGTAATATCGCATCACTCTGTGACGAGCGGCTTTGTGAATAATAGAATAAGATATAAGTTACGTCAAACACGTCATAACTCAAGTTTTCTTGTTGCAGGTCGCTTTCACTACAAGAATTTACCACCCCAACATAAATAGTAATGGTAGCATTTGCTTGGATATTTTAAGATCTCAGTGGTCTCCAGCGCTCACAATCTCCAAAGGTAAATTTTAAATGTTATTTTAATTAATTTTGATACTTGAGTTGATTTATTACTCAAGATTGAGTAACCAATCGGTAATTGGTGGATTAATAAGGAGCACCTACCTGGAGGGTAGACGCTTGAGCGCAAGAGAACCCTCAAGTACAGGTTCATCCGCTTGGGGCGAAGTGTGGGAGGTTCACTTGAGCGCTCGCTCGAGCGGTATTCATAGACAAAAACGCTGCAAATTATTACACAACGGTTTATTATTTTTATATAGATCACTCGTCTGCAGAGTCACCAACCATCCAACATGAAGAAAAACATCGATCGCATTTCGGTCAGCTTTAATTTGAACGGAGATTAGGCCTCTTTTGCGATTCACACTCGTGTTTCTGATTTATCGTACGTCCAAACTTTAAGGGCCGGTTTATCAGTCACTTTTTACCACCCGGTAAAGCAGATTTATCCGACGGTCATCGGGTAACTCAATCGCTCGCGTTTATCAGTCCCCAGATAGCCGTTATCCGTAGTTTAAAGTTAACTGGTCGTCCGAGGACCGGATAAAAAGTTACGGGGGGGTAACTCGATTTATGCAAGGCTTTTTAACCTCAAAGAGAGTCACTTCTCGTGTTTTTGTTTCCCAGAACGTTCGTTTTTGCAAATTGCGTTGTTGATTGTTAGTCAATTATGCTACAATCGAAAATGGATGTGTGGGGCTCTTTTTCAGACAGCAGCGACGAAGATGTGTGTTTATGGTCGAATTCCTGCAGTGGGGAAGAAGGCGGAAGGAAGAAAGGCGGCAACATAGTTTGATCACGGATTGACCATTTGGAGAAGTGGGACGATTGCGATTTTTTGATGAGATTTTGATTGGATAAAAGTATAAAAAACCATGTTGGTGTCTGTCGGCGACTTTAGTATCGTCAGTAAAAGCTCTGCCTGTAAAATTGTCAAGCAGGTGTCCCTGGGAACTGCCAGACTACCCGCCCAATTTATCAGAATACCTACCAGCAACCAAGGAAGTAGGTATTATTTCAATCTCGGATGGAATTTTATTTAACAAACAAAAAAGCCAGGTTTCCTGGAGCTGTGGGTGCTATGGACTGCACGCATGTAAAAATTCATTCGCCAGGAGGGTCACACGCCGAAAATTTTCGAAATAGAAAAGGGTACCTACTTCTTTATTAACGTACGAACTATTTCGTCTGCAAATTTGAAAATTCTTGACATAGTGGCTCGGTGGACGGGGATCTTGTCATGAACAGACAATTTTCAACAAAGAACAATAGTTACTGCCGTACCAAGAAGGAAATAAGTACCGAGATCTAGAAAAGAAAACACCAAAACAAAGAACATTGCTTCATCCTCTTCTAATTTATTCTTTTTTCTGATGCAAAACACACTGCGAAAACGATTTTTTTATGTGGAGGAAGCTCGATTTTATTACATGGAAGAAGTATTTCTTCCATGCATAATCGATTATTCGGCCTAACAGACAGTTAATTTTACCAGCCAGTTAATAGTTACCAGTGGGTTAATTTCGCACTGATAAACAGCACCTTTATAGTATCCATAATTTATACCACCGTTAAAGTTAACAGGGGGATACGTAAACCCCCGTTAACTTTGGTGACTGATAATCCAACCCTTAATTCTCGTAGTGAGCGAACGGTTTGTCCTACAGAGCTCCGGGTGGTCTCAAAGAATTCTAAAAATTCTATAGAATCTTAAATTGAAGGAAAAACAATACCTTTATATCAAAATTTTGGTTTATTATTTCTAATAATAAGTCTATGTGATCGTATCGCAAACAAATTTTATAACCCCCCCTCAAACTTTGTCACTTTACGTTTCAAGGTGCGTAGAATCCAAATTTGCAATGTCCGTCCGCCGTCCGGGCCATAAAAGGCCTTAGAATCGGTCTAAAAACCCGTTCTTTTGCACATAGACTCCATTTGGGGTCTAGTTGGTCCTAACGTCGTTAATTCGTACAGAAGTTATGGGCAAATAACCGGCCAAACAAGAGGTTTTTGCTCAAATATGCGTGGGGTGACATTTTCCAAGTATTTTTCTTCATGTTGGATGGTTGGTGGCTTTATAGACGATTATATAGAAAAATAATAAACCATTAAAATAATAAACCATCAGAATAATAAACGTACGATAAATCAGAAACACGAGTGTGAATCGCAAAAGAGGTCTAATCTCCGTTCAAATTTTATCGGACTCAAATGCGATCGCTGTTCATTTCTTCGATTTGTATACAGTTTTGCCTTCTGCGTAACCAGTAATCAAATTTCCATATGAAGCTTTCTATTTTTCGAATCGAGTGTGAAGCGTTTAGTTCTTTCTAATAAACTTGATTGTGAAGGTGTGAAGCCAGTATGGTGTGGTAGGTAGTACCTAGCTAGTAGGTAAACAAAAGTTGGTAGGTAAAAAACGCTGCAAATCATTGCTCACTGATCAGATCACTGATCAGCTGATTGAGCTCCGAAGCCATTTTCAATCCTATTGAACGCAGGAAGCTGAAATTTGAGAGGGAGGGTCAAGGGAGAATACAGATGGTAGTAGGTGCTATTGATGGAGAACCAGTGATCTATACAGAAGGGTGATCTATACAGAAAATAATAAACCTTTGAGCAATGATTTGCAGCGTTTTTGAGTTAGGACGTTTTCAAAATTCATTTTGGAACCCTTAGAAGTGACCTACATCAACCAAAATCTTCGGGGCACAACCAGACCCCAAATGGGGCCTACATACCAAATTTCATTAAAATCTGTCAATGCTAAGTGGGAAAAGTGCCGCGGACGGCGGACGGACGGCCAAATTTTTATTCGATTTTTGGATTCTACGTACCTTGAAACGTAAACCATCAAATTTTGAGGGGGTGTTGAAAAAATTTTTTCTTGGTCGATTCCAAAGGTTTATTATTGAAAATAATAAACCAAAATGGCGCTGAGCGGATGGTGGGACACTTGAGCGGTTGGTCAGTGTCGATCTGATGGTATTGTATTATCGCTAGGTGATGGTATTTACAAAATCCTTCATTTATCTTCTTACAGAATGGAAAAAGAGCTGACGTTATGCGCAAAGTAGGGCAATGAAACCGGTTATTACACAGTTGAGGTGGAAATAAACGGTTCCCATCCAAAAACTAGGGCCACCACCTTATTGAAGACAATTATTAAAGGGAGAGAGTCATACCAGGAGTGAACTAAGTATTTAACACAAAAGTGCTGAAAAACAAAATAGTAGATATTTAATACTAAAATCCAAAAACATATAAATTAAATTTTCCATAAAGAGCAGGGTGTCCAGCGACCTGGAAAACCGGGAATACTCAGGGAGTTTTACGCTACAGGAAAACTCAGGAAATTAATTTTTTTCTTCCGAAAAAGCCCTAGCGCCAAACCCTTTTGTGGGAAGTTCGCGGATTCCGAGGGGAAGAAGTTTTAGTACGGAAAACTACTTAGTAGGTAGTAATATTATTCCATAATAGATAGAGCATAAATAGAGCCATGATAGATTGGATGTGTGCCATAACGCGAAGAGGTGCCCAACGTGACGGTTTTATGCAAACCCACCCAAGTGGCTGTTTTTTGGTGCATTTTAAAAAATATACCTACGAACTTCATTTCGTTGTTTCCTACCCTAGTTCAAAGTTTCACGGTTCAAGAGCCTCTGAACTTGCCTCGTTTTTTTTCGAAAATTTGCTAGAAGTGTTAATAACGGCACACCTGCAGCTAATAAATTATTGTATTTACCCGCACCGCGTAAATTTCTCAACTAATCTGATTCTAGTTACCTAATTTTCTCGAGTAAACCAACAAGTTTCGATGATTTCGACGTTCAGTCTCGACTTTTTCAAACAATCGAAGGTGAAAACAAGCCTTTGAAGAGGTCATTTCTCTCGAGTAAACCAACAAGTTTCGATGATTTCGACGTTCAGTCTCGACTTTTTCGAACAATCGAAGGTGAAAACAAGCCTTTGAAGAGGTCATTTCTCTCGAGTAAACCAACAAGTTTCGATGATTTCGACGTTCAGTCTCGACTTTTTCGAACAATCGAAGGTGAAAACAAGCCTTTGAAGAGATCATTTCTCTCGAGTAAACCAACAAGTTTCGATGATTTCGACGTTCAGTCTCGACTTTTTCAAACAATCGAAGGTGAAAACTAGCCTTTGAAGAGGTCATTTCTCTCGAGTAAACCAACTAGTTTCGATGATTTCGACGTTCAGTCTCGACTTTTTCAAACAATCGAAGGTGAAAACAAGCCTTTGAAGAGGTCATTTCTCTCGAGTAAACCAACTAGTTTCGATGATTTCGACGTTCAGTCTCGACTTTTTCAAACAATCGAAGGTGAAAACAAGCCTTTGAAGAGGTCATTTCTCTCGAGTAAACCAACTAGTTTCGATGATTTCGACGTTCAGTCTCGACTTTTTCAAACAATCGAAGGTGAAAACAAGCCTTTGAAGAGGTCATTTCTCTCGAGTAAACCAACAAGTTTCGATGATTTCGACGTTCAGTCTCGACTTTTTCAAACAATCGAAGGTGAAAACAAGCCTTTGAAGAGGTCATTTCTCTCGAGTAAACCAACTAGTTTCGATGATTTCGACGTTCAGTCTCGACTTTTTCAAACAATCGAAGGTGAAAACAAGCCTTTGAAGAGGTCATTTCTCTCGAGTAAACCAACTAGTTTCGATGATTTCGACGTTCAGTCTCGACTTTTTCAAACAATCGAAGGTGAAAACAAGCCTTTGAAGAGGTCATTTCTCTCGAGTAAACCAACAAGTTTGGATGATTTTAATGTTAATTTTCGACTTCATCCAAGAATCGACGTCGCTGTTGTGTTCTTCATGAAATCTCTGTAACGGGCAAAACTGTTCGAAGTAATAATTTAAACAGACTAACTTGACTTTAACTTAGATTAATTAATCTATTTTGGTTAAATATTCAGAAATTGAGTGAATTGGGTTGTAGATGGTCCCTTATGAAGATAATCACCTTCCGATTGATAGCCACTTGTACAGTTTCCATCCAATTTCGATGAAATTTTTAGGGATTGTGCCGATTGGAGTGTAGGTGAAAATCATCGCTCCGGACTTAATTTATTGTACTCAGTCAGCCATGTGAACGGCTCCTCTCACGCATTACGGACATTACGCACCTTTTTGAACCAGGCTTTCCACCTGCTCTGTATTTTCTTGTCTTATAATGAGTGTGTAATAAACCAGGTCGCTAGCGGACATCACTCCCAAGCAATGGATGCTTGTCAGTATCGTGGTACTTTCGTTCCAATCTCCTATAACGTTTTTCGGCAGTTAGGTCCCGACTAAAGCATATTCATGCTAAATAAATTGTTTGTGCTTTAAGTAATAACTTATTACCAATATCATTCTGAAATTAGGATAAGATACTTCAAAACCAGGTACTTCACTGAGTTTTGTTCACTTTGTCACTATTCCACATCCACATTGTCTGTGTTGAAAAACGAATGTGCCTTATTCATTAAAAAACTAGTTCGGTTTGTTGAGCCAGCTTGTGTTTATGTATTGTACCCAACAATGTGCCTGATTTTTTTTAATTTTTAATCGAGAGTAGACCTTTTCCTGAAAATTTTGACACCAGCCGTTCTCTTTTTGGATGAGTAGATCTTTTTCTATGATTTTTCAAAGTTTCCAATGTTTATGACGTCACGCGCCCCTCCCGCATGGGCGGGACTCCCCAGCCCACTGTGACGTCATACACACACGAAACTTTGAAAAATCATAGAAAAAGGTCTTCTCACGCTAGAAGGTCGCGGTTGGTGTCAAAATTCTCAGAATGAGGTCTAGTTTAGATTAAAAATAACAACAAACAGTTTTTCCGACCCATGCGCACACCACATTACCACATTTATTGGCTCTGTAAACGCCAATGGACTTGTGTGTTTGAACGCCAAGAAGTTCCAATTCGATAAAAACCGGTATAAACAGCATATACAATATGTCTAGGAGACTAATAAAGCTTAGAGATTGTGAAGTTAGAGAATATTAAAGTAAGTTAGTGAATATTAAAGTAAGTTAGTATATGTTAGAGATTATCAAAATGCGTCCTTTTTTCTGTCCAATAATGTATTGTTTAGTGATTTACTTATTACTGTAATGTATAGTAGATATCAATTTATTAGATGTTGTGTTTATCAACCCACGGCACGCAAAAACTGTCAAGTGTCGGGAATGGGGTCATCCAACAAACGCTGTTATTACCGAGCTTTCGGAAAATTTATTTCCTTCATCAGGGCTCAAAGCAGCTACATGTGAGGAGAGTGTACCCACCACACCCACCATCTCATACTCTCATTGTTTCCAACTTTTTTGTCAAAACTTTTAAAATAAATAAATAAATAGCTTCAGGATTTCAACAATAACAAAACAATAAATTTTAAAATTTTTAGACGTATAAATATCAATAATAAAACTCTGGAAACAAAACCAAACACTGAGTTTAGAGATAGATAAGATCCTACCCTACAGCACGGGCCAAGCCTAACGTCGAGTAGGAAATCTGAGCAAATCGCATCCCTTCATGCATGTATATTATTGTGTACAAAATGGCTCCAAATAAACATATATCTATCTATTTCTGTCCACAGTGTTATTGTCTATCTGTTCGCTCCTCTGCGATCCAAACCCCGACGATCCGCTGGTGCCTGAAATCGCTAGGATATACAAAACCGACCGAGAAAAATACAACGAACTCGCGAGAGAGTGGACCAGGAAATACGCCATGTGATGTGCCTGCCACCTACCGCCTACTCCCCAAACCTCTCCAGCGGCACATTTCAACACCTCCGCCTCCGTGACACCTTATAAACTGTGGTTTTTTTCTTACGATCGTTGAAAAACAGAAAATTATGTTGCATATATAACTTCAATACATCTTTACAAAAACTTGAAAAAAAAAACCAATTACGGTTTTTTATTCCACAATTTTGTTTCGTTCAACTCTATATTACAAAGGATGGTAATGAAGAACATAAGATCAAAAATAATAAAATTCTAATCATTCATTTTGCAGCCGCACTTTTTACGAATTTTCATAAACTTACTACGGTTTTTTTTTGTCGGGCATGCATGAAAAAATTTGGTTGTAGACTTCTAAATAATGTTAATGATTTCCTAACAAACTGGAATTGGTATAACAAAAAAGGATTTGTGTAAAGGAAAAAATATCCAGTGCTATCTTTGTACATTATTCTCTACTCATCAAGTTATAGGATCAAAACTTCGGAAAATTGTACACCGTTTTTGAGAAAGTAAAATTTTTTCGATGCATAAAATAAATAATAAACCATTTTGATCCACAATTTTATTTCCACTGTACGATGTTCTGTTTATATTTGTAGTTTTTATGAATAAGTTAAACTTTTTATTATTAGTATTTTGGTTTCCAAGTCCTTTATGTTAACCCTTGCATAATCCCCTTCTAAATCCTCAAATTCGTCTTTACGCCTCTTAATTATTGGATTTTTGAATTTTATCTCCCAGTTACATTCGAATTTTGTGTCTTTCTCCCGTTATTTTCGTTCAAAAGGAACATTTCCTATAGCTTTTGGCCTTTGAGAAAGGGACATTTTGAGTAAAGGTATTTCCAGAAAATAGAACGGCTGGCATAACATCTCCGAACTATTTGAATTTTCGAAATATCTGTTTCTACAAAATAATAAGAATAGCTTGTCAATTTATTAGTGAACAATTTCTATCTCTCAATTTTATCTATAACCGCCTTGCGTATCGCTTTTTATAGGAAAAAATATATATTATTTTTCCCCTCAAATAACGATTTTTCAAGTTTTTTTTTTTTTTTTTTAAATTTAGCTATGGTTTAATGGGACAAACAACCCGGCATATCGTCTCAAAACTTGGGACCCTTTAATATTTTTTTTTTTAATTTTATTTTTTGTAAATTTTAAATTATTTTGCTCCCAAAAAGCAAACTGTGAGGATTTTGAATTCCTCGATTTTTTTTCTTTGACACCTGTAATAATTTATTTGAATAAAAGGAAGATCGTTTCATTTATAAATACGAGAGTTTTTTCTTCCAGCGGGCTCTGAATTTGTTTTCTCGGCGGCCGCAGATCATTCGATTTCCTCAATTGCACACCTGGTGGGATTTTTTTCAAACTTTCGGTTCATTTTCTGGCGAAATTCAAATTTCAATCCTAGAGTTTCATCAACTTTTGCCACACAAGCACGTTATGTTGGAAATGGTATAAAATTTAAGGAAAAGGGATACGTGCTTTTTGTATATTGAACGTATCATTTTGTTGATTATTTTTTTAAATTCTGGTTATTTCGTTCGACGGACTGGACAGGTACCTACTGGCAGGTGGGATAGGGCGGAAATTTTTGTTCGGCAGCATGCCTATTGAATTGGGACTCCTGCCAACTTGTCTTTTTTTTAGCCCTATGGTAAAATTAATTTTGACCTTGCCTCAAGTTTTGTATGAATTTGATGGAATACGAGTCCCGTAGGGCCTCCACCAACAAAATTATTTATATTTAATACCAATAAACTTCATTATTAAGATGTTAGCGTTTTCGTTTGCCTTGCCTCAAATGTATCTGGTTATTGTTGAAGTTGGTGTTGACTCGGGTAGGTTCTTCCAATAATCTCGGTTTTGTTGACCAAAATGTTCAAGGGATGAATGGAAGTATGAATAGGAAACTCCTGCACCTTGGGCCAGATTCGTCAATTTCAAATTTTATAGCAGCTGTATATTTGAAAAACTGGTTACGTAGTAGCATATACAACAGGGGGTATCAGGCTTGACTCCAAACTTCAGGGATCGATTCAACAAGGTATTGCCAAAAAAAAATCATCCTTTGTTTTTCCAAATTTTAAAATTTCGTTATAATTTTTTTTTAATTTTGTTATACATTTTTCCCGTTATTTTTTAATAAATTACGTTATATTTTTTTATTTAAATAATTTCGTCATTTTTTTATTATAACGACATTTGTATTACCTATTTTTGCTGGTGGGTTTTTTAAAATGAAGATTTGTGTTGGATTTTTCATCATAAGTTACAGTATTCGCATATTACATTCATTCTCACATTTAACTCTCGATTAATCAATATTACTCTTCAGAGAGACATTTCATTGGCGACGGTGTGGGTGAAACGTGAAGAGAGCCTGTTTTCAGAAGCCACAATGAAGCAGAAGATGGGACCGTCATCAAGGATGGAGTGGATTGTCGGGACTCGCTGATCACATGCGGAAGGTACAAGGTTCCTTAAGGGCATCTTAAATCACAGTTGTTAAGTTATTAAACAATCTTAATTGAGCATCATAGGTTCCTGAAATACGAGAATATTCATTCTCTCGTCAACTCTCGAATAATCTCATTGGTAATCATCAGTCTTAAAGCTCTTGAGTTACATTCATAGAGTAGTAATCATAATTGAGTCTCATAGATTCCTGAAGTACGAGTATATTCATTCTCTCATCAACTCTCGAATAATCTCATTGGTAATCATCTCGAGTTACATTCATAGAGTAGTAATCATAATTGAGCCTAGAAGTACGAGTATAATATACTTGAGATGCATTTGAATTTTCGCGTCTGAGTGATTGGTGGACTTAGTTTTTTGATTGCTCCACTTGAAACGCTGTAATTTCTGATTTAGATATCATAGCACAACTAAAATCATGGTACATCTACAATCTTCAACATGGCGGTAGGCTACAGCTCAGATGATGAGCTGGGTTTTGTTTGAATACGTTAATGATTAGGGAGTGTTTCCTGAAAAATTATTTAATAATCTATTCTCCACTAAATAAACTTCAATTAAAACAAAATACCATGTCCCAAGGTATGTGGAATGACAACGAATTCTTCGTTGAAATGAAAACCTTGAAACTTCTTAACTCACTTCTGAAGATAAAGTTGGATTAAAATTGTGACTTCTCCATAATATTGTACCTGTTACATTTTGCTTCCGAGTCTACCAAGGTAGCAGAAGCATTGTTTCACTTTTCATGGTTGAGAAAAAAAGTTCTCCAAAATCAGAATTTCCACTCGCGTTTTACGTTTCTAGCCTACCTGAACAATTTTGGTTCCGCGTCTGACATAAAACTATCGAAGTTATTGTCCGATTTCGATGAAATTTTCAGAGATTGTGCGGATTTGCAGAATTGCAATGATCGTACTCGTGCTTTTACTGGGAGAAGGATGAATTTCATAGTTTTTCAGTAAACTACATCACTGCCAGCAACAGAGTATTGCCGTTTCACCACGAAACACAGAGAAAATGTGGTATATCATAGCTCAAGTGAGAGGAAAAATTTCAACAGCATGGCACATCTACGAGATTTTTTGACATATGATGTTTACTGTACTATTAAAATTTAATAGTACAGTAAACATCATATGTCAAAAAATCTCTATTTATTTACTATCTACTATTTGTTTACTATCTATTTATTTAAAAATCTCTTTATTTACAGTCTGCTAACTTGAATTGCATTTAATGCAATTCAAGTTAGCAGACTGTAAATAAAAGTAGACCGATGAATAAAAATTTTAAAAACTAAAATTTATCGACCAAAATTTTTTGCTCTCCTGAAAAGTAGGCAAAAGTTAGATGTGCCATGATGCATCTTAAGCGACTGAATATTATTCATTCTCTCATCAACTCTCGAATAATCTCATTGGTAATCATCAGTCTTAGAGCTCTAGAGTTACATAGAGTAGTAGGTAGAGAGGAAACGCCTTTGTCCAAGTCTGGTCTAGAAGGTACATGATGATTCTCTCCCTGAGTGTTCCTTATGAGATAGGTATAACATGTTGAAGTTGATCTATTGGAAGTTGGAAAAATATGATTCCTAAGAATAATGGCTGGAATTCAGCTCACAAGTGATAGGCATAACCAACCCAATATTTACGTTCCCAAGTACCATTAAGAGTATTAACCCTAATTGGACCATGGTATCACTAGTGTCACCAAAAACATCTCAGGAACTCCAGAGCTGTCTCAAGGTATCACCGTAGTAACCAAAATTAAATTCCAATTTTAAATTTGATGGACAGCGGAATTTTCGTAAACTTGGAAGTCTCCAAATAGTGTTACGACAAACATTTCCAAAGAAAATGAAACTTTTTGTCATATCATCGTTTTTTTACTTCTAATAATTTACAAAAAAATGGGCTCCATCCATTAATTTTTAAATTGCAATTTAAATCTAGTTAATATGGTGACACCTTGGGACAGCTGTGGAATTCATAAGATGTTTTCGGTGTCACTAGTGACACCATGGTCCAATTAGGGCAACCTTGGGTGTCCTAAGAGTTTGGACATATTCGAGTTCAGTTCCTTTGAACAAGACCTGAAACCACAGCAAGGGAAGCCATTGTAAGTGTTTTTGAAGACTTCGTTCTAAAAAGTAGGGTTTTCAGGTCAGATTAAAGTGGTTCCTAACCCACTTTCAGAGTTTTGAGTGTTACAAGATAACTAGTAGGTACCTTCTAGTGAGGAAAGGGTGGTGATAATGGCAGACCTTTGTACTGTGGAAAATACTATTTAGATATGGAAGGAGGAGAAAACCGTTAAATAGATAAGGCGTTGGAGTATTTTTTTTTACCAAACTCTTACTTTCCTTGTTCAATATGATTCTTACAGCGCTATAGTAATTTAATTTAGGGTTCAGAACAATATTATTTATTGTTAACCTCGGCACATATTAAAAATTAAATTAAGTATATTTATATGGTAGGTAAGATAAAAGCTCTTTGCCCCTGAAAATTTTCCAAAATTTAAATGAAATCAGTCAAATGTTTAAATTACCAGAATTGAACAACTTGATGGAAAAATTCTTTCCGAATACACCCAATTTTCTATAAGGTAACAATCGTTAACATTAGTTAAATCAATCGTCAACATTAGTTAAAAATGTTGAAATTGTTTTATTCTTAATTTTGTGGGTTTTCACTTGGCAGTCCAGCGCTATTGAGCGTTCTGTCCATCTCTTGTTTGTGTACAGATGGACACGTGTTTGTTTGTGTTTGTGTACGTACCTACTTTGAGAACGTGTGGAAATCAAGGCTGGCTCCTAACAGATGGCAATGGAAAAAATACACTTAATTCATTTGTGAACTGATTGTTCTACTCTAAACATGAATGTCCTCAATTACCGCGAATATGTAAATGTGAAAGGGAGTAATGAGAAACTTTTTTGATACACGAAAAGTTCCAGCCTCTGTTATGCCTTCGTATTTCGCCTTTGCTCCATGATGTGCACATGACTGTACCTATAGATTTTTAAATAATGCTCTTTCACGTTTATTTCGGTCTTTTCCGATTGGAGGTCTCTGTTCCGACCTACTGTATTTCTCCCATCTAACAAAGAATCAGAGAGTGAATGTACCTCCTATTTTACTGTCATGGCGGGAGGAGGCGAACACTTTCATTTCCCTCACCATCTTCCAACTCTTCGGTTTCATTAGGAATAATATTTCTATTTATTGCATTTGCAGTCTCCGAGTTAAGATTCAGTCAGTTTTCTCACGGCAAGTGTCAAGGAGATTAGAAACTTGCCAAGTGGGTGTGGCACATAGCTTCATTGTATCCATAATCCGATTGTATAGATGATCCGATGCATAGTACTTAACCTCAGAACATCAATCTCTAAGTAGCTAGCGCAACCGTCATAGGCGACCATCTAAACGTCAATCCCTGAAAATGTTATCAAAATCAGACTATAACTTCGTATTCTTTAGCCCGTTACAAGGATTTCATGACAGACACGGATCCAAATTTGTTCCAGAAGGCCTAAAACACGAGTGAAAATTTTGGAGAACACTTTTTTCAACCTTGAAAAGTGAAAACTGCCCCCACTACGATTCAGAAGCAGGTACTAAAATCTAACAATTATTAGAATTTCGTCTACCTCCTAAAAATCCCTAGGATTGTGCGCGGGGATTCCCTACGCCCCCACTCAAAATACGTGTTGGAAAAAATCCCCGAATCTGACAATACAGTTAGGTATTTTTGTTTAGAAAAATTGAAAAACAGTGTCAAAAGCTGGGGTCGATTTTAAAAGTTATTTCCAACAAAATTTATGTTTCTTAGCAACTTTGTTTTCTCAGTTTTAAGAATTTTTTCGTCCTGATTTCATCAATATTTGATTATGAATTATTGCAGTCTGAGACAAGGAATTGATCTCAAACAGGGAACAACAAGCTACAAAACGCGAGTGAAAATTGAGATTTTGTAGAGTACACATTCTTTTGCATGCTTTCCAACTTTCGGTAGCGAGAAATCAAAACTGGGGGTTCCCAGTTGAAAATAAAACCGGTCCGGGAACATGACATACGAGAGTATTCGAATTCAGAAATTAGGGGATTAATTGAATTCCTAACATAAAGAAATTGAGGCAGTATCCTAATTTTCGCGGAAGTGCGAGTTGATAAACATAAAACAATGTTACAAGATTATTTTTATACTTTCTGTGTGATGAAATATACATGTTCCCCAGAATTAGAGAAAATCTTTAAAATCGAGTTAAAGAGGGAGCATTTACTGATCCATGGAAGACTGATCAAGAATGATCCATGGAAGACGTAGATTCCATGAGGGGAGGGAGGATATTGATCTCAAGGCCCACCCCCACCATCGTTGCCGGTGGAAAATATGAACGCCTCTTTCTACCGTATGAAACACGACTGAAATAACCGTACTTACATTCAAGTACATTTATTTAGATTCACAATTATTGCAGGAACCAGGGTAGTTTTCTGGCTGAGGTTCCCGCTGATTGTATCGGTCGATTTCGAGACTTGATAAGTAGGTATCTAAGTAGGTACGTACAACGATTTTTCGAAGAAAAAACCTATTGCAATGCCCTCAACCTTTGTAGTAGGTAAGTAAATTTTTTTAAAAAGGAAATACGTTTTGGAACATTTCAAAACAATATACTTGCCTATTTGTTTTTTGTAATTCCAATTTCTGTTCTCCATCTCTTTTCAGATTATTGTATAGTAATGTTAGATACATCTTATGTATCCATGCTCTGCAAAGGTCGCACCAGCTGAAACCCTTGTGTAAAATCCTTAGACCTTGTATCACTAAACGATTCGAAACATGTACCTACCAAATAAAGAATTGTTACAGAATGTGATTAAAACAACTGGGAAAGAAATGAGCGAGTAGAATACTGGCAGAACCTCCCAGGCCTGAGACAGGCAAAACTATTTGTGACGTTCTCTAAGAAACGGGCTAAAGAACTTATAGCTATGCCTAAGAAGAACGACAGAATACTTGTGGGTCTGCTAACAGGTCACTGCCCACTTCGCTATCACCTAAGGAAGATAGGCAAACTAAAAACGGACATCTGCCGCTTCTGCGACATGGAAACGGAAGATGCCGCACACATCATGTGCCACTGTGAAGCACTGGGTCGAGCTAGATACACAATCCTCGGAAGTGATGTCTTAGCTCCTGACACCATCTCTAAGGTGGCCTACACCGATCTTCTCTGCTTTGCCAAAAAGTGGTGAGAAGGGGTGTTCAGTAAACCCTTCCTAGTGGGCTAACATAGCCTGGAGGCACTCCACAATAGATCTTGTTGGTCGCAGTGGAAGGAGTTTGTATATCAACTCATTTCCTCCTACTCTATCAAAAAAAAAAAAAAAAAAAAAAAAGAATTGTTAGGCACAGTGGTTTTACTGACACGAATTTATTAGAAGAAAGAAGGAAGACGGAGTGTTTCACAGAGAAAACAGAATTAAAGTAGTTATCAATCTTAACTAACGGATACTGGCGCGCTATTGGTTTACAACTACCAATCACATTAAGACTCATGATTTGCCCGCCTAATTACAAAATTAGTAATTAACACTAAACGGATAAACAATTAAAAACAGACTCCAAAATTCTCATTCAACAAAATGGTCCTCCATACCCATCAACGTACATTAATCATGTTATCTGAATTTCAAAGCCTAGTAAACCTGCAGAAACCAAAATAATGAAAAATCGTATATTTTGTGAAAATCATTCCCTCACCCCCTCACCCTCCTTGTTAATTTCGATGCTCTGTTGAAGCATTGTGCAACTGGGATGTTGTTTGAGTCGAACAATAAAATAAATACGCAAATCGGTTGAGGTGTACGTTATTTTCAATAAATAACCTCCTCCTCCCCTTCCTCATCCATGAGTTCAATTTCAAAATTCCGTAGGAGTGCAAAACTAGATAGAATTCTTCCACTAACTATAGCTTTTCCGAGTCAAATTAAAGATTTTCCGAAACAAAATAAACATTTTCCATTTCAAAATATAGGTTTTTGATTTCAAATGAAGATCCTCCATTTCAAAAAACGCTGCAAATTATTACACAAATGTTTATTATTTTTCTATATAAGAGATCACTCGTGTGCACACGGCTTTGTCACTGCCTACCAACCATGGATACTACATACCTACTTGACAATCAAGTCTATTTGGAAGAAATTCGGTCAGCTAAAATTTAAGCAGAGATTAGGCCTCTTTTGCGATTCACACTCGTGTTTATGATTTATCGTAAGTCCAAACCTCAAGTTCTCGTAGGGAGCGGATGGTTGTCCTACAGAGCACATTCAATACTATCTCAAATTTGTGAAAAAACAATACCTTAATTTCGAGAGTTTTCGAACTAGAGGACTTTTGAAAATTTCAACCCTCATTTTCCAACTCCAAATATTTTTTTCCTGGTCGATTCCAAAGGTTCATTATTGAAGATAATAAACCAATAAGGGCTTCTTACTTTGAAGGTTCTTCGTTTCAAATTGTCTCTTTTTATACACGATAATAATATCAAGAATGCACATTTATGCACTTACATTGTTAACATTTTTCTACTGATTTTTTTTTTTTGTTTCTTGACAACATTGAAGAAAACAAAACGGAACAACCGGGTGGTTCACTTTCGCTCGAAATTCTATCACGGTGGGGGTTGCCGGCCGTTAGACTCCAATCAAGGAATCGCTGTCACTATCCATGTTCAAATTTCTCAAGATCTTTGCACCGCTGCAAGATCGAAACGAAAGGAAGAGAATCGATTAGTAGAATACGCTACATAAATAAGGAATGCACGCATTCGGCAGAAATCGCCCTGATCATGCAAAAGGAATAGGATATCAAACTCGATAGAGAATGTTCAGGCAGGATGTCCTTGTCTTGTTTTCATGTTTCAGTTCGCTACAGTGAATGTATCTTATATACCTAACAATCTTTATTTTGAAATGGAAAACCTATACTTTGTTTCGGAAAACCTTTAATTTGTTTTGGAAAATCTTTGAATTTGACGGAAAAATATGACGCGGAAAAGCTATAAAAAAAAGAACTTCGCAGATCGGTTGGAAACAGACAGACGTAAACCTATGGTTTTTCCCCCCAGATGGATTCAGATTGGTCTAAAATGGATTTAAAAATCCATTTAATCCGATTAATCTGTAGTGAAGGAGGACAATACTCAACACAGATGAAAAATAACCCCATACTTGTATAGATTAATCGCGTAAAGGCGCCCAAGTCTATGTTTCAAAAAGTTTAAAGCTCCAAGATTCTTAACTTAATTACTGTCCACACGTTCAAGAGAGGTACCTAATCAAAAAATAACTTGATAAACAATGATTTGAAACCTACTATTTGACAAATAAAAAAATTTGTTTTTGTTTTCCATTTAATAACGAGAAGTTTTGGAAAATCTTTATTTACCATAAAAAATCTTTATTTACCATAAGAACCGATTTGGATGAAATTTGGTTGGTTTTATATATCTCTCTAAAGGTATCTGTAAAATACATATCTCTCTGAAGGTATCTACAGATACCTACCAAATTTCATCCAAATCGGTTCATATCGCATGGTAACTAAGGACAATTTTTTATTCGACTTTATTATGGGCTCCATTTTGGGTCCAATTGTGCCTCGAAGCCTTTGGTTAGTATCAGTTACCTACCTTCTTCTACGGGCGAAAAATTAGGGTTGTAATTTTCAAAAATCGAGAATTTTCAGTGTAAAATTGTTATTTTTTCACCAATTTAAAATAGAATTGAATCCTTGGAATCGAATGAGACCACCTAGAGCTCTGTAGGACAAACTGTTTGCCCCCTAGAAGAGGTCCTAAGGGTTGGACTTCTAATAAATTTTAAACAGGAGTGTTCGATGACGGGAATAGGCGTAATCTCCGTTCAAATTATTGTTCGTTAATTTGAATAACTTTTATGGTATTGTGTTGTACCTACTCAGTTGTGATTCCTTAGCAACCAAGAACCAAATTTCGTTGTGAAGGCACCCACTATTCTTGGGTAGCGATGTTATTGATGGTAGGTATCATTAATGGAAAAGCCTTTTTTGGGGTTATCTAAACAGTACATAATATAATAAACCATTGTGTAATAATTTACAACGTGACGTAATCATGTGGAAACCCATTCAATTGTTGTTGAATTAACATGAATTTTTCGCATTTTTAAACCTAAAATTGGGTTTACCGTGAAATTTAAGGGGGGAAATGGTGTTTGAATGCGAAAAATCATGTTATTTCAACTCAAATTGAATGGTTTTTTCAGCTTATTAGAAAGTTAAAAAGTCGCTTTTTAAGAGGAGTAAGAAAAGTGCTAAGAAGGAAAAATTGTAAATTAGTTATAGAATCGATTCCTGAAGTATTGCTGAATGGTTTCGAGACACCCTGAATAATTGGTACTTGACAAGATTTTCATTCCTAAACTAGGTATGAATATATGAATTATAATAATGTGAATATATAATTATAATTTAATATATAATTAAATAATAGGTACCGTCAAACGGGGTCATTTTGCTCCCTTTGAGGTAACTTTGCTCCAAAATCCGAAAATCTCCAAAAAATCTGTGGTTGCAATCAACAAAAAAGTCGGATGGGGTAACTTTGCTCCTAATAGTGGGGTGACTTGGCACCAATCTGTTAGAGCGAAGAAACCCCATTATTTCAATTGGAATTTACACGGAAGTTCGTATTTTTTTGTAACCCTGTACTGAATTTAATCCCGTTTTTGTTTGTTCGTTGTTGACAAGATGCCTTAGGTCGAGGACACCAGGTGCTAGACCCTACAAGGATTACATGGATGAGACATTGCACGAGATTTTACAATTTGAAGTTTTTTTTATGTTTTACCTAAGTGCCTGAGTTATTGAGTTACCACTTGCCTGCCACATTCTAAGTGCTTTTGGTGTATTCTTAATTTTAAGTAGTTCTTTCTACCAAGGACTATAAATAAGTTCTTTTTTCACGGAAGCATCATTTAAATGATACAATGTAAATAAGTACCATTTTACTAGTTGGAATGTTCCTTCCTTTAATTTCATTTACAATTTAATAAGTATTTTGTTCACTTGAGCTTCACATTAAACTATGAAAGTTATACTTTTTTGTAATAGAGAGAAGATTTTGTATAAACATTATTTAAGTTAATTGGAAAATTGTTTTAAACTTGAAATTTTGAGTAAATACATTTTTGTTCGTGTTTTCCTGTGTATACATGGCCCAATTATTCCAATGGACGGGGTTAAATTGCACCAAGATTCATTTCAGGTTGGTTTTCAGTTACATTATAAAATTGGAGCAAAGTCATCTAACCCCTGGGTAACTTTGCTCCAATTTTCAACAAAAAATATTCAACTTTTAAAAGATGTATAAACATTTGTGACGTCAAGTACTGTTAATAGGAAGTATCTACTTGACGTTCATCCAAAAATGAAATTTTTTCAAGTGAATCAAGTAAGTAAAGAAAAAATGATAATTTCTGAAAAAATTTAAAAACCGGAGCAAAGCGACCCCGCATGACGGTATATAATAATATGAATTTATTCCTTAACTACAAATTTTGTAGTTTACTATTTAATATTAAACTACAAATTTTAAGTAGTATTATTCAAGTGGAGTAAGTCGCGTGGCCAAAATGAGGTACAGACACAGAGTGCTGGAGACAAGTACAGATCATCTCCCTTCGGAAACAGTCTTCACCAAACCATTGTAGATCGTAAGCGTACGGTAATTATCGTAGCATGGCAACACTCGACCTACCCTCTCCACCGTAACATCCCCGTCTACCTCTTCTCATCCCCAGACCTTCGCCTTCTCTCCCCTCCACTCCTTTCTTCCTTCTTCCACGGTTCGAACTTTCGGATTCAGTCGCTTTACGAGCTCCGATCGGTCCACGTCAGGGCGGCTCTATCTCCTCCGCTAAAGGGCAAAAGTTCCTTCGAACTGGACATTTCTTACCGGTGAACGAATTGTGCCCTTTTTATCGCCTTCTCGTTCAAATCGCGGCTTCACAATCAGTACTTGAACGAGTGAAAAACTGTGGAAGCCTTTTGATAGACTCGCGATAGACGTTTTTATTCGATAATTTTTCCGTTTTGCCTTGTTACGAGACGAGAATTAATACGAAGATGAAGCCAAAAGTGATGAACAACAACGTGAAGGAAGAGTTTGACCACCACATCGACGACGATGTTGAAGTCACGCAGTTCAAGGTGAGTCTTGTTTACTACAGGCCATTCACTTGGTAGCTGCCCACCTGCTCGGCTGTTTTTCGCCTGTTGATATTCAAAATGTGGATTGTATCTTACCGGGGTGAAGTTAGCAATAGATTCTAGCAATAGAAAAAATCGATGGGGAACCTAGCAATAGATTCTGGCAATAACTTTTTTTTTCATTTCGAGTGGATTGCTTTCATGAAAAACATTCTTGTTGACAACAATATGAATCATTCCCGACCTAAAATTGAATTGCAAAGACAGAAAATTCGAGAATGATTTTTTCCCGAAAACTTCCCGCCGCCCTCCGAGTTTAGTATGGGCGAACGGCGTTTTTATTTTATATCTCCTGAACCACTTGCTCTCTCACCTTTAAACTTGGTGTGGGTGTTAGTTGTGTAGAGAGGAATGGATTCCAAGTGTCAAAATTCCCCGGGCGGCCGTCAGGGGCCGGGGGGAGGGGGGAATGTGTTTCGCGATTATTAGGGTTCCGGGAAAAGTGGCTAAAATGGGTCAAGGAGGGGGTCTCTTACTTTGAAACTATTTTTCCTAGATTCCTAGATAGTTTCTCTAGGGGATAGCATAGCCAGATTTGGCCGGGCGGCCGTCAGGGGGTGGGGGGATTTTCCAAAAAAAGTTATTGCTAACTTCACTTTTGCCTGAAAAAGGGTCAAGGAGGGGGTCTCTCACCTTGAAACTCGGGCAGTATGTAAGTTTGCCGAGTAGGTAGGAAGGGGTGGTGTCAAATTTGCCCGGGCGGCCGTAGGGGAGGGGGTACCGAATTTTAAAATTTGAAAATTTGAAAAATTCAAATTCGCGTTTTTTCCACGTTTTACGTCATTCTGAACACATTTAGTCGATATGTTGAAAGAGGGGGTTTTGAACGAAATTTTTTCTAAGTCCCAGTCCCCAGGCTGGCTCCATTGCCGAAAAACGTCAAAGTCCCGATGCCCTCCGAATTTAGTATGGGCGAACGGCGTTTTTATTTTATATCTCCTGAACCACTTGCTCTCTCACCTTTAAACTTGGTGAGGATGTTGGGTGTGTAGAGAGGAATGTATTCCAAGCGTCAAAATTCCCCGGGCGGCCGTCAGGGGCCGGGGGGAGGGGGGAATGTGTTTCGCGATTATCAGGGTTCCGGGAAAAATGGCTAAAATGGGTCAAGGAGGGGGTCTCTTACTTTAGAACTATTTTTCCTAGATTCCTAGATAGTTTCTCTAGGGGATAGCATAGCCAGATTTGGCCGGGCGGCCGTCAGGGGGTGGGGGGGGATTTTCCAAAAAAAGTTATTGCTAACTTCACTTTTGCCTGAAAAAGGGTCAAGGAGGGGGTCTCTCACCTTGAAAACTCGGGCAGTATGTAAGTTTGCCGAGTAGGTAGGAAGGGGTGGTGTCAAATTTGCCCGGGCGGCCGTAGGGGAGGGGGTACCGAATTTTTAAAATTTGAAAATTTGAAAAATTCAAATTCGCGTTTTTTTCACGTTTCACGTCATTCTGAACACATTTAGTCGATATGTTGAAAGAGGGGGTTTTGAACGAAATTTTTCTAAGTCCCAGTCCCCAGGCTGGCTCCATTGCCGAAAAAACGTCAAAGTCCCGATGCCCTCCGAATTTAGTATGGGCGAACGGCGTTTTATTTTATATCTCCTGAACCACTTGCTCTCCTCACCTTTAAACTTGGTGAGGATGTTGGGTGTGTAGAGAGGAATGGATTCCAAGCGTCAAAATTCCCCGGGCGGGCCGTCAGGGGCCGGGGGGAGGGGGGAATGTGTTTCGCGATTATCAGGGTTCCGGGAAAAATGGCTAAAAATGGGTCAAGGAGGGGGTCTCTTACTTTAGAACTATTTTTCCTAGATTCCTAGATAGTTTCTCTAGGGGATAGCATAGCCAGATTTGGCCGGGCGGGCCGTCAGGGGGTGGGGGGGATTTTCCAAAAAAAGTTATTGCTAACTTCACTTTGCCTGAAAAAGGGTCAAGGAGGGGGTCTCTCACCTTGAAACTCGGGCAGTATGTAAGTTTGCCGAGTAGGTAGGAAGGGGTGGTGTCAAATTTGCCCGGGCGGGCCGTAGGGGAGGGGGTACCGAATTTAAAATTTGAAAATTTGAAAAATTCAAATTCGCGTTTTTTCCACGTTTCACGTCATTCTGAACACATTTAGTCGATATGTTGAAAGAGGGGGTTTTGAACGAAATTTTTTCTAAGTCCCAGTCCCCAGGCTGGCTCCATTGCCGAAAAACGTCAAAGTCCCGATGCCCTCCGAATTTAGTATGGGGCGAACGGCGTTTTTATTTTATATCTCCTGAACCACTTGCTCTCTCACCTTTAAACTTGGTGAGGATGTTGGGTGTGTAGAGAGGAATGTATTCCAAGCGTCAAAATTCCCCGGGCGGCCGTCAGGGGCCGGGGGGAGGGGGGAATGTGTTTCGCGATTATCAGGGTTCCGGGAAAAATGGCTAAAATGGGTCAAGGAGGGGGTCTCTTACTTTAGAACTATTTTTCCTAGATTCCTAGATAGTTTCTCTAGGGGATAGCATAGCCAGATTTGGCCGGGCGGCCGTCAGGGGGTGGGGGGGGATTTTCCAAAAAAAGTTATTGCTAACTTCACTTTTGCCTGAAAAAGGGTCAAGGAGGGGGTCTCTCACCTTGAAACTCGGGCAGTATGTAAGTTTGCCGAGTAGGTAGGAAGGGGTGGTGTCAAATTTGCCCGGGCGGGCCGTAGGGGAGGGGGGTACCGAATTTTAAAATTTGAAAATTTGAAAAATTCAAATTCGCGTTTTTTTCACGTTTCACGTCATTCTGAACACATTTAGTCGATATGTTGAAAGAGGGGGTTTTGAACGAAATTTTTTCTAAGTCCCAGTCCCCAGGCTGGCTCCATTGCCGAAAAACGTCAAAGTCCCGATGCCCTCCGAATTTAGTATGGGGCGAACGGCGTTTTTATTTTATATCTCCTGAACCACTTGCTCTCTCACCTTTAAACTTGGTGAGGATGTTGGGTGTGTAGAGAGGAATGGATTCCAAGCGTCAAAATTCCCCGGGCGGCCGTCAGGGGCCGGGGGGAGGGGGGGAATGTGTTTCGCGATTATCAGGGTTCCGGGAAAAATGGCTAAAATGGGTCAAGGAGGGGGTCTCTTACTTTAGAACTATTTTTCCTAGATTCCTAGATAGTTTCTCTAGGGGATAGCATAGCCAGATTTGGCCGGGCGGCCGTCAGGGGGTGGGGGGGATTTTCCAAAAAAAGTTATTGCTAACTTCACTTTTGCCTGAAAAAGGGTCAAGGAGGGGGTCTCTCACCTTGAAACTCGGGCAGTATGTAAGTTTGCCGAGTAGGTAGGAGGGGTGGTGTCAAATTTGCCCGGGCGGCCGTAGGGGAGGGGGTACCGAATTTTAAAATTTGAAAATTTGAAAAATTCAAATTCGCGTTTTTTCCACGTTTCACGTCATTCTGAACACATTTAGTCGATATGTTGAAAGAGGGGGTTTTGAACGAAATTTTTCTAAGTCCCAGTCCCCAGGCTGGCTCCATTGCCGAAAAACGTCAAAGTCCCGATGCCCTCCGAATTTAGTATGGGCGAACGGCGTTTTTATTTTATATCTCCTGAACCACTTGCTCTCTCACCTTTAAACTTGGTGAGGATGTTGGGTGTGTAGAGAGGAATGGATTCCAAGCGTCAAAATTCCCCGGGCGGCCGTCAGGGGCCCGGGGGGAGGGGGGGAATGTGTTTCGCGATTATCAGGGTTCCGGGAAAAATGGCAAAAATGGGTCAAGGAGGGGGTCTCTCACTTTGGAACTATTTTTCCTAGATTCCTAGATAGTTTCTCTAGGGGATAGCATAGCCAGATTTGGCCGGGCGGCCGTCAGGGGGTGGGGGGGGATTTTCCAAAAAAAGTTATTGCTAACTTCACTTTTGCCTGAAAAAGGGTCAAGGAGGGGGTCTCTCACCTTGAACTCGGGCAGTATGTAAGTTTGCCGAGTAGGTAGGAAGGGGTGGTGTCAAATTTGCCCGGGCGGCCGTAGGGGAGGGGGTACCGAATTTTAAAATTTGAAAATTTGAAAAATTCAAATTCGCGTTTTTTCCACGTTTCACGTCATTCTGAACACATTTAGTCGATATGTTGAAAGAGGGGGTTTTGAACGAAATTTTTTCTAAGTCCCAGTCCCCAGGCTGGCTCCATTGCCGAAAAACGTCAAAGTCCCGATGCCCTCCGAATTTAGTATGGGCGAACGGCGTTTTTATTTTATATCTCCTGAACCACTTGCTCTCTCACCTTTAAACTTGGTGAGGATGTTGGGTGTGTAGAGAGGAATGGATTCCAAGCGTCAAAATCCCCGGGCGGCCGTCAGGGGCCGGGGGGAGGGGGGAATGTGTTTCGCGATTATCAGGGTTCCGGGAAAAATGGCTAAAATGGGTCAAGGAGGGGGTCTCTTACTTTAGAACTATTTTCCTAGATTCCTAGATAGTTTCTCTAGGGGATAGCATAGCCAGATTTGGCCGGGCGGCCGTCAGGGGGTGGGGGGATTTTCCAAAAAAAGTTATTGCTAACTTCACTTTTGCCTGAAAAAGGGTCAAGGAGGGGGTCTCTCACCTTGAAACTCGGGCAGTATGTAAGTTTGCCGAGTAGGTAGGAAGGGGTGGTGTCAAATTTGCCCGGGCGGCCGTAGGGGAGGGGGTACCGAATTTTAAAATTTGAAAATTTGAAAAATTCAAATTCGCGTTTTTCCACGTTTCACGTCATTCTGAACACATTTAGTCGATATGTTGAAAGAGGGGGTTTTGAACGAAATTTTTTTCCAAGTCCCAGTCCCCAGGCTGGCTCCATTGCCGAAAAACGTCAAAGTCCCGATGCCCTCCGAATTTAGTATGGGCGAACGGCGTTTTTATTTTATATCTCCTGAACCACTTGCTCTCTCACCTTTAAACTTGGTGAGGATGTTGGGTGTGTAGAGAGGAATGGGATTCCAAGCGTCAAAATTCCCCGGGCGGCCGTCAGGGGCCGGGGGGAGGGGGGAATGTGTTTCGCGATTATCAGGGTTCCGGGAAAAATGGCTAAAATGGGTCAAGGAGGGGGGTCTCTTACTTTAGAACTATTTTTCCTAGATTCCTAGATAGTTTCTCTAGGGATAGCATAGCCAGATTTGGCCGGGCGGCCGTCAGGGGGTGGGGGGGATTTTCCAAAAAAAGTTATTGCTAACTTCACTTTTGCCTGAAAAAGGGTCAAGGAGGGGGTCTCTCACCTTGAAACTCGGGCAGTATGTAAGTTTGCCGAGTAGGTAGGAAGGGGTGGTGTCAAATTTGCCCGGGCGGCCGTAGGGGAGGGGGTACCGAATTTTAAAATTTGAAAATTTGAAAAATTCAAATTTCGCGTTTTTTCCACGTTTCACGTCATTCTGAACACATTTAGTCGATATGTTGAAAGAGGGGGTTTTGAACGAAATTTTTCTAAGTCCCAGTCCCCAGGCTGGCTCCATTGCCGAAAA